>BSBN01000557.1:1800000-2217500 GCA_027924645.1 Cunninghamia lanceolata | reverse complement strand
CAGTGATGTGATTGCAACAAAGTTGGTCATAGAGCTAATGATTATAGAAGCAAAGTAATAAGGGATGGTTTCATGAGCAAGAACAATGTTAGAACTCCTCAATTCTTTTATGGCTACTGTTGCACATGCAACAAGTATGGTCATAAGGTTGCTAATTGCAGATCTAATGTGAGAAGAAGTGATTATGATCCGCAAACCAATATCACCTGCTACAATTGTAATAAAACATGACATTGCAAGGTTCTATAGGGGAAAGAGTGTAAGATCCTCTGCTTATCAAAAGAAGGTTGATATTGCTCTGCAAAAGAATAAAATTAATAGTACATGGAGGAAGAAGGAAGAGAATGAAGTAAAGGAAGGATCTACACCTCTACCTAGTGCAGATAGATCCTCAAAAAAGTAAAAGGGAGGAAGTATTGGTTCAGGAGGAGTTACAACTGCAAACATCTTCAAAACCCCTGAATGAATAAGATGCTGAAATCTTCAACATAATGGCTAAAAATAATATGTATATGTTTGTCTAGTAATTGTTTAGTGGTAAAAAGAGGGGGATTTTAGTTTCATGGGTTTATGTGGAATCCTCCTTTCACCACAACATTCAAGGACATTCAACCAAGCAGAGAAATCTACTATAGATCTCCTGTCACTTGGAATAGAAGGGAAGATTGGAATTGTGTGAATTTGTTATTCAATTAAGTCCAATTATGCTTAAAACTGTAATTTTGTAAAATCATAAACAAACGGATAAATCACTAAAAATGATTGCACATAGAGATATCAAATGACAATCAAATACATACCAGATTTCAAAGTTTAGTGTGCAAAAAAGTTAGGGATTAATGATTGGGCGCCCTAGTCCAGTGTACCTATTTTTGTTGGGATCTCTGAAGAATGTCTGTAACACAATTTTACTGTCACAGAGATTTCACCGTATCAGAATCTAGAGGACTAATGAGTGGGTGCCCTAGTCCAAGACCTACTTTTCTTCTTTGCTCTACACTTCCGATAGTCTATAATGCCTCCTTGTAACTCTAATTCTTCCTTGAAACCTATAACCTGCAATCACAGAAAAGTGGGTTGGGGGTTGTGGTGTTTAGAGGCTTGCCTCAGTCAAGCCTTGAAGAGACATTCAAGTCTTTTGAACACCACTGCTAGATAAAGAGTGCGTATCCCTGCGAGATAGAGGCAAAAACCAATTGATAAATGATTGAAAACACAAATGGATGTCACCTTGATGGTGTATCTCTCATGGAAGGAAGATGCTTCTTTCATGCCATGAGGAGATGGAGCCAAATCTACATAAACAAACACAATGACAACAAAATATTGCTCTACAACATAATGAATGCTTTGAATCACTTTTGCATAAAGTCACAAGTTCACAATGTCCATCTAGTTACAAATAAATGCCTAAACATGCTTATATATGCATCCAAACACTTCCTGCCAAGAAATCCATAATTCAAACTTGAGGTGTCGGCATAGGACTTAATAACGGTCACATAACTGACACATGAAAATAGGTCCTGACCTAAAATAGGGTAGGACTAGGGCATGGGTGCCCAAGTCCTCCCCCCTATTTTAGGTAGGATTCATGATAAGTGCATTCCCTAGGTCCCTTTTGTCATAAAACTTAGGGGTTTCTTCACCGAAAGTCATCATTAACATGCAAGATGATCTAAATGCATTCTAAAGGACCTGAAGCTAAACCTTAAGAGGGAAAAGCCCCCAAGGGGACATTTTACGACATAACATTTAGCCCCCACTTTATTGTATGCATGAACACTAGACCCATACATGCATTAAAGTAAGGCCAACAAACACAACAAACACACCAAGCATAGAGAAGACACGCTAAGCACATTGAAGACAGTAATAGGCACGTAAAACATGGAGAAGACAGTAATAGTCATGCAAGACATGAAGAAGACAACATTGAAGACACACAAAACACAATGAATATAGTGAATGCAATGATTATTTCTTTTTTTATTTTCATTTTTCCCATGCGAATGTAAATGCAAGTACAAGAAAAGTAAACACACAAACCATAATGCAGGAGGGACTCATCGCCACCAATCTTTATACTGCATATGGGGCAACAAACACACAATACAAATCTTAAAGTGCAGGAGGGACTCATCGCCACCAATCTTTAGACTACACTTGAGAACAAACATGTGATACAAATCCCAAAGCATAGGAGGGACTCATCACCACCAGTCTTTAGACTATGCTTGGGAACAAACACTCCATACACACACACATGGAAGACACAGAGAAAACACGACAAATAAGCAATGGAAGAAACCTATTGCTAGGTTCGCAGCCATCTCAGGTACATTATAGGCACACACCAATGATTGGGATTTGCCACAACAATCATCGAAGACATGCTTAAGGGTTAGGATAGTCTCAGATCCACTCCCTGCCTGCTCGGAGGACTTTTTGAAAATGACAGGATTGTGCAATATCCTTGAGAAATACACCATCCCCGCCTTCCATAGAAGGGCTTAAAATAAAAGGATATGCATGATATCCCACCTTTGCAAAGGGCTTAATGATTGCAATATAGAAATAAAGATGTCCACTCACGCAGAATACAACATCTTGCCTCCGCAGAGGGCTTACAAACATGCTTCATTAGTATCAAAATCATCAAACAGCTTACCTTTATATGCCCCTACCTTAAGGTGGTTGATATCATGTACCAATATCAAGCACATTAAGGTAGAGAGAAAACACACAAGGGAACAAGGACTCTCACAAAGCCCATGCCCCCAGAGGTGACATGTACTTTACGATCACCAAATGTTCCCACAAACAAATTCCTGCAAGAAAAGAGGTTAGAAATCTTTCCATAAGACAATAACCACATCACATGATCAAAAGCAATGCATGCAAAATCATCCACATCAAAAATCCAAGGTTACACTATGTATTCAGAAACTGAGTATAATCGTGGGGCTATACTGCAAAGATCTCGTAATCGAATGTAAATGAGGTGAGATTCAAAGATAAACGAAGTACACGGAGCAGTTGTATTGTTATAGTTTGTTAGTGCGATAAGACAACATCAAAATATCACATGGAGTGATTCTACTAGCCATGTGTCAGATAATATATATCAACCCCATCGTCATGTATGGACTAGGTCCAATTTTTTATTTCTCATTGAAGGGACACTTGGTCTGTATCAATATTATTATTTTTTCATCATCCGCCAGCTAGATAGAACCACTAGAGGAAGGTAAACAATAAATCAAGAGAGGAGAATGAGTGCCTTAGGGACAATCACGTAGGAGGGTGCCCCCAAGTCACCAACCACAATGCTATGTCCTTTAGACACAACGCACAATAATGAAAATAGAGGAGAAGCAATATAGAAGAATGATGATACAAATAGAAGAAGGTCACAATAGAGGTGGTCTCCTGGTATCCTTGACCTTACAAGAGAATCAAGGGTCATCCTAGGAGGCCTAAACTACATGTTATCAATCAGATATGCACCCAGACTAAGATATTAACTTAGCCATCTATTGACACATGGGAACACTCCTAGGCCTATGGGTTGCCTAATCTTGGAGTGGACCTCCAGAGTGAGCTGGTTCTCCTAATGAATTTTCTAATCTAAAAGATTTGATGAGAAAAAGGGATAGAGGATAACTGAAATGCAAAACTAACTTCTAATGATGATTAAACAGGATTCTAACTTATTTAGTGCTTCCACTGACAATCAAACTCTTAAGACATCTACCTTCACAATCCCACTAGACACATGCACCACATAAGTAATGTGTATGAAGGTTTAAAACACAACACTAAATCTGCATTACATGGAACTCCTGCATATAAGCTTGCAATAAATAGACATAACAAAGGATCTGTTTTCTATGATCACAATGAAACATCAAATCGACATTGCAAAAATGAGACAAAATGAATGGGAAAGGAAACCTGTTGTCTTATTAATCTGAAAGAAGTATGCAAAATGAGACTGAGTACAATGTGTTTACAATGCTCTCTGAAAATGAGCCAAAGAGAAAGAAATAGAATCAGAACTCAGAAAAACTAAATTTTTCTCCAATATATGCCTACAAAATATCTCCAAGAGAAAAGCTAGGAAAAAACTCCAAAAAATAGTCATGCTGATCCATTTTCAAGCTCCCAGAAAAAGCCACCAAAAAAGCCTCTAAACTGGCTCCAAATTGATTACAAAATCTGTCAAAAACTCCTCCAAAGTGATCCCACCAAAAAACACCTAAAAACTATGCTTTATCTGCTCCATCAAGGCTCCATTTTGTCCTTATCTTCTCAATTTCGCCCAAAGAAAACAAATCTAGAAAATGAAGATTTCATCTACTTTTCTTGCTTTAACTACATATAAATAACAATCATTAAAGCAATTTATAAAAGGAGTGCTTTAATAATGTTTTACAATGGATTTGTAGTTTTATTTTCCTGATTTATCTTGATTTGATTCTTGCAAAAAATAATACAAGGCATTTTTACTTGGGCAATTTGTTTTTTCTCTAAAACCATAAAAATCATGAAGGTATATTCAATAGTTTGCAAAAAAAATAAAAGCCTCCAAGGGCCGTCCTCCATCTGGTTTTGCAAAATCTCCTAGGGCATATGACCTATGACTTAAAAGTGATCATATAGCCTTAAGGCACAATTCCTAGGTAATGAATATGCCAAAAAGGGACCTATGGCATAAAATAATCTAAGTCATGAAGACTTAACATAAGCAAGGTGAACTATACCACGATGGGTATTAGTTGAAGCAAGGAATTTTCAATTTAATGTGACAATATGCCCCATTCAAATTAGGGCGGAAAAGAAAATCCTAAACACAAAAGCTCACCCTAACATTTTGCCTCATTTTTACTTTAGAATTTTGGTGAAGAAGCTCTCTACCCACTCAGCCACCATGAGAGGCTAGGGTTTGGACCTATAAAAACCCAATCCTGTGCATCTCTGAAGGATTTTTGTCATGCATATTATATAGGAACATGAAGGTAAGATACCCTTGGTCACATATCTGCTCCGTTTTTCTCTATTTTTCTGAAGATTACCAGCTTTCCTAGCTACGACCGTGGCTACATATTTATGCATTTTTTGTGATTTCTATTTCTTTGTGTTGATATACTCTTTTCTCTAGCTGCCATGGATGATCTATTTGAAGGAAAACTCTATGGTTTCAACATATGCATTCCATACAAAAGAAAGTAAGTTCTTCATCTTGGATATTCCTCCTTTTCCTGTAGTTTTCACTATGTATTTCTTCCATCAAAGGCCGTAGTAATGGCATATATTTCTGAGCATTTTATGTTTATATGAGCTTGAAAGATTTCTACTTCTTGAATACAAATGACTCTCATTCAAAACCCCAAAGTGGGTTTAACTTGTTATGGGAAAGAAAGATGCTCTCTCTTTTACTATTCATGGCCATATATTTGCTAGTCTTAATCATTTCTGAATACTCCTCAGATTTTAGGCTTCTCCATCTGTATTCCTGTATAAAATTACATTGTTCTTCTTTTCTGGATACTGGGCCGTAGGCTCAATACTATTTCTTTGTCATTTCTGAGTGTTCTCTCAAAACCCTTAAGGCTTGAATCTTATCATCTTCTCTGTATTTGATCTCTGTGCAAATATTATGATAAGGGTTTGTTGGAAAAACAACTCCCAGGCAGTAGCACAACTAGTTTTTCCACTTTCTGTATATAAAAGATAATAACATAAAAATGTTCTTCATTTCTAGTAGTGCAAAATACTACTTTCAACTTGCACTCTGTCTTTCATGTGCAATGAGAACTTGATCCATTTTCTTTTCACTGTAATCACATGATATCTCTTCTATTTCATTTCACTTATCTTTGCAAGAAATACTTTGGGATCAACATGAGAAAAGATTATGATTCATTTCTGTTGTTCCAACTACATTCTGTAGTGATGACATTCATGTGATTTCTCTCTGCACCAACAGTAGATGAACATAAATGTTTGCTATTTTAAACTCATATGCATTTAAGTCTGCTCCATTTGATAACTGTAGTACTTTATTCATCTATCTTGTATACACTTTGGCATGATCACCTTTGATCTATGACATGGCATATATTCTGTTGTCTAGCTTACTGTATTAAATGCATTTCTCATTCATACCATGTTGAATGGTTGTGACTCCTTCAATTCACTATTCAACATGAATATATGGCTTCCATTGCATCAAATTTACTATCCTATAGTTGATCATGAAAATTATGTGGCTGTCCATCTGTGTACTCATCAATTTGCTCATTATTATATGATAAGGATGCTCATCTCTCACAATTGTTGCTACTCAACAACTACAATATATACCATGATGTAATATTGTGCATTTTGCAACTATGATTTGGCATACAAATACTATAGTTGTACCTACAACCTATGATGCTTTGGCTGTTCCATTGCTCTTGCTATTCCAATATAGTTATTTGAATTCATACAAATGGCAATATCATGATATTGTGATAGCAAATAGTAACAATAAATATTCTGATGTTGGCCATACCTGCACTCAGTTTCATACCTCATTGGGCAGCATTGAATGAGCTCACTGCTCTTTGATAGCTTTCATTTCACCTTATTTGATCTGACAGTTATAGATGGGCAATGAGATTATAGTGTATGCACTCAGCTCAATATGGTATTCATTAGTTGAATATGTCTTGATTTGAGCAACAAGAATATGTACTCCTTTTCCATCCCCTCTTAAGAATTAGGGGTAGCATGCTGGGCTCAACCATTGTGGAGGCCCACTTTGCACCACATGCTGAAGTGTCTTCAAAACAACAACATAACTTCTTCTATACCTGCACAGGAAACAAACATGTTAGTTTAACATAATGAAGCTCAATGATTATTTCATTTCCAGTTTCTCTTGTCTATGGATGACTAATTCAATACATCACAGACAGTGTATTATGTCTCTGCTTGATGAAGTTCATGGGATACACCATATCTTGAGCTCTAACAAAATTCTCTCCATCTCCTGCAGGTTCATCAAAGGTCAAGAACAAAGGGCAAGCTGCAACAAGGATCAACTCAAGACCTTTACGGGCAATTATAAATATGCTCTATCTTATTCACTTCATTATTTTAGTTCTTGTAGATGCATAATATACTCTCTGTTATGTATTGACTCAACTATTCCCACAGCTTGTGTGGGACATTTGATCTATCTTGCTTTCATTCAATGCAATGTTTATTCCATTTGTGTATCTCATTTGTAAAATTGAATGATCATTGTAATGAAATGAAACAACCTTTTTTTTCTGATGAATACTCTGCAATGCAATGAATGATGAATTAAATATCTTTCCTCTGTTACAACATTGATAAAACTAAATCTTTCAAGCACCTTAAACTATGCAAAAACATTATTGCAGAAAATGTTAAAAAATCTTTCATCTTAAGATAGAAAAATGTATCAGCTTTGTCAATTTGAGCTGTAGGTGAAAAATTGGTAACACTACACATAACACATCACGGGGAGAATAAAACACAAGAGGGGAGGTCACATAAATGAGCAAATAATGCCATGACATAGGTGACAACCAAGGTTAGAAATACTTACTTATAGGGACAACCTAATTAAAGGTTGTCAACAATCAAATCATCATCTTCCCACTCTCGAATGTTAGAGGAAAGTAGGACATAAGGTACCATAGCCCATCTTTTATTCTTGTCTTCAAGTTGTCCATTCTTAAGGTCTTCTTGGTTTGATTCTATGTTAGGTGAGATGTTTTCTTGTTGAGATGTGTTTCGTTGGGCAAACTCTTGTCTTCTCTTCCTCCTTTCTCTTGCTTGTCTATTTCTTCTTGTCTTACTATTTATCTCTTTTAAAATAGTGTCCTATTCTTCCATAGGTTTTTGTGTTTTAGAGGAGGAAGCATCATGGTCAAATCTTATTTGTCTTAGTGGAATGTTTTGCTCTCGACGACTACCACCCAATCCTTGTAAGGATGGCAAGGGAGGAACCTCAACATAGGGCCCTTTTCCTTTTGGTCTAGGATGCTCTTCAAATGCGGGTTGTTCATCTCTTATTGTTTCTTGAATAAAAGGACCGGCCACTTGATGTAATAATTATGTTTTGTAGTTTTTATAACTCAAGAAGTTAAAATCTGTCTGTGGCTCTAGTTTCAATTCAGATCATTCCCAAAAGTAATCAAGGCTAAAGTGTTGTCTTGTAACCAAAGGTTTGTATTTATTGCGAGGAATAGTATGCACTTGTCCATTCAAAGGGAATTTTACACAGTTATAAATTGTTGAAGGGACAGCTTTCATAGATTTTAAGCATGGGTGTCCTAATTTTATTCAAAAAAGGTCAGATATGGGGACAACATCAATAATTGTTCTATGGATTTCTCAAATACAGTGACCAATAAAGATATCTTCCCAAAAGTTTTTATAAAGGTTCCCTTATGTGTCTTAATCATCATGTTCGAAGGGTCATAGAAGTCTTGTATCAAACCATGTGAATAAAGGAATTCTTCTGTTGCCACATTAGTCATGCAATTAGGATCAATAATTGTTCCATCCACAAGATTTCCCATTATCTTCATAGTGATATAAAGAGGTCCTTCAATGTCTCCAATTGTTCTATCATGAGGTGTAAACACAATTTTGGGTTTAGGGACCTTCCTTTTCATGTAAGGTCTAGGAGGTGATGCAGAGTGCACAGAGGAAGCTTCAAAACTTATCAATAAACTAATTGAAGAGACCATATACTATTGGCCAACCCAAAGACTTTTTCGCTGATACATTCCAACCACTCCGATGACCCTTCCAACCACCACCATCGGTATGACTTAGACCATCGACAAACACTTTGTTTATCCTCTTGAAATACCAATACACATTCTTGTATATACTTTACTTGACTTGCAATTGCCGGTGGGTTTAAAGTATCTTTACCTTGATTTCACCGTTATGGCCAGTCGCCCTTTGTATCTGACTCAATGTACATTCACAGTATACAATATCAACATACATTCACGACATACATTCTAAAGATGCTTTTGTGATATACACACAAAATGTACAATCGATGAACCAACATGAAATTCACGCTGATATAAACCTTTGTATCTTGCAACCGAACAACTTACCAAAGAAACTAGAAAAAACCTACAGAACAGAAAGCAATCTAGCACTATGGAGATCGTTTCACTGATTTCAAAGAAATCTCACCCAGTGGAATGACTCCAATCTACATTTTTGTAATTAAACTAAAATAGAAATTCTTTTATTCCTTCTTCTCAATATACATACAATCAATTCTCTCCCTCTTGGTCTGTCTGTACTCCTCAACGAACACAGACCCTACTATAAAGACTCTCAAAGTTACATACGGTGGAAGGCGAACAGCCCTACAACCACCTCTACCATTCAGTTACATCCACTTATTTAGTTCGGTTACAATGACACGTATATAGATTTCAACTTTATGCCATTACTCGGCCAATTAAGATTCAACGTGGCACTAAGGCCTTACAAACATGAAAAGACTACTTTGGTCAAAACAGAGTATGCATGGAATCCTCTGAATTCTAAGTGTCTCGAGGTGCTCCTGCACCATACAACCAACCAACAAAGATTTCCAAGTCCCTTGGAAATGTATCTGCAAAACAAAACTACCTTTTCGTGCATCTCTGTCTGGCTTCATCTTTCACTCTATCTCTTTAGGTTCAGGCTTCAAATCTTCAGATCAATGGAATAGTGACCAACCAACCAATAATGGCAAACTACCATCAACATTTCAGAATATCTTTAGGCTCCTTCTACTCCTAGCAATGGAGTATTCTCTGACTGATCAAAACTGCAATGACTACAACACAATGCTCATTCGGATGTCCATCCTACATGCTGCTACACAGACCCATTCCTCTCGTCCAACAACAAATCCTGGAGATGCACTACCACTCTCTCTCAATGGCCTCACTCTACACCCTCTTCCAGCCAAATCTCCATTGGTGAATGGTCTTAACAGACCTCATCATCGTCTGCCCACACTACAGGAATGCTATTCCTTCTTGCAACTAGATGGCACGAGCATTTGCAACAGTCTAACAACTACTGTCAACCTTCAAAATACTTCTGATGATCTTCGTCTTCAAAATGGTCACCAACCAAACATTTTGCTCAACTCCTCAGTTTTCCTTCAACTCTTTACCTGCCTTCTCAGTGACAAAAATCAAATACACAATTGAAAAAAATAGACCTTTCGTAGCTCTTTCACCAAATCTTTGGCCAAATCTTTCACTAGCTCTGATACCAATTTGATGCAGAGCGTACAAAGGAAGCTTCAAAACTTATCAATAAATTGATCAGAGAAACCATATACTATCGGCCAACCCAAAGACTTTTCTGCCGATACATTCCGACCACTCCGATGACCCTTTGAACTACCACCGTCGGTATGACTTAGACCATCGACGAGCACTTTGTTTATCCTCCTGAAATACCGATACACATTCTTGTATATACTTCACTTGACTTGCGACTACCGGTGGGCTTAAAGTATCTTTACCCCAATTTCACCGTTACAGCCAGTCACCCTTTGTATCTGACTCAATGTACATTCACAATAGACAATCTCAACATACATTCGCGACATACATTCTAAAGATGCTTTTACGATATACACATGAAATATAAATTCAGTGAACCAACACAAAATTCACGCTAATATAAACCTCTGTATCTTACAACCGAACAAATTACCAGAGAAACTACAAAAACCTACAGAACAGAAAGTAATCTAGCACTACAAAGGTCATTCCACTAATTTTGAAGAAATCTCAACCAGTGGAATGACTCCAATCTACATTCCTGTAATTAGACCAAAACATAAATTATTTTATTCCTTCTTCTCAATATACATACAATCAATTCTCTCCCTCTCGGTCTGTCTGTACTCCCCAATGAACACAAACCCTACTATAGAGACTCTCAAATTGGCAGTTACATACGGTGGAAGGCGAACCACCCTACAACCACCTTTGCCATTTAGTTACATCCACTTATTTAGTTCGGTTACAATGACACGTATACAAATTTCAACTTTATATCATTACTCAGCCAACTAAGATTCAACATGGCGCTAAGGCCTTACAAACACGAAAAGACTACTTTGGTCAAAACAGAGTATACATGGAATCCTCTGAAATCTAAGTGTCTCGAGGTGCTCCTGCACCAGGAGGGAACCTAGTTTTATTGTTGCAATTAGAATCCATGTGTATATGTTTTCAAATCAATGCAAAATCAGATTTTAAAAGCTTTTCAAAATTTATGCAAGTAACAAGTTCAAAACTATATGTGAAAATGACCTAAAATGCTTGATTTGTTTAACTATTTTCAATGCAAATGAGTGAAAGAAGAGGTGTTGTAAGGAAATTGATGAGGGCAATAAAATAATATGTTTGATATCAGTCCAATAAACCAATAATACCTTTCACAACACACTTTTAGTGCAGATCTATAATGATGACAAAACCTAGTGAAAATACACCAAAAATATGCAAATTTTCACCAATTTTCAATGTAAATGCCTAATAGAAAGGGTGTTGTGAGGAATTTGAGGACTGGAAGTAGATAATATGTCTAATATTAGTCTAATAAACCAATAATATCCTTCACAACACACCTTTAGTGCAGATCTATAATGATAACAAGTCAAAACCTAGTGAAAATACACTAAAAACATGCAAATTTTCACCAATTTTCAATGCAAATGCCTAATAGAAAGGGTGTTGTGATGAATTTGAGGAGGGGAATTAGATTATAACCCTGATAATAGCTAATTAGTGCATAAAAATCCTTCACAACATGCCTATGATGCAATTCTAGAGAGACGATAAGGCCAAATCTAGTGAAAATGCAAGGTTTTCAAATCCTAGACATGAAATTTTTGCAAGAAAGGTACTATGATGCAACACTAAAATTAAAAATTAGTCCTAAATGAGTGTTTAAAACAGTAGTGAAAACTGAAACAAGATTTTAACCACAGACCCTAGCTAATGCAAAACTAGGTTTTATGAAAAATGCACAATTTCAAGCAATTTTTAACAATTTAATCATGAAAATACAATGTAAATGAATGATGAATGATGAATTTATATAATTTAAATCAGATATGATGATAATAACAAAAATTAAATTAAATTAAATGCAAATTAATTCAATTTTTTTGAAAATGCAAGCTAAAAATGCTAATTTTTCATTTTTTTTGTAATTTTTCAAATGCAATAAGATGAAAATGAAATGAATGAATGAAATGAATACAAGTTTGAAGTACAACACTCAAAGAGGTGCAAAAATCCTTAAAAACATGGGTTCATCAAAATTTTTAGTGGTAAAAAGAGGGGGGTTTTAGTTTCAAGGGTTTATGTGGAATCCTCCTTTCACCAGAACATTCAAGGACATTCAACCAAACATAGAACTCTATTATAGATCTCCTGTCACTTGGAATAGAGGGGAAGATTGGAATTGTGTGAATTTGTTGTTCAATTAATTCCAATTATGCTTAAAACCCTAATTTTGTAAAATTATAAACAAACAGACTAATCACAGAAAATGATCGCACATAGAGATATCAAACACTAGTATAGAAACAACAATATATGACTAAAAAAACTACTAAAAAATGCTTATAAATGACCAAACATGGTCACGTGACCATTAGTAGTTTATTGCCAGTCATTTATAACATGACCAAATTGATGACTAAACCATTTTTAGTCATTTATTGGTTGTTTTGATTGATCAATTTGGTAGTATATTTAGTTGTTGATTAGTCATTGATTGCTGTAATCTGGTCACTTATTTAGTCATTTTTATTCATTGATTTCTGTCCATTGGTAGTGTATTTAGTCATTAATTTTAATCATCATTTTGATCAATTTGGTAGTATATTTAGTCATTTTTATTCACTGATTTAACATTGGTCATATATTTAGTCATATTTATTCACTGTTCATTGATTTCTATCAATGAACAGTATATTTAGTCAATTTAATTATTAATTGAAGTCAATTAGTAGTATATTTAGTCATTTTGAAGCTTGCATTTAGTCATTAGTATATTTAGTAGTATATTTTGAAGCTTGCACAATGAAACAACTTTGAGAAGGTAAAAATAACTTGTTTTATTGATAAAAAATGCTTACAAACAACATACATATTTAAAAATAAGTTACAATGCTTTCTCTTTGCTAAAAAACCTTCATGGTTACAATACATAACTCAAAGAATGAGCAAGAAACTAATTTTCTAAGTATCACTGAGCATAGAAGCACAAAGACATTCATAGATGTCTTCTTCACAAATCCATGACTGTCCCATAAAGCTCACTGTCCTAGTTCAAGATCACACTGTCATCTCTGTAGAGATCCTGTCTCATGCACCCAACTTGCTCTAGTTCATAAGCTGCCACTATGAATTATCACCTATAGCAATAAGCTGTCCTTATCTCTGATGATTATGGCTCTGATGACTGTCATCTTTAGTAGGATACCTCAATTGTCATGGACTGTTATTCAACATTGCCTTATGACTAGGCTATGCATTGTCCTAATCAAACTTGTAGCTTCTTGAAATGCATTATCCAATCACTTGTCAACCTCCTGTCATGCATTTTCCCTTTATAAAATAACAATGCCTCATGACTACCACTACCTAGCTCATTATTCTGGCAGGCTTTCACTTGTACTCTGCCTCCCATCAACGTAGAACACTGCCCCTCTATCGAATTCCTTGACTACCTTTGACATCACTGTATCTTATCCAAATTCCTTGAAAACAGTTCATCACTACTGCTGTTACCTAGGTATGCACTCTATGTCATCTGCTAGACTGTTACTAGTGTAGAAATGCATGCTTGGAGCCCTTCAATACAAGCACATGCCCTTTTCATCTCTTAAAACTTCTACAACATGGGCAATCTTCCTAGAGCAAGCTATAATGTGTAGAATCCAAGAAGGAGAGTGTTGATCATGTCCCATATATGAAGCTCTCTCCTTCAATGCAGCCAACAATAACCCTAGAATCTTTCCTCCTTTATATGCAATGTGTCATCTGATATGAGCAACAGGGTGCTTCCTTTTCTATCATGAATGAAGCTATGCCTTAATACAACCAATAGAATTACTATTAGTCTCAATTCAGAAAGAATAAAAGTGCATTACATATTTCAAGTTTACGAAAGTAAGTCCAAACACAATAGAAAGATAAATCAATTAAAAAATTGTAATCTTGTCAATAAATGCCTTAAATAGAGTGTTTAACATAGGCCTGAAATATGCATATCGAACCCTTGATTTCATAACCTTGTTCAAAGTTTAAGAAAGGTGATACACTCAGATTATAGATTGAAGTTGACATTATAGAATGAAGGCTATCAACACTAACCAGACAGGAACAACATTATCAACAGAAATTTCCTGGAAACCAAGCCTGAGAATGCCATCAGACTTAGACAACAAAAATCTCAACCCTCATTCATGTGTTGTCGCAATAAAGACCTGAACCATGAAAGAATCCATTTATACATAAAATCCAAATTAAGTTGATGAGAAAAGATCTTTGATATCTAACTGGGAAGCCTTAACATCCAAAAATTACTAACCTGATGTTTCACAACAAGTTTCCCAACTGTGACATCATCTTTACTTAAGAAACTAGATATTGATCCACTACCATATTGGATCTCACAGGATTCTCCTTCACAAACAACAAATGATATATATTAATTGTTTAGCAACTTCCTTAATATCCTATCTATTTGTGATTGTTTTTCTACATATCAAAAAATTAATCAAACAAACTACAAAGTACACAAGTACATCTCTTAGTTGTATAGACCAGGACAGTTCAACCACCACTATACCACTTAATGAATACTAACTAGATCCTAAGTCATGATCTAGATGACTCCTTTGGCGCCTTGTAGGTGGTCTTGCATATGTAAGCTCTGGGTCCTAACAAAAAACCACAAAATCAAGGAGTTCAAACCAAGAATAAATGATATAGGGAAAATAACCTACAATAAAGATTTAAATTAAAATAAAAAGACTACCATATCTGAATATGAGTGCTTGGTCACAAATCAACTCACATCCATTTAAAGTTGTCACCCAACAGAGTCTCAACTATTGTTCTTGGAAACAAGAAAAATATATTTCTTATGGAATTATGGCTTATCCATTTGAGAAGGTTCAGGTATTCATGAAATGAAACAGTTTAGTTAAGAAGCATGTGGAGTCAATTCACCTTCTATAGTGATTCTCCTACAATGTTCTACAAGTGATACACATCTATACATACATTAGATAAAAGAACATTCAGGGACTGATACCTCACAAAGTTCCAGTTGCAAGCATCAAAAACTGTCACTAAGACTTAGATTTAGCTACATATATACAACCCCCAACCTAATAATCAAATCCATAGGATTTTGATTTGATTTTCCCAAACTCAAGCTTTTATCCTGGGCCCTGGGCTGCAAACTCTACAAAAGCACTCAAACCAAAAGAAACGGCCTAGATTTTTAAAAAATACTTCATTGCTTCAGCAAGCATGCACTGCTTTTGTTGGATATTGATTCAACCAAAAGACAAAGACCAAAAGCAACTAAGGCCTTATATTTAACTCCAATCTTTCAATAATTATATAAGTTATAGATCAGCCCATAATGTTTCATTTAGGATTTAAAATTTTACCTTTGAATAGCATGACAAACTTAAGTATGTATGGTTTCACAATAGGTGAAATACAACTAAAAGTTCACCATTAACAAGGAGATTATTTACCTGGAGCAACAACTGGATAAGGAATTGGTGGTTGTGAAGGTGATGTCCACTATCCATTAAGAGGTCCTGCTAGTGGAGGACCTTGCATAAACCATGAGAAATTTTGCATGATTATTAGGAACTCTATCAAGTCATTAAAGGTATGCACAAGATTTTTAAGGGTCTATGAAGTTTTCTAAGGGTTTATGAGACATTTGTAAGGTCTATATAGATAGGCTTCTAGAAACCCTATGGAACCCATAACAAGCCTGTACATGGCCCAGCCAAGACAAGAATAGAAAGGTTTGTAGTCATTCATTAGGACCATTCAAAATTCTCATAGTCCCACTTGGTTTCATGCAAATTTCCTTCCATAAATCCATCTTAGGGATCCATATTTCTTTTAAAATTATTCCAGGAGTCATTCATAAGCACTCCATACCAAGTCCATGTGAAAGATATTTGTATTTTTGATCATTGATGTGTTTTTGTCTCTCACCGCAGTCCTGCAGGTCACTCAAAAGGTCTTGGCGAGTGTATGGGAATCGAGGATAACAAGGGAGCAGTTATCGCTATCTCACAGCATGAAGAGATTGCACTTGTGGCATCGCGGTATGCAGAGATCGATTACCGTAGCCCGCAACAGTCTCAAAATGAAGTGGCAGGCTGTTGGTATAAATTTAAGTGGCATATGATATTTCACCGTGGTCCCACGATAGTCAAGAGAATAACCGGTGGTAATTTGGTAAGGAGTAGAGGAAAACAATACACCGCGCCCCCATGGTGGCCTCAAGTGAGGCTTGTGGTATGGCAGTATAAGGAGTTTAAATTATGTAAGTGTTGAATACCGCAGTCCCGCAACAGTTTCAATGAAGGAGTGCGGTAGTGCGGTGAAAGGCTTCAAGTGATGTTTAGTAGACCATGGTCCTACGATGGTCAAAGAAACAGTTTGCAGTACTATGGCAGGGAACAAGTCATGGTGATATAGTTGAATTTTTGAGACAATGTTTCTCATTGGCCCGATCAAATCAAAGAACACTTTTTCTACCTTTTCTCCACTATTCTTTTATGAGCTGAGTAATTTCAAAATTGATTGTTGTCATTTGCAATGCATTTCTATTGCATTTCAATATGAAATATTTTATCCATGGTTGGATTGTTGTCACTTTTACAGACATAAAAATGTACCTGTTCTAATATTTTGAACTTATAACAATTCAAAGTGGGTTGTGCTCGTTTAGCAGCTGGTCTAAATTTAATTTGAATGTACTGCTTCTTGATGTTCCCCTTGACTCATTATCATTTTTGTTTATCCAATGATTCTTTGTAGCAGGATCATTTTAGTCTTCCTAATTGGGACTCCTATTTATCAAACATTGCATCTTTGTTTGTGGAGTCTCACATTGCTGATTTGGAGGACACATTTGAGGGGTTATCTCTCCTCTTTGATGATAGTACACATACACCTGCTATTTCTACAGAGTTTAGAGAGGCTTCATCAAGGGCTTCTAGTGATTCTTCATAGGACATCTCATGGGATTTGCATTGTAGTCACATGGCATGCATTGTCATTCCACATCCATACATCAGTCTTTGGATCTTGCTCTTCATCAGTTTTCACATGATTCTGAGAGGTCACTTGTTTCAGTTAGGCCTGTGACTCCTGATTTGATAGTGACTCATTTTGACATCAGCATGAAGACATTTGTGAAGTATTTAGAGATAGGATACATCATGAGGCTTCCATCCTCACTTTGCTTCTTCAAATGGGAGTTACTTCAGCATTCACTATTGGAGTTGTTTCTTCCTAAGGGAAGAAATGTCATTTGCCACAAATGGATCATCTTTAGTATTCATATATGGGCATCCTCTTTTGGAATAGGCTCTGATACCATGTAAGAGTCTTCAAATGACTCACAAACCCAAGAATACCTTCAAAGAAAAATTATCTTCCACAAGAAAAAATGCAAGAGAATAATGTTGAATTGGTGCAACCAAGAATCACATACTGAATTAACATTTCTATATGATTAATGTACAAGAGATGCCTGTAAAGAATCATTGGAAGCCCACAATGAAGCCTCTCTAAACTTTGTAGAAATAGCATGTATATGTGTATTGTCATCAAAAAGGAGAGATAAGCCCTCAAATGTGTCCTCCAAATTAGCAATGTGAGACTCCACAAACAAAGATGCAATGTCTGATAAATAGGAATCCCAATCGGGAAGACTGAAATGATCCTGCTGTAAAGAATCATTGGAAGCTCTTGATGAAGCAACACTGAACTCAGAAGTAGCAGTAGGTACTGTAGGAGTGTCCTTAACTATTGATGAAAGAGATGAATCCTCAATGTCCTAGTGCAAAGAGTCACTGGAGGCACTCAAAGGAACAACACTGAACTCTGATGAAGCAACAGGTGCTAGAGGAGATGTGATCTCAATATCCTATTGTAAAGAATCACTGGAAGTTTGCAGAGGAATGTCACTGAACTCTAAAGTAGCAACAAGTGATGGTAAAACAATGATCTCAACAGAAGGAGAGAGAGAAGCAATAGAAGAACTATCAAGACGTGCTAGATATTCAAGCTCCTCTATTGCATTATCATCAAAGGGCATATTATCTACATCATCAATGGGTATGAGGCAATCCTTTGTAGGATCAGCTGGGAATGGAGAAATATGTGGGTCTCCAAAGATCTCCCAAATCTTAGTCCAAAGTGTGCATGGACAATCAATGTCCAAAATAGTTCACATAGTGTCAAAATCAACAATAGAACCAATCAATCCTACCATATGATCATTCTTATTTGCCCATGCATTTTTCTTCTAAGGTGAATCTGGTTCATGTATGAGGCCATAAAGATAAGGCAAAAGATGAAGCCACCTACAATGTGTGATGATGCCTTTTTTCCAAGACTCATAATTATCCTTGTTCAGATTTATCATAGAAGGATGACTAGAAAAACCTATGACACTTTCTCAAATGAATAGAGATCAAAACATCAAAAAATTACCTTGTAACTCAAGGAGAGCACATAGGACACAACCCCCCCTTTTCACTCAATCAAAGAACCCCCCTCCCAAGAAAATATGATTTGGCACTTTATATTTAGTACGGGTATAATTGCCACTAGCAAAAAACACTTAGTGGACTTGATCTCAATGCTTTACAGATTCTCAATCAAATGAGTGTATGCTCAAAGTACAATATTAGAATTAAACCAAGTATGGCAAACAACACTACTTCATAGTACTTGAAAAATCATTCACTTTCAAAAAAATAATCACCTCAATCCGAGGTCATATGCAAAAGTTATGATTCTTTGAAGTTCCCAAAATGAGAGCTATGCAACGTCACCTATGAGAATCTACAAATTCTAATCAAAACAAGCACCAAAACTAAAATCCAATTACACAACTGAGTAGAGCATGAAATTATGGCCTAAATAAAAAAAATTGCTCGAAAAAAGGATCAAATATGAGCAAGTTATGAGCCTCTGAAGATTAGCTGTCAAATCGAAAAGCTCAGTGGAGGAGGGGGGCCAAATTTGGGCCAAGGCTACTAATGTCAGCACGACGTTAGTAGAATCTTCTTAGATTCCCTGGGATATTCCCCAGAATCACTAGCATGATGACATCATCATTCGGGAAGTGACGTCAGCAGGTATCTCCGTTATGGTGACGTCAGCATACGAAATGATGACGTAATCTGATGGAATATTTTGTTTCTTGCCGGTAAATGACATCAGCAAATGCAAAAAATGACTTAGCTAGAATATTCTAGATTCTCTACCTAGATTCCAAAACTGCCTGTGAATTTTACCAAAACCTCTCAGAATTATGAAAACCACTGATAAGTTTCTGGAAACTGCCTTTTGTAAGGCGCAAAACCACCTTCGAGCATTGAAACCGCCTATTGTATAGTCGATAAACTACCTTTGTCTCATGGGAAACCACTTTTTAGTTTAGCGAAGTGGTTTTCATCATAGGTTTTGTTGCCAGGATCAAGGACTTCGAGGAAATGACTGCCGACAGGCGGTTTCGTGTGGTGGTCACCGGATATATGATCTTAGCTGCCGGTGTCTTAACCCTGCAACCGTAAGTCTTAACCACCTGCTGATAGTGAAGAAAGCCCGCTAGTGAATAGAAGCCACCAATAGAAATAGCCAATGGAAACCGCCCGAAAGATTTTAAATCGCTTGGGGAATTGTCGATGTTGAAGGTCACCTGAGGGCGGTTTTATTGACCACCTACTGGGAGTTTCGTGGATCCGCCGGTGGAAATAACCGCTAGTCAGTGGTTCGATACCTGTCGCTGCTAAACATTCACTACTACTTGTGGAGAGATCTAGTGATAGTGTTTGGAATGCCCTTCAGTGTTAAAACCTGTAGAGTTAAAATTTCCTGGATTGTGTGAAAAGATTTCACCGTGGATGTTTTTACCGCCAACGAATGAAGTCAGCTTTTAATTGCTAACTGTCAGAGTTTTAAATGAAACGGCCAAGGTTTTAAATGAAATGGTTGGTGCGAGAAGGCCCCATGTAGCCACATGTCACCCTCGGATTATCCTGTCACTGTTGCAGTTGTAGGTAGTACGACTCCTGCAAAAAGGATCAATCTGCAGAAAACCAAAAAAATACTTCAGACCATTATATTAGCTTGCGGACAAGATTATTTACTGCCAAACCAAAAAAATGTTTGATGATGCTAGTGGATGCAGAGATTCTGCAGAGATTCGTACTACACAGGTAGAATATGCTCAAAATATTCCCTGTGAAGATTTTGTACATCTGGGAGCAAAATTTTTTTGCCTCTTGTTGCAACTTTGTTTGATTTCGACGAATTGACAGTCAATTTTTGGGCTTTTGGGCCTCCTGAGCATGATGGCGGGGTTTGAGTTTACCCAAAATGCTCCAAAAGATCAGCTACCTATTGGATCAGGCATGCAACTCCCAACATCAAACCCTCATAGATTTGGCCTCCGATGTCTGATTTGGATGAAACAAAAGGTGATCTTGACTATCTCAGACCTCCTGAACACAATGGTGTGCTCAAATTTGTAGCAACATGCTCTGAAATGAACCAGTAATACAAGGCCACAAAGAGGAAACCCTCACAAATATGGTATTCTGTCAAGTCTTTCTGATTCTCCAGGTCATCATTCGATGCAAGAGAAGAGCATACTCAACTATCAAGATCTACCATGATTTGCACTCTCAAACAATGAATCTAATCTTCCAAAATATGCTTTGATACCATGTTAGAATCTTGAAAAAGAATATAACCCAAAATCAAATTGAAAGAGCTAGAATCAATAAATTGTAATGCAAATGAAATGAACAACATAACAATACAATGAGAGAATAATGTAAATGCTCAATGGCATAATAGGATTATGAGAGAACTATAGCTCAAGCCTATATTACATACTTGTTCATCTTACCCCCTTACGCTCTTACAAAATGAAGAGACATACCTTGCTTATAAAGACAAGGTTGAGAGATAATAAGTTGTAGTCATGTGACAAGTGTCATTATCCTATGACATGTGACAACTAGAGGGTAAGATGCCAACTAGTTGATGTGTAGGATATGACAACTATAAGAAACTATCAATAACTATAAGACAACTATCAACAACTATCAACAACTACACACAACTAGAAACAACTAGAAACATCTAGAAAGCTGACTAAGTCAACTTAACATGTGAATATGTGTGAATATTATTTAACTAATAAATAGTTAAATAATATGAATTATCCACACAACAAGGGCAATAACTGGCTAGGTAATATGCCTATTCACACTAATAGATGGAGGGCTTAGATTTGATCAACAACAATGGAGGGATGAGAATAAAAGTGAATTTTTAATTCTTCTTGGGAAGGCGTGTTCATTAATGAAGTTAGATGAGATGGATTAAAAAGGAATTTTAAATTCTTTTGGGGAAGAGGTGAGGATTAGAAATGAATTTTTAATTCATTTGGGGAAGGGTTCTAATAAATGTGAAATATGACAAGTTAGGTGTATAAGAACTCATTAATGTGTTTTAGGACAAAATGTGTATAAAAAATTGCCTTATGTCAAATAAAAACCAATTTTTTATTTGGGGTATGTGGGGATGAGTGTTAAGTGGGGTTTGACCAAACTAATCAAAGGGATTAGTTTAATTAATATGGCTGTAGTAAATTAGTGAATGGATTAATTAGGGGTTAAAATTAATTAAACAGGGATTCATTTAATTAATTTTAGGTCCAGGGGTCACATAGGCTAAGGTAGCTAATTAAATAATATCTATTCAATCAACTAGGATAGGGGCAGGCTAATTAGTAGGTTGAATTAACTAGATAAACATAATTTATCTAATTAAATAGGTTTAGGGGAATTGTGAAATTAACCAAATAAATATTTACATATTTATTTATTTATTTAGGCTAATGTTAGTAAGTGTGATCATTGAATTAATTAAATTAATTCAATTTAAAAGATGAAATGATGAAGAGGAGGCGAATGATTAGGTGTTGGAAGGTGTAATTAATTAAATAACAATTTAATTAATTAATTGGATGATGTCAAAAGATGGTTACTCGGTGAAGATTTTTTTAGGTGTCTACAATTCTAATGATACAATGGGACTGATCTCAAGGTGTGGGACCTTGCAGATGAGATCAGACCTCCAGAGAAGGTTGGTTCCTCTTTCTGAGCTTAAGGATCAGAGAAATAGACTAAACCTACACTAATGATCACTAGGTTAAAGGGCGAGAGGGAAACTGAAATTAAATGGGAGGTGATACACCAAGATTTAGGGTGTTTAGCTACAACTGGTCACATAACACAACAATGACCTCAAATACTGAAAGAGACTCACACAGACTTATAGCTTTAACAGAGGTTTGAAATAGAAAACTATAACCAATGGAGGGACTGTTTTATCCACATAATGAGTTACAGCTTTCAAGTAAACATAGAGTGAAAGCATAAGAGAGGAAAAACACCAGTGATTATATTTCATGAAGGCTATAGACATTACAAAAGAAAAGTACTTTGTTACAGAGAGATGGGCACAAAATAACCATTTACATTCATTGGTGAACCGCTATCGGAGACATCAAAGGCTCAACTTTGAGCACAATGCATTAGATCTGACTAGTTCTTGCAAATGCGTTACAAGGCCTGTGATAACAAACTACCCAACTAGCGTGATAGCCCAGAAGAACAAATAACCAACAACCCCAAAATACATCTTTGAATCGTTCATATATAGCTTTTACAATCACACTGTAGTAGTCATGGTGTGGAAGGTGAGAAGTCAACAAGGAGGGACATCGACCACGCTGTATTAACTCAAACTGGTGTCCTTTGAAGTGTACCCTAGCACAAATCTGCAAAATCTGCTAAAACAAGAGGTTGGCCCATGCCATGGGTACAATAAATTCAATGTAGATGAGGAACAGTGGCATGGGGAGGTGGTAATACCATTTATTGCACGAAAACAGACCCCTATGGAGTATTAATGGTGACCAGGGGGTTGTTGGCTAGTCGAATCACGTTTTCTCTGTGAAGAAAGAAGTCGTCAGAGTTTTAAAGATCGGGCCTCCGACCTTTGCCTTTGCAGAGAAAGGGGAAGAGAAGAAGTCCATGCCCCATGAGAATTTGAACTTAGCAATATTTTGAAAACCTCAGTGGAGGTTAGAGCTTGGGCCTTCCATCTACACCCTTCGCTCTGGCATTACTACCATGTGGCAGCATTCTGCAGTTCCGCAAACAGGCGAGGGGCCTGTTGGTTATTTTCCTAGATTGGATGCTTATTCCCAGCCACCCCTACAAAGTAGCCATGATCAACAGGATTCCTGGGCTAGTGGCCAATAGTATAGGAGATAGACTCTATAAATATCTCCTCTTCTTCTTTAGGCTATACAGAACCAAGGGGGGTATTCCCTACTCAACATCTATAAAATGCATTTATGAATTTGCTGGGATGTTGACACAAAGCATATAAATCCTCTCTTATGTAGACCAAAATTGTGAGATAAGAGCAAAGGGGCTAGTGTTGGGCCTATATTCAGTTGTAGACAGCGGATTTTGGATCCTAAAACTACTTCTAAAGTCCTAAAGGTTTGTATATGAAGTTTGAGTTTGATTTATATTTGGATGCAAAACTAGGACCTTGGTTGTGACCTCAATACAGGACTGGATCGGTGCCTATTTCAGGGCTTGAAATCAATTGACATACACATGTGAATGTACACATAAACCCATATTAATGACTGAGTTTCAAGGGGGTTGTTTAATATCTTCCTTACAGATACTTCCCAGAATTGAGTATTCGGTTACCTCTGCTTAGAGGATCCTCACTGCAATATGTTCTTCTTAACACTTTAACCTAAAACATTTAATCTACTCCTTGAGTAGAAGTAAAAGACCAAGCATTCAACATAGCAAATCTATATTCAAGAATCTTAGACACCCCTTAGCTATTCAGATTCAAAAGAAGAATACATTCAGTTTGGAGACAAGTAACAGAACACATGCAATGAAGCATTACTCATTTAAATCAACATGAAACTAGTAGATTTATGCATTAAACACACAACATGAGATTCATAAACTCACAAGAACATCCAAAATAGGGCCACCAATAGAGATGTATCTTATCACAGCACCCAGAAATTGTCCAGTTTTCAACAACCAATGAGTAACACAGTTTGGCCCTTTTATACCAAAACTGTGTACTCAACAAAATTAATTACATGACAAGGTCAAAATTTCTGCTAGATACACTGCCTTAGGAATGGCGCTCAGAAAATTCAATGCAGTAGATGGGAAAGAGAGGACAAAGCAGGTGAGATCGGGATCTGCACCACCGTCCAAGGATTTTTCATCAATCGGGTGGTTAACCCATCAACTCCATTGGTCATCCCTCTGAATTTTGCCATTAATGGCCTAGCTACCTGCAGCCTTTGAAGATGCAACAGCAGTGTGCCCATGGAGTTTTCCCACTCAAAACAATGCCTATGGATGTAAAGAAAACCCACGCTGCAACTTTAAAACTTGGCCGTCAATCTGTCTCCCAATCACTGAGATCAATGGCTCTAAAACATGTACAAAGAGTCACCAACCAATGGCATCATGCCACGTAAGCACCCTGACTTTCTATCACTAACCTTTTCTTCCTTTATTTTACCCTTATCGCTTTTGTATATGCAAAACCAAATGCATATATAACATACAAGGAGGACACCAAAAGTTATAGAACAAACTGGAATTCAGTCCGGGTCTAGCTTGCATCTCCATTCTTTGTATATTTTCGAATGTATAACTGCATATACATTCACCTCATACATACAAGGTGGATTTCAAATTTTAATGAGGCATTTTGAAGTTGCTTTGAAATCTAGCTTGTATCTAGCTCCTCTTGTATATCGGCATGTATACAAGCAATCAAACATACAAGCCACAGATGTCAACCCTGAATTTGCTGAATTTGATCTTCACATCGGATCCGACTTGCACATTTCACTTGTGTGTTCTGAATGTACATCGGCATGTACAATTGCCTTTGTACACAAATGGTGGGCCTAAGGTCTTGCATTTTTCTTTTTGGAAACTTGCATGTGCGACTTGTATATAAGATATAAGTGCCTTTGTATGTGAAGTGGGCCCCGCCATTTATATCTCTGCTGCATGTATCTTTGTATATTCCCCTTTTTACTGTTCACCTTGTATGTCGTAGATACATACAATGCACCTTGTATATCTAACATGCATTTATCCTTGTATGTTCATGATGCACATTCTGCATTACACTTGCCCCCCTATATGCCAAATATACAAACTTGTTTGTATATATCTACGGGCCCACTTCATGTATCACCTCCGCCGCACTGTGGCAAATGCATCTTTGCACCTTTGTATGTCAAATATGCAAACACAAATATACAAACTCCTAATATACAATTGCAGAATCTTCTACAGAATATTCCAAGAATGTACCTTCACTCGCCACTGTAGCAATTGTATATCAGCACCTCCTTGTATATTTTTCTTTGTATATAACCCGATATACAAAGCGGGGATATTCCCAGGAATCTGCGAAAGAATCCAACTGTGCCCTCCACTTGATTTTTCTAAGATTTCCCCTATAAAATCAATTCCCCATTGCTGAAATGGAGCTCCTATAGTTATAGTCCTAAGGGGTAATGCACCTTCATATCTTAGCTTTCCTGAGAACCTTTGGCAAGGATCACATCTTCTTACCATTTTGTGTGTGTCTGAGAAGAGAATTGGCCACCAATAGCCTGCTCTAAAAATTTTGCAGGCTATTGTATGGGCAGCATAATGTCCACCACATACTCCATTGTGCATGTCACTGAAAATATCCTTAGCCTGATCCTCATTCACACATCTGAGTAATACACCATCAGGGTTTTTCCAATACAACTCTCCTTGAACAATGATGTATTTAATAGCCTGTAGCTTCAAAGTTCTCTTCTGGATATCACTAAGGTGGGAAGGACAGTTCAAGTTTTGCAAATAATATATTATGTCCTTATACCACTCAGATTCTGACATATTTATAACTTCATTATGCACTACATTCACTTGGCATGCCTCTAGATTTGACTGTGTCATCAACTTTGCCAAACCTTGTCCTCTTACCAGCTTAGTGATTTGTATTTCAATGTTGAATTCCTGCAACTTATTTATCCATCTGCATCTTCTTCTAGTTACCTCCTGCTAAGTGAAGATATCTTTGACTGCTGCATGAGGTACATATGCAATTATCTGAGAGCCCACCAAATATGGCTTGAAACTCCCAACTGCTCTGACCAGTGCATATGCTTGTTTCTCCATTATATCATACTTTAATTCAGCAGCCTGCAGTGACCTACTAAAGAAAGCAATAGGCTGTTCAAACCCTCCATTTTTTTGCAATAGGCATGCAGCAATAGTGTGGAAAGAAGCAAATGAAAATATTTGAAATGGCTTAGAAAAATCAGGAGATTTTAACACAGGAGCCATCTTTATTGCCTCTTTTATGTCCTGAAATGATTTGGTTGCTTCATCTTCCTATTTGACAGTTGCACCTTTCTTCAGCATCTTAGAGATTTTTTTGGTGGTTTCTATAAAGTTAGGCATAAATCTCCTAACAAAATTAATTTGTCTAAAGAAGGACTGAATGCCTTTCACTATCCTAGGGATTTGGATTTTGTCAATTGCAGCCACCCTTTCAGGATCAATCCTGACTCCATCCTTGGAAATAATGTGTCCAAGAAATTTTCCTTCTACAACCCCAAAAGCACATTTCTTTGGGTTGAGTGAGATGCCATACTCTAATGCTCTAATAAAAATTTGCTCCAAATGCATACAATGTTGCTCTTCCTTTTTTGAATAAGCAGTCAAGTCATCTTGATACACAACCAAGATTGAATCAATCAATCCTGCAAAAGCAACATCCATTGCCCTCTGAAATATGGCACCTATATTTGTCAGTCCAAATGGCATTCTCACATAAATATAGGTTCCCCATGGAGTAGTGAAAGCAGTCTTGAATTGTTCTGATTCGTTTACTTTCACTTGATTGTACCCTAAAAATCCATCCATCATGGATAGAAGTTCATAGCCAGTCACCTTCTACAACATGGCTTCCATGTTTGGCAATGGATAATTGTCCTTCAAAGAAGACACATTTAAATTTCTAAAATCCACACAAAGTCTGATATCACCATTCTTTTTTCTGACTGGGACGAGGTTAGACACCCAAGTTGAATGTCTGATAGGCATAATTATTCCAGCCTCCCTAAGCTTCACAAGTTCTTCTTGCATTTTTTTAGCTAAGGTTGGGTTGATAGGTCTCTATTTTTGTCTAAATGGTTTAGCTCCAGGCTTCAAAGGGATTTCATGCTAAAATAAATCCTCTCTATAAGCCTTGAGGTCCTCATAAGACCAGGCAAAGACATGCTTATATCTTCTCAGTAGTGCAATCAGCATAGTTCTGATATATGGCTTGAGCTGTTTGCCAATGTATACCTTCTTGGGGGCATGAGATGTTCCCAAGTTTATCTCTTCTAAATCATTTTTGTTTGTTGGAAATGCCTTTGTGACAAATTGGTCCCTATGATCAAAAGAGCTCTCTAAAGCAACTAGCCCTCTAGGGATTTTATTTGTCTTGAGTTGAATTACCTCCTTCCCTAAGAGAGTTTCTTTTCCATCTACAGCCTCTACAAAATTTTGAAAATCTATTTCTTGGTTCTCATATTCATCAATGCAATGTAAAAATCTTAGTAAATCCTTATCATCATCAAACACTTGCCAGCTAAATACATTATCTGGCACTGCAGGTCTACGTTTGACTTCAACATTTGTAATATTTGACAGAGTTATATCATCTAGCCTTATGGCTACATTAGCTAGAAAATCTTGACATTTTTTGATCTCTCTATCCAATTTATTGAAAATGCATCAAACAATTCAATTGTATCCCAAACAGCATGCTTATATTGCTTTAACCTTTTATTTTTTGATGCATACTTATCTCTAATTTGGGACACAACTAACTCTAAATCCCCAAATACTTTGAGCATCTTAATTCCATGCTTCAGAGCTATATTCAATCCTAACAACAGAGCCTCATACTCTGCAATATTATTTGTACAGGCAAACTTCAACAAGAAAGAGAATTTTAGAAGTTTACCAGTTGGAGACAGAAATATAATCCCAGCACCAGAGCCTTCCTTTGAACAAGCTCCATCAAAATACATGGTCCATAGACCCTGTTGATCCAATTCTTGAATGCAAATACCTCCCTCTTTATTGTCTTTAACATCTGAGACAACTCTGAAATTATCATAGTCAGTATCCACAAAACATATATGCTCCTCAGATTCTTGATCCTCCACTGTCTCTGATGACCTTTCTTCTCTAATCAGTTTGACATCCCTGCCATTTATAGGGATCATAGCATATGACAAATTTAATTGCATACTCTCACTAATCAATGCTGCCCATCTTCTTGATAGCAACATGCCATACTATGGCTTGATATCAACAACTGTTATGTTCATTTTGTAGGTCTTTTCAGGATAAGCCACCAATCTGAAGTCAACGTCTTTCATGATTCCAATGACAGGTACCTCCTTAGCATCCATTGCATAACACTTCCCGAATGCCTTATCTATTTTTAACCTAGCCTGTTGCGTGATAGCCAACGGCATGATGTTTGTGGATGCCATTGAGTCAAGCATACAGTTCTTAATCACCTTTCCATTGATGACAAGGGAGACATAAAATGGTTCCACTTGTGAAGGGCATTTTGTCATAGTCATCCCCAAATATACCTTAGGAATTTCATCTTCATCAATGTACAGGGCCTATTTCTTACCCTGAGGTTCATCACTCAACTTGGCTTGACAAGGGACTCCTAAAATTAAGGATACTGCTTTATTTTTGAATTCTTCCACTTTCATTAGCTCCATTAGTGGAACATAGACTTTTATTTGTGATAAGACTTGAGTCATATCAAATGGAGCATAATTTTGAATAACAGTTGTAGCTTGCTCCACTGTTTTACCTTTATCCTGGGATGATCCAGCCTTAGTTTTTATGGCTCCTTGACTGTCATTCTTGATTTGAAAATTTTTATTCTGATTCTCAACCTGGGGAATTGTATTTTTCTATTTTTTGAGGATCACAACCTATTTTTTGCTTAAAATTTTGCTTGTTATTGTTCCATTGTTTCTTATATGTTTCCATCCCCTTATGACTGTGCACTAGTTGGCTCACAAAAGTATTTTCTGGTTGGTGTGAATTACTTACCTGAGCTTTACCCCTTAGGTTGTAATTGCTTTTAACTTGAGCTACTGCTACAGCTATGAGGGCTCTAATTTCTTCATCAGAAGGTCTCCTCAAGTTGCTCAAAAAATTTTGTGAATCTTGAGCATAGGCATAGTTGTCTTCCTCATCTTCATCATAGGGAAATTGCTGCCAGACTTGAATCTCATCATTTGCACTTACATCAGCATCGTGAGAAGAGTATTCTCTATTTGTAAATAGTATATTGACATTCTCATCTTCCATGCAATGTGGCTCATTGCACTCATCACAAGCAACAGCATTGTTGTATAGAGACTGAGCAATCATACATTGTGACTATGAATGAGGTATTTGACATATGATACACCATGGGGTGTCATTAACAATATTGACAACCTTTTTCAAAGGATCAGGTGTTTCCTTTGCATTCTGAGCTCTTTGATTTGTATTATTGTGTGGGAGAATGGGTTTACCATTATGCCAATTGGTATGATATGGCATGTCATGTAATGATGGTCTTCTTTCTTTCCTTGGGTAAACCTATCTATCAGGACCTATCCCCTTTTCATTTTTAGCCATTCTATAACCTAGGTCCTTGACAATGGTTGTCAACCTATCTATTTTATCCTCGGAAGTAGATGTATTGCCCTGAATAGTTTGAGCTTTAGTATTTGGGTTTTGCAGAATTTTAACATCATCTCTTCTATTTGTCTTACTAGATGCTTTTCTGTTATTTTTAATATTTGTGGCAATCTTGAAGGCATCTCTGAGGCTAGCAGGGCTCTTGTCTCTCAATCCATAAGTTGTTTTGGCATCAAAAGCATTTATGTACAACACTATGCACATAGGTTCATTAGGTCTCAAGTCCTATGGTAATTTGTTCAATACCTTAGTAAATCTAGCATTGAAATCAGCAACCTGTTCATTTGATCCTTTGGTGATTCCAGTGAATTCATTAATGAAGAAACTAGGATTAGTTTTGTCACCATACTATTCTTTAAACACTCTCCTAAATTCATCCCATGATGAAATGCTTCTGTCAGGGAGACCTTTATACCATTCCTTGGCTTCATCAACTAAGGATTACATAATGATTTCATGAAGATATCCTCATGCTCAACCTCAAAGTTGTCCATGATATCCTGAAAAGCTTTTAAATGGTCTTCACCTGATACAGTATTATTTCCTAAAAATTTAGGCACTTGCAGCCTCACATGTCTGTCAATAGGATTGAGGTAACCAGGAATGCCATCAAAAACTAGTTGTCTGAATCTATCCAGCTGCATAGGTTGTCTACCAGGCTGAATAACATTGGCATTTCTATTTGCATTCTAATTTCTTACATTATTTAATGGTATTCTAGCATTATGTGTGTTCTGTCTTTGATCATTGTGCCGATCCTGTACTTCATTCCTGTGTTGATTTCTTTGCATATTTGCATTGCCAAGGGTAGGAACTGAATCATTCTGAGCAACTCTCAGAGCTTGCACTTTTTGTCTCATGTCATCTCTAATCTTTACTGCTTGCAGATATTCTAATTCTGCCCTTAAGCTCTTAATTTCATCAGCTAGTTCCTCTTCTCTAGGCATAGAAGAAGATGGTCCCACTCCATTGTGGTCATCATTATCTTCATCCCTTGGAGACTCAACCTCTTCAAATCTATCACTGGGATCCAAGAAAGGGCATTCTTGAAATACCTCTGATCTCACTTTCAATCCACCACTCTGTTGTTTCTCATATATGTTCTGGATCTTAGCCTCAGTATTTGAAAAATAAGGTATTGTTTACTTTGAAGATCCTGGATTGTCCTGAATAAAATCATTTTTCCTGGGGCTCGGAGAACCATCTTGACTGGCTCGAACAGTCCCTTTTTTCCTGTACATCATTTTTATGGGTAACTCTTCAAACAAAGGGTTACGTTGGGATCTTCTCCCTTGCATACAAATTTTTACTTTACCGGTTGGGAGATTAGTTCGGAGTCGCCACCTATTACTAGGAATTGTTTTCTTTTAGAAAATATGGGTTCTCTTACAAAGCAGTCCCCAGTAGAGTTGCCAATTTCTGTTGGTTATTTTCCCAGATTGGATGCTTATTCCCAGTCAACCCTACAAAGTAGCCATCATTGATCAACAGGATTCCCGGGCCAAGGGCCAACAGTATAGGAGATAGACTCTATAAATATCTCCTCTTCTTCTTTAGGCTCTGCAGAACAAGGGGGGTATTCCCTACTCAACATCTATAAAATGCATTTATGAATTTGCTGGGATGTTGACACAAAGCAGATAAATCCTCTCTTATGTAGACCAAAATTGTGAGATAAGAGCAAAGGGGCTAGCTTTGGGCCTATATTTAGTTGTAGACAGAGGATTTTGGATCCTAAAACTACTTCTAAAGTCCTAAAGGTTTGTATATGAAGTTTGAGTTTGATTTATATTTGGATGCAAAACTAGGACCTTGGTTGTGACCTCAATACAGGACTGGATCGGTACCTATTTTAGGGCTCGGAGTCAATAGACATACACATGTGAATGTACACATAAACCCATATTAATGATTGAGTTTCAAGGGGTTGTTTAATATCTGCCTTATAGATACTTCCAGAATTGAGTATTCGGTTACCTCTGCTTAGAGGATCCTCACTGCAATATGTTTTTCTTAACACTTTAACCTAAAACATTTAATCTACTCCTTGAGTAGAAGTAAAAGAACAAGCATTCAACATAGCAAATCTATATTCAAGAATCTTAGACACCCCTTAGCTGTTCAGATTCAAAAGAAGAATACATTCAATTTGGAGACAAGTAACAAAACACATGCAATGAAGCATTACTCATTCAAATCAACATGAAACCAGTAGATTTATGCATTAAACACACAACATGAGATTCATAAACTCACAAGAACATCCAAAATAGGGCCACCAATGGAGATGTATCTTATCACAGCACCCAGAAATTGTCCAGTTTTCAACAACCAATGAGTAACACAGTTTGGCCCTTTTATACCAGAACTGTGTACTCAACAAAATTAATTACATGACAAGGTCAAAATTTCTGCCAGATACACTGCCTTAGGAATGGTGCTCAAAAAATTCAATGCAGCAGATGGGAAAGAGAGGACAAAGTAGGTGAGATCAGGATCTACATCGCCATCTAGGGATTTTTTCATCAATCAGGTGGTTAACCCATCAACTCCATCGGTCATCCCTTTGATTTTTGCCATTAATAGCCCAACTACCCGCAGCCTCTGAAGACGCAATAGCAGTGTGCCCATGGAGTTTTCCCGCTCAAAACAATGCCTATGGATGCAAAGAAAACCCACGTTACAACTTTAAAACTTGGCCATCGATCTGTCTCGCAATCGTTGAGATCAACGGCTCTAAAACATGTACAAAGAGTCACCAGCCAATGGCATCATGCCACATAAGCACGCTGACTTTCTATCCCTGACCTTTTCTTCCTTTATTTTACCTTTATCACCTTTTGTATATGCAAAACCAAATGCATATATAACATACAAGGCGGACGCCAAAAGTTATAGAACAAACTGGAATTCAATCTGGGTCTGACTTGCATCTCCATCCTTTGTATATTTTCAAATGTATAACTGCATATACATTCACCTCATACATACAAGGCGGATTTCAAATTTTAATGAGGCATTTTGAAGTTGCTTTGAAATCCGGCTTGTATCTAGCTCCTCTTGTATATCGACATGTATACAAGTAATCAAACATACAAGCCGCGGATGTCAACCCTGAATTTGCTGAATTTGATCTTCGCATCAGATCTGGCTTGCACATTTCACTTGTATGTTCTGAATGTACATCGGCATATACAACTGCCTTTGTACACAACTGGTGGGCCCGAGGTCTTGCATTTTGCTTTTTGGAAACTTGCATGTGCAACTTGTATATAAGACATAAGTGCCTTTGTATGTGAAGTGGGCCCCGCCATTTGTATCTCTGCTACATGTATCTTTGTATATCCCCCTTTTCATTGTTCACCTTATATGTCGCAGATACATACAACGTGCCTTGTATATCTAACATGCATTTATCCTTGTATGTTCGCGATGTACATTCTGCATTACACTTGCCTCCCTTGTATGCTGAATATACAAACTTGTTTGTATATATCTGCGGGCCCACTTCATGTATCACCTCCACCGCACTGTGGCAAATGCATCTTTGCACCTTTGTATGTCAAATATGCAAACACAAATATACAAACTCCCAATATACAACTGTGGAATCTTCTACAGAATATTCTAGGAATGTACCTTCCACTCGCCACTATAGCAATTGTATATCAGCACCTCCTTGTATATTTTGCTTTGTATATAACTTGATATACAAAGCAGGGATATTCTTGGGAATCTGTGAAAGATTTCCCCTTTGTACATGCACCTTTTAGAGCCCGATATACATATAATTTAGTTTTTTAAAGGGCGATGGAAATTTCACAAGCCCGCCAATAGATTTGATCACTTGCATATACAGAAACTTGACACTTTTCTCATGTGCGATGGGAAAAGACAGTAAAACATTGCACTGGGCTGGTCAAACCATGCACACTAAGGCATGGAGATGAAACATAGCAGCAAGGAACCCATTACAGGAGGCCAACATCAGAACAGATAAAATAATGCAACAGACTGAGGAAGACAAAAACCTCAGGGTTCGAATGAGAAAACCTGCAAATGCCCAAGCTTAAAACCCCAAACATAAATGATTACCAATAGGGCCCACCAAAGAAGCATGGCAGAATGACAGAATGCCACCACATAGCCATCGATGAGTGTCAGAGTTTTAGTGTTCAACCTTCCAAGAGGTAAGGTGGAAGAGCAAAACATTGAAGTCTGACAGCAAAACACTTAGCTAGATTTACAAAGAAAAGGATCGGAGCTCGGGCTCCGAGCCTTCCAGCCTCCATAGAAGAACATGAAAGAGCAGAACTTTGAAGTCTAGTGCTATAACACTTAGAACATTTTGCAAGGGGAAAGGGGTGGAGTTTGGGACTTTGGGCTTGACAATGGTGAAGGGTGAAGCCTGAACTCTGACATCCCAACAAGGCAGAAAAACACAAGGAAAACTCTAAATTTTCTGGGACTTAGTCATTTTTTGATGTTTTTCCTTGCATCCTCAGAAAGGGAAACACTAGGATCTATCGAATTTTAGACTATTTAGCCAGGGGGAAAAATAGAATAACATTTTCGTGACTATGCAGGGGTGTTTGCCTACCTAAACACTAGGATCCAGAGGCCTATCCATCCATTGGGCATAGAGTCAAATGGCACAGCAACAAGAATAGGGGTTGGCTAGACTAACACAAAATTGAACACTGCCTCCAGGAAACAAGACAAGGCAAAACAACAAGGTAAACATACTCCTAATGAGAATGATGCCAAGTGCAAGGGCACTTATTGAAAGGAAACCTAAAATAGAAATAAAATTAACCTACACCTAAACTAACCAACCAGAGCTAACCTTAAACAAAGCCATTAACTAGTTCTTGAAAGTAACTACCCTTTCTCAACAATTTACAATGTTTTTCATGCTCATGGGCAATTAGCAAGAGATGGGGGAGGAGTTGACATATGACAAATTGATGGAACACTCCCCTAAGAATGGGGATAAACTCACCTATCCACTTGAATTGATTGTTGCTGATGCTACCAAGAGGCGAATAAATGGGTTGATCCCACTCATTTTGATGCTCAACTTCATGCTTAGAGGTTAGCATGACAAGTGGTGACTCTTCTTGATGTGTCTCCAGCTGGGCTAGATGCCTAATAGGGCATCCCCTCAAAATGACATGCAAATCAACATAGTTGATTTCATGCCTATACTCTAATTCTTCATCATTCTACTGCTGGTCTAAATGCTCTGGCCCTTGTGGCTCAACTAGAAATATGGTTGCCCCCACCCTGTGATCATGTTGTTCAAGGAGGCCATCAGAAATAGGCTCAAAAAATGAGCCTTGCACATGCCTAATGGAGAAATCTTCTCTACCAAGGAGCCAATATCCTTGTTGGATAACTAAGAACAAATCTTAAATTTTTTCTTGCCCATGCTCAATCTCTACATCATTATCTTCAATAAAATCTAGGAGCTCCACAAATAGACCTACCTCAACAACCTCTGCACTTTTCAACATAGAGAAACATGTTTACTCCTTGTCATGGGCCAGAACCTCACTGTCATGCTTGACCTCACATCCCAACAACTTATCATCATTTTCAATGTCCCCACACTGCTCCAGAACTGCTAGCTTCTGTCTGCCCTCATCATTTTCTTCCATGTAACTGGGCAGTTCATGAAACATGGTAGCATCATTGACCCTTGGAGCAATTGGAGCAATCCCCTCCACCATGCCCCTATCTCTCAAATTAGGGTTGCCCTCAATGTTTGACTACAACCCCACATTATTCTACTAGAGCTATTTTTGCAACTAGAACTCTTCACCATGCTTCCTCGGGAAAATTCCTCAAATGAGCCAAAATCCAGGGGACTCAATCCAGTTTTGAAATCAACAGTATCCTTATGCTAAGTACACTGCTACTCTATCATATTTGGATTAACTTCTTGCAGTGGGTCTGAAATTTTTATTTTGATGGCATGTGAGGGCTCACAAATAGTTGGCTGCTTCACAACAGCCTCAAATATTTCTTTTTGTGGCTCATAAAACCCAGCATCCCGCCAAAAACTAGTCTATCCTCCACTTTTGGGCTAGTACCAAGACAAGAGGGCTAACATGAAATGTGAGCTAGAAGAGCTTCTTGAGAGGGTCATTCTTGTGGAATAATAGGTTGTACTTGTGCAGGAACAGGCTCCCGTGAAGGCTGAGGGCCTCTGAAACTTGGGATCTTGAATTTGGTAGTTACTTCTGCTATAGGCTATACTTGGGTAGAAGAGAGGGGTTGCTTGAAACTAGGAATGGAGGGGACTGCCTGAGCTTCTTGCCTCCCTTGCTCCTCAAATAAGGTTACAAGTTGCATTTTAATTTGCTCTTGGCAAGCCTTTTCCTCTGCCTTTGTTTGTTGTTATTGAAGATGAGCTTGATAAGCAAGCTCCTCTTGCTGTCTGTTATACTCCGTGACTCTTTGAATTTCATCCCTCCCATTGGAACCCTCAGAGTATCTCCATCACATCATCTATGTTTCTGATATTAAAATTAAAGGGTTCTTGTGGCTGATTATACCCCATATCTCTTTTGATGTCTTCCAAATGTTCCCTAAGCTCTAACAGCTTAGGGTAGTCTTTTTGGGGTTGATAACATGCATTATTAGGTTGACAAGAAGACTAAGCAGGGGTGGGTGGGAGGCAAGCATCATGAGCATGCTGATATTCTATTGTTGCAGGGCTATATGGCATAAAATCAGAGGCATTTTGGGCCTGATATTGCTGATATGGGGGCCAATAGCCTGCATTTTGGTTGGGTGGAGGGGAATAGCCATAACTCCCATAATAGTTCAACATTTTAAAGCATCAAAATGCTAGATAATCATAGAAAGTGTCTGAATTAGAGAAAAATAGGTCTGCAATTAGAGAGAAAATGGACACATACCAACAAAGAGTCATCAGGTGATTGAAGATGCTTCTAAAAGATGGAAAAGATTAAGAAAACCACTGAAGTCCTGATCCTTGATGAATATTTAAGCATTTGAGCTAGTTGCACTAGTGGATTTGTTTAGCAGAGTCACCATGGTGTTTGAAGACTACCTTGAATAGCAAAATGCACTGAAGAACACACCAAATCCTTCAGTTGATGATAAAGTTCATCGAACTTGTCCCACCGGGCGTGCTAGAAACTGTTATCACTTAGGATTACACCCTTCTTGGAGACCTCCAAGTATTCAATGACATAATGGGACTGATCTCAAGGTGTGGGACCTTGCAAATGAGATCATACCTCCAGAGAAGGTTGGTTCCTCTTTTTGAGCTTAAGGCTCAGAGAAATAGAGTAAGCCTACACTAATGATCACCAGGGTAAAGGGAGAGAGGGAAACTAAAATTAAAAGGGAGGTGATACACCAAGATTTAGGGTGTTTAGGTGCAATTGACATAACACAACAATGACCTCAAATACTGAAAGAGACTCACACAGACTTACAACTTTAATAGTGGTTTGAATTAGAAAACTATAACCAATGGAGTGACCATTTTATCCACATAATGAGTTACAAATTTTAAGTAAAAATAGAGTGAAATCATAAGAGAGGAAAAACATCAATGATTATATTAAACATGAAGGCTAAATAGCCATTACAAAATAAAATTACTTTGTTACATAGAGATGGGCACAAAATAACCATTTACATTCATTGGTGAATCATTATCTGAGACATCAAAGGCTCAACTTCGAGCACAATGCATCAGATTTGACTAGTTCTTGCAAATGCGTTACAAGGCCTATGATAACAAACTACCCAACTAGCATGATAGCCCAGAAGAACAACTAACCAACAACCTAAAATAACTTCTTTGAATCGTGCATATATAGCTTTTACAATCGCACTGTAGTAGTCATGGCATGGAAGGTGAGAAGTCAACAAGGAGGGGCATCGACCATGCTGCATTAACTCAAACTGGAGTCCTTTGAAGCATGCCCTAGCACAAATCCATGAAATCTACTGAAACAAGAGGTTCACCCATGCCATGGGTATAATAAATTCAATGCAGATGAGGAACAGTGGCATGGGGAGGCAGGAATACCATCTGTTGCATGAAAACATGCCCCTACGAAGCATTAATGGTGACCAAGGGGGTTGCTGGCCAATCGAATCGTGTTTTCTCTGTGAAGAAAAAAGCTATCAGAGTTTCAGAGATTGGGCATTCGGCCTTCACCTTCACAAAGAAAGGGGAAGAAAAGAAGTCTGAGCCCCACGAGAATTTAGACTTACCAATATTTTGAAAACCTTGGTGGAAGTTGAAGCTTGGGCCTTCCAGCCTATACCCTTCTCTCTGATGTTACTGCCATGTGGCAGCATTCCACAGTTCAACGAATAAGTGAGGGGCCCACCAAAGAAGCACAGTAGAATGGTAGAATGCCACCATGTAGCCATTAGCGGACTTCAGAGTTTGAGTGTTCAACCTTCCAAGAGGGAAGGCAGAAGAGCAAAACTTTGAAGTCTGATAGCAAAACACTTTGCCAGATTTACAAAGAAAAGGATCAGAGCTCGAGCTCCAGGCCTTCTAGCCTCCATAGAAGAACGCAAAAGAGAAGAACTCTGAAGTCCGGTGCTATAACACTTAGAACATTTTGCAAGGGGAAAGGGGTGGGGTTCAAGACTTTGGGCTTGAGAACGGTGAAGAGGTGAAGCCCGAACTCTGACATCTCGATAAGGTAGAAAAACACAAGGAAAACTCTAAATTTTCTGGGACTTAGTCATTTTTTGATGTTTTTCCTTGCATACTCAGAAGGGGAAACACCAAGATCTCATGAATTTTAGACTATTTGGCCAAGGGGCAAAATAGGATAACAATTTCCTCTTCTCACTCTTATTTTGAGATGATAGCTATGGTGGACATTCATTCTCACCGTGCTCAAAAACGTCCTATTCTTGAGCCGATTATCTCCTTCTCTTCTGCTGACATCCTGAATAATATGTCCAAGACAACTATTTACATTATGATAGAGGTAAATGGAAAACCTGTCAAAGGTGTTCTCATTGATCTTGCTTGTGTCACTAATGTTATTATAGAGAACGTTCTGTATATCCATGAGTTGTACAAGGACGTTTATGAGCCATCTAACGTGTTTGTAAAGTGTCATGATAGGATGTCTAGACCAACTCTTGGTTTGATTACCCTGTCCATCCAGGTGGGACCAAAGACCCTGGACATGCCTTTCTCTATCATTCCTACTTCTAATCATTATCATGTGAAGTTGGGATTACCTTGGCTTACTTCCATGAGAGTAGTCGTTTCGATAGTTCATTGATGTCTAAAGTTTCCTTACAATGGCATTATGCATACAATTTGTCACAATGGATTCACGCCTTGCTATGCAAGGAAACTTCTCTCTAAACCACTTCTAGCTAACCCCTACCGAGATGCTCTGGCCTCGTAATGACTTTATGTTTATATCATATCATAAGTTCAAGCTGAGTAGGATCACTCAATTATTAGCTAGCCCCTTAGTTTCCTCTTCTTCAACTGCTTCCCCTTTGGTGCCTCTATCTTTGGAGGTTGCTTCTATTATTTCTTCTGCTCCCCCGGCAAATAAAGGAAAGTAGCCTATATAGAGTGTACCTCCCCATTCCCATGCACCTGGTTTGTACTCTATAGTGCCTCCTCCCGCCTCTTACATGAGAGCTTGGGATAGACCTGTAGTACATCCTCATGCACCATGTTTCCTTAGGGTTTCTCAGCCTATATTGGTTGGTTTTTTTTTCCTTCCTCCTCTTCAGTAGCACTAGGAAACTCACCTCTATTGAGTACTCCTCCCCCTCCTCTCGTAATGGTTTCCCAACCTTTAGTGGTTTCTTTTGATCCTCTTATCCCTTCGGTGGCACAAGGAAAGAAACCCATGTTGCAGACACCTTCCCCTTCCCCTAGTCTTACGGTCTGTCCACCATTAGTGGTTACCTCTATTGGTCCATGTGTCCTTGTGAACATGGATGGAGTAAAGCCTGTGATGGAAGACTCCTTGACTCTGTCAACAAAAGAATTGGCCCGTATGAGGTGGAACTAACTTGCGATAGATCACAAGAGTTGTCATTGTGTTGCGGCCTGAGCGCATGCTGTTGATGCGCAACCTCCTTCCATGTATCCCTCTTCCTTATAGCCATCTGTTAACCCTGGTCTTCCTCTGGATCCCCACCTCCCTGTTTCCCTTCCTTTGTCTCTCCCATCCCTAATCCCTACTCCGATCGTCAGTACCACTCCTATTGCTACCTCCACTGCTATTGTGCCTACTTTGCTTGCATTGCCTAAGTGTAATCCTAAGCACTATCCTACCCCATTGCAGTGTCGACCTAAGCACATTTTGTAGTTGCCTTCGCCACTTGCTTGCCCTCCTCCTTCTTCTTCTTTTCTCTTTGTGGAGAATGTTACTCCACCCGTGTCTCCTAGTGCTCACCTTATAACTGATAGCACTCAAGATCCACATGTGGTTTGCATTTCAGATAGTGACTCTCCTGATTCCTCCCCTATGAGAATCACAAAGTTTGTTCCAAACATCCCAACATTATCCATGATCTTTTCAAGATCATTTACAATTGCTAAACCTAGTGCTCGGGAAGATCCAGCCCCTCCTTTTGATTCTCCGTAGTTGACTCCAAGAGAGTTTCCTTTGATTGCTCTTGCTATGGTCCCATTATCAACACTTCCTCCATCCTATTGTGAGTATGAAGATTGGGACTAGGATGATCTGTTTGTCGATGACTCATGAGAGCTTTATATATGTTTTATGTTTTTGCTAGCTTGTCAATAATGTTTCTCATGTGTTGTGCTTTTATGTTTGTTAGCTCCCTTGTAGACACGTGGATACAAGAGGAAGACATCTATCATGATATTCTTCTATTTGTGCATACTTCCTTCTTTATGTTGTCCTTTTATTTGTTGTTGTGACATTTTGGGGATGATATAAATTTAGCTTCCTTCCATGTTGACCCAAAATTTTTAAATCTTTTCATTTTTTCATTTTGATATGTATTTGTCTCTTTGTGACCTTATTCCTTCGTACTTATAGTTCTACATACTTGGGGGATAATGATAATATAGAAAATGAGATTCTATGATTATTATACTCAAATATATACCTTATTCTAACCCCAAAGCACATAGATCCCTTAGTGTGTTTTGTGTTGTTGCTTGTTTCATGATGCATATGTTAGCATTGCTTGGTGTCATACCATGCTTACAAGAGCTCTTTGTGTATCATGCATGTAGCATTGCCTCGGTTGTCCCTCTTTGGGGGCATCCCTTTTCTTTTGCAAGATGCATCTTTGAGAACATATATGTTGATATATGTCTCTTAAAGCTTTCTTCCCCATTTATCCCTTAAAATCAATTGCATACATGTAATTTATGCAATTATTTTAAGGTGGGGGCATATATCTCCCGCTTTACACCTTTTTACACACACCACTTTATTGAAACACTCCCTGAGGTGTTGATTTTTGGTACGCTCCCTAAAGTGTTTACTCCCTATAGCATTTGTAGCTAGTGGTCCCAAGAAGATACACTAGGACTAACAAACTATGTTGTGAGGTGACTCATAAAGAGTGCCAAAAAAGTAGCTAAAAGCGTGGATAGGTCAAGCAAGGCCGCTGTTTAGAAGCGGCAGGGTTTCAATTGACGCCGGGGTTGGGTGGCAGGGTGGGTGGGAACTATAGTATGGGTGGGGGGAGCAATATGACCCCCCAGGGATCTCATTCCCTCGCACTTGGCTATAGATTGGTCCCCCACCTGGGAATCTTAGTTCAGGTGGGCGGGAATTAAACTACAGTTCCTTCTAAATAAACCTGCTAGAATAAGTGTTCATGTGGAAAGTAAGCAGCGGCTGATTAATGGCAGGGGGCTATTGAAACGCTCCCTGAGGTGTTGATTTTTGGTACGCTCCCTAAAGTGTTTACTCCGTGTAGCATTTGTAGCTAGTGGTCCCAAGAAGATGCACTTGCTTGACCTGTCCACGCTTTTAGCTACTTTTTTGGTACTCTTTGTGAGTCACCTCACAACACAGTTTGTTAGTCCTAGTGTCCCACAAGAGTTGGTATGGCTCCTAAGTCTCATAGTGTGCTAGCCCTAGAATCATACTTGGCATCCTTTCTAGCTCTTGTAGTTGTTATATAAGAAAAGTGGGAATTATGATGAGGTTGAAAGAGTGTTTTAGATAGATTTAATCAAACCCCACCTTTCGCATATAACATTGAAGGACATAAACTGAGTTCAATCACTTCTCTTGCAAGAGGACTCAACTACAGGTTTGGTGTCACTTTGCAATGATAAGGAAAGTTGGAATATGTTGATAATTTGTTAAACTCATTAAACCTTAAACCCTAACTATATGAAATCGTAAGAAAATGGATGATACGAGACAAATGATCACATAGGAAGGTACTAAATGTAGATTAGAAACATAATAGGACTTGGATTCTAGAAAGCAGAAACTTCAGGGACACTAGGGCGGGCACCCAAGTCCAATAGGTAGATTTTTATGTGGATCTAGAACTGTAAGGTGATGAAGTTTGCAACTTGCTTCAGAATTTATGACAACATAAATTTGGAGGACATAGGGGCAGGCGCCCAAGTGTCCAGGAAAGAATATTCTTAGTTGTTTTCTTCAGATCCCAAATATTTATCCTCTTCTCTACTCTTCTGCAACTCCTCTCTATAAGATTCAACACATGTAACCTGCAATCACAAGAGAGGGGTTGGGGGTTGTGGTGTTTAGGAGCTTGCCTCGGTCAAGCCCCGGAATGGCATTCAAGTCTTCCAACACCATTGTTAGATAGAGTGTGTGTCCTTGGTGGATAGAGGCAAAAATAAATGATAAGATGAATTGATTGAAACAAAATGTAGATATCACCTTGGTAGGTGTAAACCCTCACAGAGATGAAGTGCCTTCAAATCATGAGGAAATGAGTTGATGGAGCCAAATCTGCAACACACACATACAAACACAACACAATGAATGCCTTGAATGCTCTTTGCTTAATAATCATAAGTTTGCCTTAATCAACTAGGATTAAAATAAAGTCTTAAACATGTTTATATATGCATTCCAGCTAACATTCGTAATTCAAATTGAAAACGCTGACAAAGGGAAACCTTTTAACGGTCACTTTGCTGACAATTTAAATTTGGGTTCCAGCAAAATACGTTTGGACTAGGGCGAGAGCGCCCAAGTCCAAGGGCTTATTTTTGGTCTTGATTAAGCATTGAAGTGGCCTCTAAGCCCCATTTGTCATGGGTTTCAGGGAATTTTTCTTCGGGACAAGTTTTACACATGCATGATTAAACTAACGGGACCTAGGAGCTAAAATTAGGAGGCAAAAGTTCTAGGGGGACATTTTACGACATAACATTTAGCCCCCACTTTAATGTATGTATGATCTTACGACCCATACATGCATTAAAATATGGTCAAAAACACATCAAACATGCCAGACACATTAAGCTAAGGCATACACAAAGATTGAGGAACTATTTCTAGCCCCTAGTCTCAAGTAAGCACTAGTAGACACATTGAAGACATACAAGACACAATGAAGATAGTAGGAAGCACACAAAACATGGAGAATACAGTATTGAAGACACATAAAACACGATGAAGACATGAGAGCAGTCACACAAGACACGGTGAATACATGAATAAAAGACATGATTAAGCAATTACATATCAATATATATAATGCTAATTAAAGTAAACAAACACACAGCGTGGGAAGCAACTCATCACTGCACAACTTTAGACCATGCAAAAACACACAAAACACAGAGCATAGGGAGGGACTCATCTCCACACCCTTGATACTACACTAGGGGGAAGACATGCCAAACAAAAGCCCAAGTGTGGGGGACTCATCGCCACACCCTTGATACCACACACAGGGGAAAACACACAGAAGACGCACTGAATACATAAGCATCGTATAGCATGCCATAGACATACTTAAAGTCTTAAACACATCAAACATGGGCAATGGAAGGAGCTTATTGCTAAGTTCCATCATCTAAAACACGCCACAGACACACTTGATGGTTGGGATTATGCCACAACAACTGCCAAAGATGCACTTAAGGGAGGATAGATCAAGATCCAACCCCACCTCCTGATGAGGACCTTGTATAAAAGGATGTGCACTAGCTCAAAAGATACACCATCCCGCCTTTTGCAGAAGGGCTTTTGTATAAAAGGATATGCACTAGCTCAAGAGATATGTTATCCTGCCTCATGAAGAGGGCTTTTTTATTGTAATTTAGATAAGGATGTGTACTTGCACTGGAGATACAGCATCCTGCCTCACAAAGAGGGCTTACAAACATGCTTCGTTAGTGCCACAGATACCATTATATATGCCCCCACCTTAAGGTGGTTGATGTCGCTTACCGATATCAAGCACATTAAGGTAGAGTGAAAACACGCAAGGGAACACGAGCTCTTGCAAAGCCCATGCCCCTAAGGTGACATGTGCTTACGATCCCTGAATGTTCCCACAAACACATTGATAAGATATGTTATGATAAACAACAAGATTAAATGCATGAAGACAGTCACATCAAGGACCAAGGCTATACTCATGGGTTTGGAGCCGAGTATAACCGTTGGGCTATATTGCAGGTACCTTGGAACCAAGTGTAGTAACAATGTGAGATACCAATCAAAGTGTATAAGAGCAGATTGAGTGGATTGTAAAATGTTAGTGAAAAGAAGTGCCATAAGACGATACATCACATGGAGTGATTATACTAGTCAAGTGTCATATGTATATATCAACCCCATCTTCATATATGGATTGGGCCCATTTTTTATTTCTCGCTGAAGGGACACATGGTTCGTATCAGTATTTATTTATTTTCATCATTCGCCAACTAGGTAGAATCACTGAAGAAGGTAAACAATAAAAATGAGAGAGCATAACAAGTGCCTTAGGAACACCAAGTAGGAGGATGCCCCTAAAACACCCTCTGTAACACTATGCCTCTAAGGCATGACACACAACAATAAAATAGAGGAGAGGCAATATAGAAGAATGATGAAACAAATAGAAGAATGCTCACAATAGAGGCAGTCTCCTAGTATCCTTGACCTTACAAGAGTATCAAGGGTCATCTGAGGAGGCCTAAAAAACACATAAAATATCATGGGGGAATAGTACATAAGAGAAGGCCACGTAAGCGAGCAAAGGTATGCTATGACAAAGGTGACCAACAGGGTTAGAAATACTTACCTATTATCTTTGATCTTGATCTTTACATTTATTGTCAAAGCTTTGTCTCTTGTTCTTCCTTCTCACTGAATTATGTTATCCACATTGTCCTGAAGGTTTTCTCTCGCACTATTCAAGGATGGTAGAGAAGGAACCTCACATATTCCCATTTCGATCGAGTGAGGTAATGAAGGATCCAGAAAAATGCCTATTTCAACTGGTTTGTATGGTGTTGGAATACCTTGGTTGTTAGGAACATTATGTTGTTTTGTGTTCTCCAAATTATTAGTAGTTTCCAAGGTATGTAAGTCTTCGAGTAAGGTTGTGTGATCTGTTTCTTTGTTTAAGATGTAGTTAAGAAGTGTTTGAAGATCAATTGATGAATTTTTAGTGTGAGTAGGTTGAAGAAGTTGTTCACAAAGAGAGTTTGCATCATCCAATGCTCCATCCTGGCCAGGGAGAGCATGAAGAGATGGCACCGTAGTGTTAAGGAATGTCTCAATGATTCCTTCTTCTTGTGACAAAATATCTTCACAAGGTGAGTTCATGTTAGGAGAAGGCTCCAAATCTTTAGATGAGTCACCCAAGGATATGTCATCCTCATATGTCTTAGAAATGATGTCCATTATATCGTCATGAAATGTAGGTAGAGAAGGAGGAATGTTTGCATCATTACCTTCTTTGTTCTTTCGTGGAGATGAAATTAGTGATATTTTCCAAGATCGAAGGGTAGATACCCATGAGAGTGATGAAACTTTCAAAATTAGATATGTAACATAGAATTTTGTATGTAGAGCTCATGGAAATATCAATATCATAGATGTGTGCTATTTATTGTAGGACTTGAGGATACTTTTCAGTGAATTTATAGAAATTGTCAACATCTATGATGTATCCAAACAAAGCTTCCAAAGATGAATAACAAGATGCATCCATGATGAATAGACTATTTTGCACTAACGCACTTGTTTGAGGGAAATGAGTACTAAAAGACACAAAGAGTCCACAAAAAACACAGTGGATAGAGGAATAAGTACTACACAACAAGGCAAAGTAAGTGTTTTTAAAGGTTTTGATCAAGAAAGTGTGAATAAGGTGTATAAACACTTAGTGTTGAAATACACACTTTGTAATTAAATATATGCCAATTTTCACACAATGCTATGAAATGATGCAAAATTTTCAAATGACCAATGGATATATGCTTGAAAATGAATGCAAGATCTGAAATGAAAGATATTTATGACAAATGCAATGAAACAAAGCAAAACTATGCTTGCTTATGCATCTAAAATGCTCAATTGTTTCACTTTTTTCAATGTAAATGTATGAAAAATGTTATAAAATTATGCCTAATGATGGATGAATGGGAACTAATCTGATTTAATGTGTAAAATAACTCAGTTTGGATTTAAATATGATGCCAACATGCTACAATGCTCAAAAATTAAGGCAAGATGAATGAATATGCTTATTTTTGTTGAAATACACAATGTGTAAATGCAAAATTTGAAATCTAAATGCAATAACACACAATGATGAAACACTAGAGTCCAAAATCAGATTTGAAAGAGTCTTAAAATGAGTAATAAAATCTGAAACAAGATTTTAATTACAAACCCTAGCTTTTGAAATTACTAGGTTATATGAAAAATGCAAAATTTCAAGCAAAACCCTAGCAAATGAGAGATGCAAATGCAAGTTAAATGATGATAAAAAGATGAAATGCTGAAATTTATCTGAGATCTGATGTAAATATCAGAAAATTAAATGTTTTTAATGATATGCAAGGAAAATAGTGCAAACTATGCCTTAATGTAAACCAAAAATGCCTATTTTTTTCAAAATTTTCACATTTATGCAAAATTTTCAAATGTATGATGATGAATATGATATGAATGAATGCAAATTTGATTACAACACTTAGCAATGTGCACATTCAGTAAAAACACAGGTTCACCAAAATGTTATATAGGAAAAGTGGGAATAAAGTTGAGGTTGAAATAGTGTTTTAGATAGATTTAATCAAACCCTGCCTTTCACATATAACATTGAAGGACATAAACCAAGTTCAGACACTTCTCTTTCAAGAGGACTTAGCTACAGGTTTGGTGTCACTTTACAATGATAAGGAAAGTTGGAATATGTTGATAATTTGTTAAACCCTAATTATATGAAATCATAAACAAAAGGACGAAACACGACAAATGATCGCATAGGAAGGCCCTAAATGTAGATTAGAAACATACCAAGATTTGGATTCTAAAAAGAAGAAAATTTAGAGACATTGGGGCGGGTGCCCAAGTCCAATAGGTAGCTTTTTTTGTGGATCTAGAACTGTAAGGTGATGAAGTCTGTAACCTTCTTCAGAGTTTCTGACAATAGAAATTTGGAGGACATAGGGGCGGGTGCCCTTGTCTAGGAAGGAATATTCTTTGTTGTTTTCTTTAGATCCTGAATCTTTATCCTTTGCTCTACTCTCCGCAAGATTCCACACCTGTAACCTGTAATCACAAGAGAGGGGTTGGGGGTTGTGGTGTTTAAAAGCTTGCCTCAATGAAGCCCTAGAATGGCATTCAAGTCTTCCAACACCGTTGTTAGATAGAGTATGTGTCCTTGGTGGACAAAGGCAAAAGAAAATGATAAGATGAATTGATTGAAACACAAAGTTGATATCACCTTGGTAGGTGTAAACCCTCATAGAGATGAAGTGCCTTCAAATCATGAGGAAATGAGTTGATGGAGCCAAATTTGCAACAAACACATACAAACACAGCACAATATTGCTCTGCAACACAATGAATGCCTTGAATGCTCTTTGCTTGATAATCATAAGTTCGCCTTAATCAACTAGGAGTAAAATGAAGTCTTAAACATGTTTATATATGCATTCCCACTAACATTCGTAATTCAAATTGAAAAGGCCAACAAAGGGAAACCTTTTAACAGTCACTTTGCTGATAATTTAAATTTGGGTCCCGAAAAAATAGGTCTAGACTAGGGAGCGGGTGCCCAAGTCTAGGGGCCTATTTTTGGTCTTGATTAAGCATTGAAGTGGCCCCTAAGCCCCATTTGTCATGGGTTTTAGGGAATTTTACTCCAAGACAAGTTTTACACATGCATGATTAAACTAAGGGAACCTAGGAGCTAAACTTAGGAGGTAAAAGTCCTATGGGAACATTTTATGAAAAAAAAATTCCCAGAGGGTTAGTAGCTTTAGAAAGAGCATTTGATAGCAAGGATCAGCATCTCCCACAAATAAAGACAATTTAGAAGAGGTGAATTTGGGAACACGTCATGCCCTAAAAAAGGTATATATTGGTAAGCAACTTAAGCCACACATCAGGAATATGTTGATAGTATTGTTAAGGAAATACAAACATGTCTTTGCATGGTCATATGAGGACTTAAAGGCCTATAGGGAGGATTTATTCTAGCATGAGATCCCATTGAAGCTTGGGGCCAAGCCATTTAGATAGAAACAAAGATTTATCAATCCTACCTTGGCTCCAAAGATGCAGGAAGAACTCAAAAAGCTTAGGGAAGCCAGAATAATCATGCCCATCAGACACTCAACTTAGGTATCCAATATTGTCCTAGTTAGAAAAAAGAATGGAGACATAAGACTTTGTGTAGATTTCAGAAATCTGAATGTGTCTTCTTTAAAAGATAATTATCCACTACCTAACATGGAAACTATGTTACAGAGAGTAACAGGGTGTGAACTCTTATCCATAATGGATGGATTTTTAGGATATAATCAGGTGAAGGTAAAAGAATCAGAACAATACAAAACTTCCTTCACAACTCCATGGGGAACTTATGTTTATGTAAGAATCCCATTTGGGCTGACAAATGCAGGTGCTACATTCTAGAGAGCTATGGATGTTTCTTTTGTAGGGTTGATTGACTCAATTCTGGTTGAGTATCAGGATGACCTAATTGCTTATTCAAAGGAGGAGCAACATTGCATACACTTGGAGCAGATTTTCATTAGAGCTTTAGAATATGGCATTTCACTGTATCCAAAGAAATGTGCTTTTGGAGTGATTGAAGGAAAATTGTTAGGGCATATAGTTTCTAAGGATGGGGTTAAGATTGATCCTGAAAGGGTAGCTGCAATTGATAGAATTCAGATTCCCAAGACTGTAAAAGGCATTCAATCTTTCTTTGGGTAGATTAATTTTGTTAGAAGGTTCATTCCCAACTTTCTAAAATTACAAAAGATATTTCTAAAATGTTGAAAAAGAATGAAACTATAAAGTGGGGGAGTGAAGCAACCCAATCATTTTAGAATATCAAAGAATCCATTAAGATGGCTCTTGTGTTGAAATCTCCTAGTTTCTCCAAGCCATTTCAGTTGTTTTCATTTGCTTCTTTTCACACAACTGTTACTTGTCTATTACAAAAAAATGAAGATGGTTTTGAATAGAATTTTTATATATTTGTTGTTTGGTGTAGAGGTCACCATTGTTGCATTTCTATTGGGTTAGACCACCTATTGTTTGTTGCGTTGGCTACATATTGAGGATTTCTTTCCCGTATCTACCAAGGAAGTGAATCTGTTTACTTTAGTTATTTTATTGCTCTTAGTTTCCTAGATACACTTAGGGTAAGAGCACACAGTTTCTTTCCTTTCGATTTTATTATCTACATCTATTATTTCTCGTGAAGGTAGAAATACCAACACTGAAACTTGACTGAGGCAAGTCCCTAAGCAGCCCCACCATTTTTCCCTTTTTCCTTGCAGGTTTCTTGGAGTGAAGACCTTACAATTGCATGAAGGTTTTGTGTCACTTCCTTTTGTACTTGTCTCTCTTCATCTTTATTAGTATAATTAACTTTATTTGAATTTTTGTGTTACCTAGAATATCACTAGGTGTGTTTTGCATTGAAATTTGTGTTGTGCAGGTGATTTGAGTCCGTATAGGATTGAAGATTTTTATTTTTGGCATGTTTTGGACTCCACTACCTAGTGCAGATATCCTCATGACACACTATTCTTTGAGGCTGAGACCTTCTCCTTTCTTTCACAGGTTCCTCTTTTCTACCTTATTTCATTTCTATAATTGTCTTTTTTAGATTTTGTTTACAGTAGCTATTTTTCTACATTTTGTTCTTTTCCCGTTCATTGCCAATCCTTTGTTCAGGCTGTATTGCTTTGATTGGGACTCATAGTGCTTCTGTAGCGATCTAGAGTAGATTACTTGACATATGACACCTCAGATAGAAGAGCTCAAGTGTAGTGTTTGTGATTAACTCCCTTGATCATAGGTATTTGATTAAGGAGTAGTTTTCTCCATGCTACATGAAGAGTGAACAAAATTGAAATCCTATATTAATCAACTGGGAACTAGTAATAAGACTTAAAATGGCCATCTAAGTAAGCACAAAATTTATATTTTTTATAATATATATCCTTAAACAAGTGATAAAGGATGCCACAACCTACACAATTACTTCTTTTGCTTAATGGTTATAGAAATTTACATATACAAATTAAGGCCTAGATCAATTCAAACTAAAATAGAACAAGATAAAGAGAACTATGGAATTCATACAGTAAGACGAATGCTTTTATATATAAATATCTACAATTATTACAACCATGTGAAAGGCTAGAATGCACAATCACCCATTACAAAAGCTTACAGAATATTACATTGAAATAAATACTATAATCTTCCTTGAAGGCCCAAATAACAAGGAGTATGATTCTCTTTCAAATTTTCTATTTTTCTAAAATATCCCTAATATAGAGCATAAAATAGATATTTATACTCTTTATCTATAAAAGAGTGCCAATCTATTACCATTTTAAAAATGCATGCTAAAAACTAGCACAATTCAAATAGACAGGTGCTTGGAACACTAGTTCAAAATGAAGAAATTAGCGTGCATTTCTTTCTTTAACACTCGATTAATCCTAACCATCTGATGAATATCTCTATGAATCATATTTGATGGATATGAGGGATTTCCTTTACTATACCTAATCTATCTTCATCCCATGGCGCATCAACAAACATGTGTCAGTTATGTCATTCCTACAATGAGCACTATGGTGCCACATGTACCTTCTGTGTACTTTTATATGATTTATGCTCTCCTTTACACAATTGTCCATCCAAGTGTTGTGGTATACAAAACTAACCAATGGCATAACTCCTTGGAGTTGTTAGAGTGACAAGCTTTTGAAAATATGTGTATCGTTAATCTTACAAAATGATCAACGGTGTTGTGACTAAGAACTCAAACCATTATTTCCTTTGATAAGATGAGAAAGAGCCCACCTCATAATCCACCATGTCATCCTTTGGCCAATGACACAATGAAAAAAACCTACTACATTAACATACTTTGGAGGAACACTGCGAATACATGTAACATGCAGTACACCTCTCAAAAGATAATGAAACTTGGGACCCACCTCCCTGTTAGCTCAACCTACTCTATCCAATGGCGCAATGATTTTAACTTGTTAGATTGACAACTATTAAAATGTTGTGTACATTATTTGACTGGTGCAAGAAAGACCAATGGTTTCACGACCTCCAATTTTCTCTTATCCATTTTGTTGAACTGGGACCCACCAATGATGATGTGTTCATTGTTAACCAATAGCACAATAAAGAAGAAGTGTCGAAACTAATAACTTCTAAATTTACCACCCATCATTAGATCTCCAAAAAGATCAAAAGATTAATAGCTTGCATCTGTCTATACAACCCAAACTAAAAAAAATGGAGAGTATTTGAAAATTCCACAATATACATGTTGGTTAATAGATTTGTCACTTCAAGTTTATACTCCTTTACCCACATGAATGACAACCTGACCAACAGTTGAGTCACTTGCAATGATAGTTGTAAGTGCTCTCTACTTGTTTTACAAGGCACAGCTACCTTCGACAGATATGCAATGAATAAAAACAGGGTATGCTTTTAACCAGAAAGCAAGAAAGGAAAAGAAAAACATTTACCCACAACCATGAAAATAGATGCGAATAATTAATTTTAGAATGCAGTAAATGTAGACAACTAACACATAGTTTACTTATCCTGCCCACAGATGGTATCAGATTAAATATAAGACAGTCATTATCTCCCTCTCAAATTTAGCCATACACAACAGAAACAAATTGAAGACTGACTACAAGTTAACATAAGAAAAATTGTAATCAAAGAAAACATTTGCAGACACACAGTTCTGAAAACACGTTTCCTTTCTTCAATTAGAAAATCTCAAAGTCTTTGATAATTTCATCTACACATAGACTGAGTCAAGAGAAAAATACAACTGATCACAACTTAACCGAATAAAATTTTACTTCCCCTTCCCCTGTTCACAGCCAGCCAGGAAAAAGATAATCCCCCTCTAGGAACCATTTGGTTTCCATAACCATCTCTTGGAAAATAGTTTTAACAAAGAGAATCTTCTTTTTCACCTTCCTGTTACTTGAAAACTTACCTTTTAAACAATTCATGAATTCCCTTTTTGAAGTGACCTTTGGGGTTCTTTTAAAATCCCACTTCCCACATAAGCATATAAAGAATTATCCTTGTTAAATGTGCCACATGGAATTGGTTGATTGCTCATTGTTATGGTCTCTGAAATCATGATGTTGAGTTCTCTTGTCATCTACATACAACAACTCCAAAGATATCTTGGAAGTGCTTTTCAAGGGAAGCTTGAGATTGCTGAATTTTAATGTAGCATCTTCACTTCATATCACTTATTGGAGGCCACTATAAAATTCTCTTTTGATCGCAGTTGGAATAAAGGAATGAACTCAACAAGATTCTTGAGTTTCCCATTACCCTTGACTATCTGTAAACTCTAAAGAGCACTAGTGGCTTGTGCCAACAAGGTCCCATCCTTTAGTTGTGAAGTCCACATAAGTCTTCATCTACCATCTAAACACTCCACATCAACTAGAGCATTATTGTGATTTAAAACAAGTGTATCAATAGCCTGCTCTACTCCTTGTCCAGTTGAGACAACTGACAAGAGTTTTCTCTTGGGTTCAATCTTCTTTTGAAGCACACATATAGTTCCTTGTACTTGTTGCCTCTAGAAATATGAATATTTCCTGTGTAAGAGAGGTATGTAGTATCCAGCCACCCTTTCAACTTTTACAGCTGATGCTTCACTAATAACTACATTACTAACCATTGGATAGATCTTACATAAAGTTGTTACATGTTCTTTGCCCCACATACCATCATTTTGTCTAACTAGTGCCTACATTATGACCCCAACAATTACTTCAGCACCTTGTGCAACTTTTGCCCAAGACTGCATATCCTGATGAACATCACACAATATGAAGGTTAAGCATGTGTGCATCAGCTCAAATTAGTTTGTGTAAACCTTCTTTTGTAGCATATCTATCTGATGATATCATAGGACCCAAGGGAGCATGCTCTATTCTCGCATCATGTGTTCTAAGAAGTGTGATAGATAATTCTTTAGTTTCAAACCATGACCAATGATTTTGTGTAGAACTCTCTAGAATAGCATCTAATGCATTCTTATATATATTAGAGTCTTTTAGAAGATCAACACATCTTTCTTCTATTGCTATTTCTTCAAGGGACTTGAGAATACAACATCAGACCAAATTCTAATTTCAATTATGCCCGAATAGATGTCCATAAGCTACTCAATAGCCCATTCGGCGCAGGCAGAGAAGGATGCTGACAAAGGTAGTGGAGTTGACTTCTTAATCAGCCGACTGTATTTGGTTGAAGGTTTAGAGCCTTTCAATGAATCCAGTTTGTACATGCTTAGAAGCGGCTCACTTAGTAAAATGGTCTCTAGCAATGATCCTATCAAATAATTCCCCTCCCTCACAGAGCTCCGTAATCAAATGCACATTGTCTATGCTTCTTCATTTTGCATACCCACCTGCCAAAGTATTTCAAAATACACTGGCACTTGCAACCACGGGAGGTTCAAGGAATACTCTGTTAGAAACAACAGAACATGAATTCTTTTATGATGCTTCATATAAAATATGCTATCAAATATTACCTTATCCTTTGCTACTACATCAACAAGAATGTCGATTCCAAAACTACAATTGTTGCAGTTCATGAGATTACATTTCTTTGAAGCACTTTGTCAAACAGTTTACATGCCCTACTTCATTATGCTTTGATGGATGTCTATATCTTGCTCAGGAGCTCTCATTGGGCATGGGCTCAGAGGACGTCAATAATGGTCATGGAGTCTGGTCGCACGCCCACCAATTGCATTTGATTGAAGCAAAATCACTTACTGCATTCCATGAGACGGCATCTCCATAAGCCTCCTGCAAACCAATTCACGTGCCTTGGTTTATTGTTAACTAAACAAACTTTGCAAGAAAGCGATCTAGCATTACTCTTGCACTGCGAGACAGATCACTTTGAGCATAAACAGTATTTCTAATCTCCTCTGCAACTTTTTTGCACTCATTTAGCATTCCTTGTAAACCACGGCTCAACTCCTCAACAGTTCCTCATGATCCACTGGAAAGGCAGTTCATTTACATATTGCATTTGCAACAATCTATAGTTTCATTCTCTCCACTAAATGAAAGTCCAGAAACCCTAATAGTCCTGATAACACAGGTGAGTCGGTCCAAGTCAGGCTTTTTATGAAGTTTTGAACCTTTGTTTAATAGTTTGGGAGTTCTAAAAACTCCCAACTCTCTAACTTAATAAATGAGGTTGCAAATAAATTGAGGCCAGGATTTTATGAAGTTTGGGAACTGATTGAATCCCCGACAATAAAGAGCTGGGATCTTTTAAGGTAAAGTTTCTCACTTTTTCATAAATATGACTTTAATAGTCATTTACAATTTTTCCCGTATAAGTAAATAAAATCATCCCTCTTAGCTATACTTCTGCTCACTTTTTCTTACCTTGAGAAACATAGGAAAATCTATAATTTTCCATGAAAATTCAATTCATTTATGTGAATAGACTTAGGATTTGAAATGTCACTTGAAACCATACCTTGGCTGAAAGACAAAAAATTCCATATCTTCCACATAGAAACTTGGTTTTATCTGAAATTTGGATTGTAGGGTGATTGGGCACTCCTGAGAAAAACCCAGAAACCCTTTTGGCTCCAGCAACCAGAAATTTAGAATTTGACCTTATTTGTAAATTATAGACGGGAAAAAGTGAAGCTAAAAATTTTGTACATGGTAAAGCATTTTGACATGAAAACTGGCTGGATTGAATGGGATGTGGTTAGGATCAATTCCATAAGAGGATTCTATACTAGCTTGTATATTTTTTGAAAATTAATTATTTTCATGATTTGGTAGGTTCAAGATGTTCGGGGTGCTCTAAATTTTTTTGAAATTCCTCAAGTTCAAATTTTTAGGCAACAACATGCTCTAATTGGGGACGAGGATTACAAAGGATGAAGCAAGGAATCCATAATCTCAAACATGGACCAATGCTTAAATTCCATGGGGCAATAGAGTCACAGAGCACATGGGAAAAGGAGTGCAAAGCAAGCCATAAACAGGACAAAATAGGAAAGGAAACTAACTACCAGCACACCAAAAACTCCCAATATGTACATGGCAGGAAGACCCTACCTCAGATAGCTCCAAGATAATCATTCAAATCCATTAACAGGCTGGGAGAAGTAGCAGCCTCTATAAAATAATGCTTGATGAATGAAGAGTCCGCAAGCAACCAACTACCAACTGGCGACCACCATGATCAAAGTGATAAGAATGGCATCATATAAAAACTCCCTGGATATGATCTGATGCTCAAAAATCCACTCTTCATTGTACACTTCTTCAATTGGACGACTCATATCAGCAATTCCCAGCATATGACTACCGGCATCTGTCTGTGTAATCTTATATGTAATATCAGAACATACTTGATTTTGTAAGCAAGGAGAAAACAACCCTCGAACCGGACAAACCATGCATAAATCAAGAGATAAAAATCTTTCATTGGTGTCGTATGTAGAAATGGCCGCCCCAATATGTTCCTACATATAATCATTCCCTACAACAGACAGATTGATATCCCTTGCCTGGAAACAATTGATTAGATCACTAGAAGAACAATCATCAGCCATATGTTTCTCATGCAAAATTGGAAGTGGATGAGGCTAAAAATTAGCATTGCAAACAATATCTTCATGTGGCTGAACATCACCCCTAACTGGAACAATCTCCTTTGGCTCAGTAATTTCATGACTCATCAAATCATCCTCATTTACAATTTGCAAATTAGACATAATGACCTCTTCTCCACATAAAAATTCATTCTCACATGCATTAAGACACCAATTTGGAATGTAAACAATATGAGGCTCAGCACATTCATCTATCCAATCACTTTCATGGAAGCTATCATGACTACTTATGGCACCAACTTCCAATGTTTGTTTAAAACATTTGGTATCCAGGTTTTCAAAATGAAAGGATTCAAATGTAAGATCATTCCTGACCTCTTCTTGCAGTCATACCTCCATATCATCTTGTTCAGGGAAAGTGAAGACTTCATATTCAGCTTGCATGCACTTCGGAGAAAAGATATTCAATACCTCATTCTAATGTTGTGTATTCGCAGGTTGTTCCTCATCATTGGTGAAAGTGAATGAATTCATTTCTACAATAGATAAGGAGGCCAAAGACAATATCATTTGCATTACTCTCCTTACAATTTGTATCATGGAAGGACTATTCACCTTCTCTGTTATTTGAGGGTTTCTCTGATTTATCAATGTCTTCTTCATAATGGAAATAAAAGGCTTCAATTCTTCTATCCATATGAGGTTTAACTCCTACATTGCTTACCTCATCTCTACCAAAGTGCTTTGGATCAAAAACAAAGAGATTAAGAAATTTAGCAAAAGGAGGCTGTGCATTTTGGAAACCTATAGGCTGAAAACTTTGCATAATAGACTTCTTCACAGGTTCGCTACTCAAATTATTCACAACCTGATTTTCTTTCCAAAGGCCACTTAAAATCAAATCATCTTCAATTTTTACAACCTCTTGTTGTGCAATTTTAATATCATTCACTTTACTCCGTTTCAAACAAAACTAAACATCAGGATGCAAAGAGGAAATAAAAGTACAAAGTGGAAGTTGCTCACTTGGTTGAATAGAGGCAGGAATCTTTTTGAGCAGCCGATTGAATCTATCCACAAAATCCCTGATTGACTCGTGTTCTTGCTTACAAATATTGAAAATTTGACACAACAGAGTAGCTTCATCAATAGGACCTTTATATCTTCCTAAGAACTTAGTCTTCAACGAACTCCAATCAGTAATACACTTATCTTCTAAATAATGAAACCAATCTACTGCAGGTCCGCATCTTGATGGTTTTCTCCACTGAACTTCAGGAAGTACTTTCTTGATCCTGTTGTCTCTCAGATTTGCACCCTTGCTGCAGTTGTGAAACTTTAGCAATCTGGAGAAACATGGGAATGATCTCGAAGTGTGGGACCTTGCAAATTGAGATCAGACCTTCAGAGAAGGTCATCTTCCTCTTTCTAAGCCTATTACTTAGAGAAGTAACTAAATCTAGTGCTAATGCTTGCTGGGAAAAGGGTTAGAAAGAAACTGAAATGAAATAAGTGATACACTAGATTTAAATGTGTTTGGCTGCAACTGAATCAACACAGTAATAATCTCATAGCTAGAAAGACTTACACAGACTCATATTGATTCTAACAGAGGTTAAGATAGAATAATGGAGGAATGAAAGGGACTGTTTTGTCCATAATACACAACCTACACTAATCCAAAGAACAGACACAGTGCTAAAATAATAAAAGATAAGCAAAATACCAATTTTTATTGATTATAGAGGCCAAGTAGCCATTACAAAATAGCCTAGAAGAACAACCAACAACAATACATCTGTTACACATTTATATATAGCATTTTACACTTTTGACCTTAGTCAGTTACAATCCATTTGCCCATGGGCTCTATCAGAAAATATCTACGTTTGAAGGGACGTCCACCTGCAAGAATTCATGGAATAAAAGATCTAGAACTAGGATAGATAAAAGATATTTTGAATCTTCAATGTGAGCTGTTGAATCATCGATCTACACCCATAAATGTAATAAATATCTGCATCTCCATATGCCAAATCGGTCGCTGAAACGTCCACTCGATCAAGCCTATAGAGGTGCATCAATTTTTGAAAGTGAAAATATCCTCCATAAAGCTCGCCAAATGAAAGAGGAGGCAAAAACAAGCATATTTTCCTTTTGAAGCATGTTGAAATTCACCATACAAAGGGAGATTCAAACACAGATGCAAAGCGATATACAAGATACAGTTGACCGCAACTTTGACCGCCTGTATCTCCCTCAAAACTAATGAGGACCAGTTTGTTCCTACACTCACAGAGAAAGAATTGTTTGAACCTATTACACCTGTGAGTATTGTTAAACCAAATAAGGGATTGAGTCCCCTAGACTTTAGTTCTTTTGAAGCCTTTTCTCATGTATCCGATCAAGCAAACAAGGTTGAAATGCAGAGAGTGCATGGGGAAAGCCTTCAACTGCAGAGGGAACTTAAACACAATCTAGTGGAGCTGTAGCTAAAGGATGGAGGCACAGAAGAAAAGGTGGATGAGGTCACTTCAGAGGTGGATGATGCTGCCCTACTTCATGAGCTACCTGACTATGTTGAAGATGAAGAAAATGGGCAGCTGCTTGTGGATATGCAGCAAACAGAGAACTTTGAAAATGTTGGTAGATTGTTGCAGGTTGAGGCTGAACACAACAGTGAGGTTCCAAACCATAAAAGTGGGCAAGCATGTTTCTCTATATTAGAAGATGCAAAGGCTAATGAAGTTGATTTGCAAGATCTCAGCTTGTTGGAGGAACTTCCTTTCTATTGTACAGAGGAGTTTGAGGCTGATATAACAAATGAAAGTTTGTTGGAAGAGGCTACCTCATTGTTTGAACTTTTGCCTTCCTTTATTGAAGAAGAAAAACTTGATTTGGAGGGCACTCCTTTGAGTGATAATGGGAATTTTGAGCTTGGGCCAGTTGTTTGTAAAAGTCTTCTAAGAGCTGATAGCTTTGATGAGCTACTGGTTGTCCTAGTAAAAGAGGATGCTCCATTGACCATAAAGGAGGAGTCAACCTGGTAGACTATCATGCAAAGTGAAGATAATGATATCATTTATGAGCTTTCAAATTGTCTTATCTCTTGTCCAACCTTAGCCATGAACCAGGACAACCATGAACAAAAGGCAGAAAGGTTTGAAGAATACAGCCATGATGACATTATATCAACCTTCTTGGGTTCTTTGAAGGAAGAAGGAGAAAACCATGAAACCCCAAGTTAGTTGTTTCACACACAAGACCAACATGAGAGTCAAATGGGAGGCACCATCATACCAAATGAAGAGCAAGAAGAGAAAAAATCAGAGCAGAGACATGAGATCAAACATGATGATTTGCATGTCACTTCAAGGGGATGCCCAATCAGGCATCTAGCCCACCTGGAGACACATCATGAGGAGTCACCACTTGTCATGCTTACCTCTAAGCATGAAGTTGAGCATCAAAATAAGTGGGATCAACCCATGTATCCATCTCTTAGCAGCATCAGCAATCAGTCCAGGTGGATAGGTGAGTTTATCTCCATTTTGTGGGGGGTGTTTTATCAATTTGTCATATGCCCATTCCCCCCTCACCTCTTTTTAACTACCCACATGCATGAAGAACATTGTAAATTGTTACAGAAGGGCAGTTATTTTCAAGAACCAATTAATGGCTTTGTTTAAGGTCACCTCTAACTGGTTAGTTTAGGATTAGAGTAGATTTTATTTCAGTTTTAGGTTTCCTTCCAATACGTGCCCTTGCACTTTGCTGTATTCTCATTAGGAGATACATGTTTGCTTGTTGTTTTTGTTTTGGTTTGGTAGCTTGCTCAATTTTCCAGCTCCTCTGTTCTTGTTGTAGTCTCTTTTGACTCCATGCCCAATGGATGTATAAGGCCACTGATCTCATGTTTAGAAGGCAAACATCCCATAGAAATCACCAAAGCTATTGTCATATTTTTGCCCCCCCCCAAAATATTCCTGTTCTCCTCTTTCTATCAAAGAAATCTAATCAGAGAAAGCCTAAATAGAAGGAGAAAAGGCTTAAATCCTTCAGTTACTCATGTTGTGCCTTGCAAAAAATCCTAAAAATCTCACCTTGAGAATCCTTGAAGAAAACCCCAAAAAACCTAGAAATCTTTTAGCTTCAAGTATTTTCCATCGCAGGGATTTCTGAGTTTCATTCTTAGTCTCTTGGTATGTATCTTTGTATATACAAGTGCAATATACATTTGCAGATACAAGTGCAAGGTACATAGGCGGGATACAAAGGCAAATGTGCATCGGGTTCCAATTGTATGTTCACATTGTATATGCGATATACAAAGGAAAAGATATAAGGGAAAGATGCAAAGCCGATATGCAAAGAGCGGATGCAAAGGTGAATGTATATCAGATATACAAAGCACACATACAAGGCAATGTGCAAAGAAGAAAAGATGCAAAGGGATATGTATGCGGTTCTATTTGTATATTGCATGCGTGTAATAAACAAGTCAATATACAAGTCAGAATGCAAGGGACATACAAAGGTTGGGGCCCACCAAATGTATGTATATGCGATTGTATCTTTGCATCCTTTCAGGTCTAGGGGGTTGTATCTCAGAAATGCATATGCCATTATATATGCGATTGTATGTTTGCACATACAATCGCATATACAATGGCATATGCATTTCTGAGATACAACCCCCTAGACCTGAAAGGATATACATTTTGATTTATAAAGGCAAATGCAAAGGAATATGCATCTTTTGTATGTATGAACATACAATGGTTATATACAAGGCGATATACAAGGGTCGCATGTATATGCTGAGATGAAATGTTTGTATGCAAGTAATTGTATGCATATTTTGTTTGTATATTCTGCATTATATATGCGATATACAAAGGTTAGATACAACGACGACATACAACTCAGACATGACTGGAAAATCGAAACCAGTTGATAGTCTCCTGGGGTCCGTAGTTTGTATGATGAAGTGCTTGTATGTGCCGATATACAAAGAAGAAAAGATACAAGCCGGACTTGTTCTAAAGTTCCAATATGGCTAATATTTCCTGAGTTCTGCATTGTGTGTACATGTGATTGTATCTGATATACAATCGCGATGTACAAAGCATATACAAAAGGATTTCGGCAAGACTTAGACGATTGGGGACTTAGTTTTGGGTCCTTCCGATGGCCGATAAGCATGTGAATGTTCAAGCGATGGGTCTCGGGACATCTTAGTGACAAATTAGACAGTGCCACGTGTCAAGGTAGATTCAAAGGGCTTTCAGATAGTGATTCAGGTTGCATATGCAAAGTGATATACAGATGCAGTTTGACCGCAGCTTTGATCGGGGATATCTCCTCCATTCTGGCAAATTTCCACATGCTACAAAAGGCAAAAGTGCTTATTTTTGCCTCTTCTTTCATCTGGTGGGCTTTTGAGGGGATTTTTCTCACTTTCAAAAATTAGATCTGGTTTTGCATGCTCGGCTGACTAGACGTTTCAGCAACCATTTTGGCATGTACAAAGGCTGATGTTTTCACAATAACTCCAGTTGGTGAGCTTTGTGGGTGCATTCATGGTGGATGGCTTCACTCTTCAATATGTATGGGCTCTGTGGCTTGTTGGCCGATCTTCATGTGTTGGGCAGCGACTTTGGGGGTTTCTTCTTCAATTCCCTGTCCTATCTTGCATTTGGGCAACCAATTTCTATGGTTTTGGACCTGCCAGCGGCATGGTTCCTATCTTTTCACCATGCCCCTACTCATGTGCCCTTGTTCCTCCATTAATGACCTTGGATCCTATGGAGCAGCAACTTCATGCCTTTCTGTGCAGGAGCTTGACCTATAAATGGCAATGTAACCTCATTATTTAAGGGGGGATGGTTTTATTTTGGGTTGTTATGCTACCAATTTTTCTATAGTCAAACTTCTGCTACTAAATATTCTGTAATGTAATGGTTTCTGACCTTCATGATTAATATATGTATGACTTCTTGCCTCTCTTGTGTCCTGATTTCTGTGTTTTAATTGAAGTTATAGTCTATTCTGTGAGTAAAACGGCTCTGCAGGTTTGACCTTCATATCGAAGCCTCAATCAGTCATAAGTCTGTGTGAATCCCCTTCATCATTGAAATCATTGTTGTGTCTACACCAAGATCACCATCGCTCACTAAATCTGGTGTATCACTCCTTTTCATTTCAGTTTCCTTCTACCCCTTTTCCCCTGCAAGCCTTAGCACTAGGTTTAGATACATTGCTCTAAGTAATAGGCTTAGAAAGAGGAACCAGCCTTCTCTGGAGGTCTGATCTCAGTTCGCAAGGTCCCACACTTTGAGATCATTCCCATGTTTCTCCAGATTGTTGAGTTTTTGTAAACTCAGCAAGGGTGTAGATCTGGGTGATAATAGATCCCTCAAGCAATGGTGAATATTGAGGCAAAGAGAGAGTTCCAAAATGATTTCCCCATGGCTGGGAAGAAATTAATGCCATAATGCAAATCTAGAAAATAAATCAGCAGAGGTCTTCGCTGGAATAGAACGCTTATGAATATTCTCCACTTCATAGAACCACTAGCCTCCGTCCCTAGGGGGCACCTTTAAATTTTTGAGAAATGAAGACACTGGCACTTTGATTCTTTCCCCAGTAGAGTTGCCAAAAATATGTTGGTTAATAGATTTGTCACTTCAAGTTTATACTCCTTTGCCCACATGAATGACAACCTGACCAACAATTGAGTCACTTGCAATGATAGTTGCAAGTGCTTTATGCTTGTTTTACAAGGCGTAGCTACCTTTGATAGATATGCGATGAATAAAAAGACTAACATCTACCCACAACCATGAAAATAGATGTGAATAATTAATTTCAGAATGCAGTGAATGTAGGCAAATAACACACAGTTTACTTATCCCACCCACAGATGGTATTAGATTGAATATAAGACAGTCATTATCTCCCTCTCAAATTTAGCCATACACAACATAAGCAAATTGAAGACTGACTACAAGTTAACATAAGAAAAATTACAATCAAAGAAAACATTTGTAGACACATAGTTCTAAAACCACGTTTCCTTTCTTTAATCAGAAAAGCTCAAAGTCTTTGATAATTTCTTTTGCACATAGACTAAGTCAAGAGAAAATCTGCCACATGGAATTGGTTGATTACCCATTGCTATGGTCTCTGAAATCATGATGTTGAGTTCTCTTGTCATCTACATACAACAACTCCAAAGATATCTTGGAATTGCTTTTCAAGGGAAGCTTGAGATTGCTAAATTTTAATGCAGCATCTTCACTTCATATCGCTTATTGGAGGCCACTATAAAATTCTCTTTTGATCGCGGTTGGAATAAAAGAATGAACTCAGTAAGATTCTTGAGTTACCCATTACCCTTGACTTTCTGTAAACTCTGAAGAGCAATAGTGGCTTGTGCCAACTAGGTCCCATCCTTTAGCTGTGAAGTCCACAAAAGTCTCCATCTGCCAACTAAACACTCCATATCAACTGGAACATTATTGTGATTTAAAACAAGTGTATCAATAGCCTGCTTTACTCCTTGTCTAGTCGAGACAGTTGACAAAATTTTTTGCCTGGGTTCAATCTTCTTTTGAAGCACAAATGTAGTTCCCTATACTTGTTGCCTCTAGAAATACGAATATTTCCTGTGTAAGAGATATGTAGTATCCAGCCACCTTTCAACTTCTATAGCTGATGCTTCACCAATAACTGCATTACTGACCATTGGACAGTTCTTACATAAAGTTGTTACATGCTCTTTGCCCCACATACCATCATTTCATCCAACTAGTGCCTATATAATGACCCCAACAATTGCTTCAGTACCTTGTGCAGCTTTTTCCCAAGACTGCATATCCTGATGAGCATCGCACAATATGAAGGTCAGGCACGTGTGCATCATCCCAAATCAATTTGTGTAAACCTTTTGCTACAGCTTATCTATTTGATGATATCATAGGACCCAAGAGATCATGCTCTATTCTCGCATCAAGTGTTCTAAGAAGTGTGACAGACAATTCTTTAGTTTCAACCCATGACCAATGATTTTGTGTAGAACTCTCTGGAATAGCATCTAATGCATTCTTATATATACCATAGTCTTTTAGAAGATCAACACTTCTTTCTTCTATTGCTATTTCTTCAAGGGACTTGAGAATACAACATCAGACCAAATTCCAATTTCAATTATGCCTGAATAGATGTCCATAAGCTACTCGATAGCCCATCTGGCGCGAGCAGAGAAGGATGTTGACAAAGGTAGTGCAATTGACTTCTTAATCGACCAACTGTATTTGTTTAAAGGTTTAGAGCCTTTCAACAAATCTAGTTTGTACATGGTCAACAGTGACTCACTTAGTATAATGGTCTCTGGCAACGATCCTATCAAATAATTCCCCTCCCTCGCAGAGCTCCGTAATCAAATGCACATTATCTATGCTTCTTCATTTTGCATACCCACCTACCAGAGTATTTTGAAATACATCGGCACTTGCAACCACAGGAGACTTAAGGAATACGCCGTTAGAAACAACTGAACATGAATTCTTATATGACACTTCATATAAATATGTCATCAAACATTACCTTATCCCTGCTACTACATTAACAAGAATGCTAATTCCAAAACTGCAATTGTTGCAGTTCATGAGATTACATTTCTTTGAAGCATTTTGTCAAACAATTTACATGCCCTTCTTCATTATGCTTTGATGGATTTCTATATCTTTCTCAGGAGCTCTCATTGGGCACAAGCTCAGAGGATGCTAGTAATGGTCATGGAGTCTAGTCGCATGCCCACCAATTGCATTTGATTGATGCAAAATCACTTACTGCATTCTATGAGACATCTCCATAAGCCTCCGGCAAACCAATTCACATTCCTTGGTTTATTGTTAACTAAACAAACTTTGCAAGCAAGCAATCTGGCATTACTCTTGTACTGCAAGACAGATCATTTTGAGCATAAATAGTATTTCTAATCTCCTCTACAACTTTTTTCTGCACTCATTCAGTGTTCCTTGTAAACCATGGCTTGACTCCTCAATAGTCCATCGTGATCCACTAGAAAGGTGGTTCATTTACATCTTGCATTTGCAACAATCTATAGTTTCATTCTCTCCACTAAATGAAAGTTCAAAAACCCTAATAGTCCTAATAACATAGGTGAGTTGGGAAGTCAAGCTTTTTATGAAGTTTTGAACCTTTTTTTAAGAGTTTAGGAGTTCTAAACTCCCAAGTCTTTGACTTAATAAGTGATCTTGCAAATAAAGTGAGGTTGGGCTTTTATGAATTTCAGGAACTAATTCAATCCCCAACAATAAAGAGCTAGGATCTTTTAAGGTAAAGTTTCTCACTTTTTCATAAATATGACTTTAATAGTCATTTACAATTTTTCTCGTAGAAGTAAATAAAATCATCCCTCTTAGCAATACTTCTCACTTTTTCTTACCTTGAGAAACATAGGAAAATCTATAATTTTCTGTGAAAATTCAATTCATTTCTATGAATAGACTTAGGATTTGAAATGTCACCTGAAACCTTACCTTGGCTGAAAGATGAAAACTTCCATATCTTCCACAACCAGAAAATCAAAATTTCACCTTATTTGTAAATTGCAGACGAGAAAAAGTGAAGCTAAAAATCTTGTACATGGTAAAGCATTTTGACATGAAAACTGGTCGGATTGGATGGGATGTGGTTAGGATAAGGTCCATAAGAGGATTCTGCACCAGCTCACATAGATTTTGAAAATTAATTATTTTCATGATTTGGTAGGTTCAAGATGTTTGGGGTGCTCTAAAAATTTTGAAATTCCTCAAGTTCAAATTTTTTGGCAACAATACATAAAACCAAATAACTCAAAAGGATGTTGATGATCGCTCTGCTTAGTGATGCAATGCACCGAAGAATAAAAGGAGAGAAAATGAAAAATACTAACACCAAAATTGACTTGATGACGTGAACAAAGAGCAAAGATCTATAGTAACCACAATATCCATAGATTTGGCTTTGCAAAACTACTAGTAATTATAACAATTAAATTCTCCTAAGATTGAGGCAAAGAGCAAAGCAATAAAATACACTTATCTTCCTCATCAATTTTAACATTTACTAAACCTAGCTAACTCAAAATCAAATTAAAAGAATTTATATGCTTAGAAATAGAGCCTCCCTCTTTTATTTTCAAAGAATATAACCTTCTTTTGAAGTAGAACTTATTAGCTAGACTCTTAGTTTGATAGATATCACCTATTCTCTTCCACAATTAGTATGCAATAGTCTCCTTTGAGACATTCAAAAGAATGAAACTCAAAAGGCATAACCATATGGTCCATTGCACTTTCTTATCCATCTTCAACCAATCTACATCGAACAAATCCTTTTCTTCCAAGAGATCCTCTATTTTTAACTTCCACAACTCATATCTAGAACCATTGAATTTCTCAATTTGTAACTAAGATGTGCTAGCCATGGTTTCAACCACACATAGATCTACAAAGCCTACTATATTAAATAACCCTACTAAAATAAAAACCTCACAACACTTCTAGAAATATGTCCCTCTCTAATCAAAACCATAAGCTTTGATGCCAAATACTGTGAAACTAGTGAACAATTATAGTGAAACTAAATGCATAATGTATACACCTAAAATTGACATGACTCTACTTAAATAAATATTTTAAATATTTATTTCATCGTCACATTCCTCTATCAATAAATAAATAAATTTATTTATTTATTTGATTCATCTCTTCTCATATTATTAAATAAATTACATTTATTTAATTAATTAAATTCATCTACATCAACTTCATTCTTCTAAATAATTAAATAATTTTAATTATTTAATTAAAACCTTTTATTCTTCCAAATTTAAATAAAATGCAATTTTATTTAAATAAAATCTTAAATCTCCACGAAATACAATATATTTAATATTTTATTTTCCTCCAAATTATCTACAAATAATTAAATAAATTCATTTATTTAATTATGCTTTCTTATCTTCAAAAATCCTTCTTATCTTCTAAAAATATATTCTTCTTGTCATACAAAAAGAAAAAGTTGAGTTACAAAAGCAAAAGCAGTCTTAAAGCATCTTTAAAGAAAACTTGCTCTTAAATTAGAAAAACAAATTCTAATTTAAGAAAAACAAAACTCATCCTCATCAACAAAGCAGTTAACTCAACATAACTTCTTTCTGAATGACACATGTCTTTCTTCCATTTGTTACACATTCCTCAACAATCCTCCTTCGTTGATCTTCTCTTTTCTTCTCAACCATTGATCTTCCCTCACCCTTCTCTATAAATACAACCCTCTTCTTCTTCATTTCATAATCCATAGCTTGTACAAACTTATGCTACAGAAACACTAGCATGCCTTTGGCACAAACATCTCCATAAGCATTTCATAGCATCCATCAATAGTGTGTTGAAGCTCACCTTCAATCACACAGTATCCTAGCCAACTTCATCTTGTCATCTTGAGGACTTTGAAGCAAGGAAGCAAGCTTCCTGAGGGCCAACATTCATCTCCATCAAGATCAAGATAGAAAAGGTGAGCAATGGAAGGCGAAAGGTAAAGGGCTGTGAGTATCATCTTTGTTATTGTTTTAAATCCTTTTATCTTCATATTTCATTATTGTTTTGGGTTATATTTTATTCATTTTGATTAATCCACAAAATCCCCATCACACATAAAGTGCTCAAATTTGATTACCCAAATCAGATAAACATGTGATTAATCATTAAATTTAAAATATAACATAAAGAGGCACATATAATAGCAAAATAAAAATTAGCAAAAAACCATAATACTTGATGTATGTGGAGAAAACCTTATGTGATAAACTCCACCACCAAAGAGACACTAAGCTTGTATTAATAACAATGAAAGTGTTACATCAATACAATCTTCTCTAACTCTCTAATTCAATAGCATTCTGGTAGCATAATGGTACTCAACTTATAGTATGCAATAAAAAATTCATTCAATTCTTCCAATTTATATAGAGAAATGGGAAGGCAAAAACCACAAATGGTTCCCTAAAACCAAGTGCCACCAAAACCATGGTCTAAGGCAAAAACCAATGCCCCCATAATACATTTACACAAGCAATCAAGATAGATAACCACTTAGGCATCTTTGACTCCATAACTCTTGGTAGGCATCACACCCAAGACTAGCACTCTAACATGAAGCCACTATCTTGAGTGGACCCCACTTGTCATAACAAGATTCTCCATTCTCCACAAAGTAACTCCCTAGTGCCTAGAAAAGAGGAAGTCAATTTGCAATCAAGAATGATAACAATAACTCCCATTGTTGACTTATCAATTGTAACTCCCTTATTCATTGTTATTACAACAATATCTTGTATTCCAAAGAATAATAATAAAATAATATCCCACAAATCCTCATGGGCATCCAAGTACCCATTCCAAGAAAGTTGGAGACATGAACATTAAACATTAGGATTGTGATTTAATATCACACTTTCCTAACAATTTACATCTATATTATTGGCATCCTTCTTGGATTTGTTATAATAAACTGACAACTTATAACCTAAGTTGTTTATGGAACATGTGGGCTAATAATAAGAGTATGTCAGCCACTTATTGAAGGAACTACATTCTACCAAAGGAAAAATGTGGCCTCGAAATCATAGACCCCTTATACTAGGGTGTGTATTTAACAACCAAGTGGATTGTTTGGGCCCATAAGGGTTGTGAAGGATATAAACACCTGGCTTATTTTGGAATACAATTTTCTACAATTGGTAATCCATGGAACATGGTGAAGTGGAAGAATAAGATCCTCTTAGTTCCTTTTTTCTAAGACCCAAGTTTCTACCCCCTTCAACAAAATATGGAAGGCCTAATAATTGATCCCCCAACAACTTACCTAGTTTGACCAATCTCTAAGACATGGACTTAGCTTTTCCACTTCCTCCATCTAGTGCAACCTATTAGTTTGTAAGATGAGAATTCCATGGCTCTCATTAGCATGTTTAAAGGCAAACACCTCTTAAAAGTGTATCCAAGTGTTTAGGGATCTTTTGGATTTAACCAACCTCAGTTGGAAATCATGGCAACAACTACAACATGAATCCAATCTCAAACACAATCTCCAACACAACCTCATACAACCTATGATGGACATTTAGAAACTGGTCCTACCTTTCCTTACATTAAACTTTCTATGTTCTATCCTTGTAATTTTTTGAAAAATTAGAGATGACATCATAATTCTTTCTCAAAGCCATCTATAAACAACTTCTCCCTTATATCCTCCTCTTGCTTTATCTTAACACTAAGTGGAATTGGAAGGTCACTTGGGCCAAGTGGAATGAGCTTAGTCACCAGTTATGTCAATCATAAGTTTATGTACAATCCCAACTCACTACATGGAAACTCTTGCATGTCAAGCTCCCCATTGGTACCCACCTCATGTTCATCCACCCTCTCCTACTTTTTCTTTCTACATGCCAAGCTAGAAATTTTTGTTAAGCATGCATTTTGGTTCTATCCTCATGCCCATAAGCTTTGGCTCTCCCTCACGTCCTCTCTACTTGCCCTTTTCCCTCATAGATGGTTGTGGAAGCTATCTCTATTAGGCACTTTAGCTTCTCACAATGTCATTACTAAATCATGTAGACAAGTTATTGTCAAGATTATTTGGAAGTACATCAGTGCATAGTTGTTGTCTCTCACTCTTTATTTCCTTTGGAGATTGAATTACAATTGTTGTATTTTAACTTGTTACTTCATATGTCAAACTTGTGCATAGTTCTAGAGGAGTTGAAGATTAACAATGACCTTGAGAAGCAAGTCAATCATTTGCAATCCTAGCTACAGGCTTTGGAAAGTAAGTAGGATGACATGGCCACCAAGATCTCCCAGACTGCGAAGGAGTTTAACTAGCTCCAACACTCTCTACAGTGAAGGCAAACTTAATAGAGCCAATTACCAATGTTCAAGCTATTGACAATCATATTGCCAATTTTGTTGGTATGGATATAGAATGGCATGTGGTTGATGAGTTTGAACTCTAATAGCTTTGATGTTGCTAGTTGTATATTGTCTACAATATGCTCTCATGGTTTTGGTTCCACTTTATCTTCCTATTCAATTACCTATCATACAAACTTATTCAAAACTAAATATATTATGTCATAGCCATATTTATTTTATTTCAACAACTAAACACATTATGTATATGTGATCTTTGAAATTGTTGTAGTTTTGCTTATTACTAAGTTGAAAGCTGTCTTCTATGCACTATCCTATTTGCTCAAATATCCTTATATTCTTTGATACTTAAACTTATTACAATAAATAAATGGGTAGAGGATTGTACTAAAAATAAATGAGAAAAGACTTAAATTTCTTAAAGTTCATAGCATGTTTATTTAACTAGCAATCGTACCTTAGTGTGCAATGGGTACACCAAAAATGGATGTGGAAAGGAGCTCTGTGTGGATAAAAGAAAACATTATTTTGCATATGGGAAACTTGAAGTATACTTAGTTTGTCAAATTGAGTCATTAAGAGCAATAAATAAAGGGGCATATTTGTAAGAGTTGCAAAGAGGAATTTTTTATTTGTTTGTAATATTAGTATTCTAAAAAAGAGAGTATATAGAATATTTGCATTTTTTTGGGTATGTTTTGATTTGTTGAATCATGGTCATCATATGAACATTGAAACAATGTAATGATGTGTGTTGTTGTTCTATAGTGGTAAGTAAAGTTTGATTAGATGATTTGAATCAACACATACCAAGCTTCACTTCTTACATTGTAAAAGTACCATAGCCTGATCTTTAATGTAGGATTTGCCATTGGAATGCTTGATTGTAACCTCAAGTCTATCAAAAAATGGAACACTTTTTGTCACTATGTTTATGCAGTTAAGCTTAGTTTTATAAGCCCGCAATGGGTAATGATTTTGTGTTCTAGGAAATGACTCTTCAATTGTGATGGGTGGTAAAGGTAAAAATTGGAAATAATTATTCATAGGAAGGTTATGCATGTGGCCATGTTCTCTACTTGAAATTGAAAGGTACTCTCTCTCCCTATTTATCTCTCTAGGTCTCTATATATCTTTGTCTCCCTCTCTAGTTCTTTGTTTATTTTTATCTCTCTATCTCTATTTCCCTCCCCCTTCTCTCTCACACACTTCCTTTCTCTGAGCTTTTTCTCTTCGTATGCCTCTCTCTCTCTCTCTCTCTCTCTCTCTCTCTCTCTCTCTCTCTCTCTCTCTCTCTCTCTCTCTCTCTCTCTCTCTCTCTCTCTCTCTCTCTCTCTCTCTCTCTCTCTCTCTCTCTGCCTCGTCCTATCTATGTCTCTCTACCTCTCTTCTTTGCTCTATCTATTTCTCTCTTCCTCTATCTTTTTCTCTATCTCTTTTTCCCTCCCTCCCCTTTCTCTCCTTCTCTATCTTTGTACCTCTCTCTCTCTCTTCTCTCTCTCTCTCTCTCTCTCTCTCTCTCTCTCTATATATATATATATATATATATATATATATATATATATATATATATATATATATATATATATATATATATATATATATATATATATATATATATATATATATATATATATATATCTTTTTGTCTATCTCTATTTTCACTCTCTCTATCTCTATCTCTCTCCCTTTTTATCTCTTTACCTCTCTCTCTCTCTCTATCCCTACATCTGTATCTCTCTTTATCCTCCTCTATCTTTTTACCTCTCTTTCTCTATCTAATTTTATCTCTTTTTTGTCTCTCTCTATTTTCACTCTCTCTATCTCTATCTCTCTCCCTGTTTATCTCTTTACCTCTCTCTCTATCCTTCTTTATCTTTGTACCTCTCTCTCTTTGGAGATGTAGTATACTTTCCATTTGTTGGACTTCTGAGATGCTGTAAATATCCATTTTTGAGCCACTTCAATAAGTTACTATGTTTCCCTTTATTGGTCATGCCATGTATGAATCAATGAAGCTTGGAGACGGGATGTTGCTACTATTAGAGATAGCTACACTTTACTGTACAATGGGTACACGTCATCTTTTCTAGATGTATGCTTTGTACCACTACCAATGCACGACTACACATTAGTCATATTTTTTTTTTATAATTTCTATTTTATTTACATTGCACACATTTCACCATTATAAATTTCACTAATCATTTGATTTCCAAATGATATGGATTCATGTATTCATTATTTTCTAATGGTATGGATTTATTTATTAACTATAAAATTTGAAAGTTATACTATTGAATTATAATTATTAATTATTGTAAAACACTATTTCTATTATGAAAATAGATTACAATTTATTTATCAATATAAAACCTTACTCTCATGATGTACTAATTCTATATCCATTACAACATCTAATTCATGTAAACATTGTAAAATAGATAGTGTATCCATTGTAGATAATATTATTTAAATGATTTAGAAGATCGGTGAAGCGAATTAATTAATTATGTCTCGCATAAGATGTCACTATCTTTTTATGTGGATGCAAAACATCATTCTAAAATTATTTAGGAAAAAATACAAACTTTCTTTAGGGAAACTACATTGTCTTAGATGTATAAAGGTTATAAGTGATGCTCACATTTAAGATATCAATTGGTTCCTTTTTTATTAATTCATTACAATGCCACATAGTCATTAAATCATGGCATATTTGGACTGCATAGACCTTATCTCTGTAATAAAATTTGTTGATCTAAAACACATGTAACCTTAATTAAATATAGAAGAATAAGTGAAGGAAATAGAGAAGATAAGATGACATATATAGTTGGGAAAACCCCTTTGAGTAAGAAACCCATCACAAAAAATAATCCTTAATGTATTCCTTCAAAATAAGATTACAATATATTGAGAAACTCTAATAATGTTGTAGCCCATGTGTTAACACTTTAGTAACATGTTGATACTTAGACCTAAACTAAAAGCCTACAAATCCCTACAATATAATCCAAATGATATCAAAACACTATGCTAAGGGTTATATTTATAAAATTTTGTCATCTCTCTCTCTCTCTCTCTCTCTCTCTCTCTCTCTCTCTCTCTCTCTCTCTCTATCTCTCTATCTTTGTACTTCTATCTTTCTCTATATAATTTTGTCTCTTTTTGTCTCTCTCTATTTTCACTCTCTCTATCTCTATCTCTCTCCCTTTTTATCTCTTTACCTCTCTCTCTATCCTTCTTTATCTTTGTACCTCTTCTCTCTCTAGAGATGTAGTATACTTTCCATTTGTTAGACTTCTGAGATGCTGCAAATATCCATTTTTGAGCCACTTCAATAAGTTACTATGTTTCCCTTTATTGGTCATGCCATGTATGAATCAATGAAGCTTAGAGACAGGATGTTGCTACTATTAGAGATAGCTACACTTTACTGTACAATGGGTACACATCATCTTTTCTAGATGTATGCTTTGTACCACTACCAATGCACAACTACACATTAGTCATAATTTTTTTATATAATTTCTATTTTATTTACATTGCACACATTTCACCATTATAAATTTCACTAATCATTCGATTTCCTAATGATATGGATTCGTGTATTCATTATTTTCTAATGGTATGGATTTATATATTAATTATAAAATTTGAAAGTTATACTATTGAATTATAATTATTAATTATTGTAAAAAACTATTTCTATTATGAAAATATATTACAATTTATTTATCCATATAAAACCTACTCTCATGATGTACTAATTCTATATCCATTACAACATCTAATTCATGTAAACATTGTAAAATAGAGAGAGAGAGAGAGAGATATGGAAAGAGTGATATATATAGAACCTACTCTCATGATATATATATATGATGTACTAATTTATTTATCCATATAAAACCTACTCTCATGATGTACTAATTCTCTATTCCTCTCTCTGGCAATATCCCTCCCTCTCTATTTCTCTCTCCTCCCCTTGCCGTGTCTCTCACTCTCTCTCTCTTGCTCGATCTCTTTATCTCTTTTCTCTATCTCTCTTTCCCTCTATATCACGTATCTCTATTCTTCTCTCCATCAATCTCCCCCTCTCTATCTCTCTCCCTATCTATCTCTCTATCTCTCTCTCTCTCTCTTCCATTGTATATCCTTGTCTATCCCTCCTCTCTCTTTGTTTAACTCTCTCTCTCTTCCATTGTATATCCTTGTCTATCCCTCCTCTCCCTTTGTTTAACTCTATTTGTCTCCCCTCTTTGTCTATCTTTCGCGTTCTACATATAAAGATATCTCTCTTTATCTCTCCATATAAAGATCTCTATCTCTATTTCCCACTTCTCTCATCTCTTTCTTTTTGTTTAACTCCATTTGTCTACTCTCTCTTTCTTTCTCTCATATAACCATATAACTATAATATAGATTTTATATTTAAAAAATAAATATATAATTCAATCATTACAAGTTACCACTTGGACAATAAGCATGGAGACCTAATTTCTATAGATGGAATTGTTATATTCCTTATTAATTATAACACTTCATAAGAAATCAAAATTGATTTAATCTTAAATCTTTCTAATGTGGATAATGTCTTTAGGTTTCCTTTATATGTGTAGGGCTTAGAAATTGTGTTGATGAAGGTATTCACAGTAAAATGTACTATATCTCTCTCTCCCTCTATTTATCTTTGTCTCCTTCTCCACCTGTCTCCCCTTCTCTCTTACTCTATCTCTATTTCACTCTTCAACCCCTCTCTCTCCCCCTTTTTTTTATCTCTTATCTCTATCTCCCTTTCTTCATTCCTCTCTCTACCAATATCCCTCTATATCTCCCTCTCTCTCTATCTATGTTTGTCTCCTACTCACTATCTTTCCCTTCTCTCTCCCCCTCTCTCCCTCTTTATCTTTGTATCACTCTACCTCTCTCGAGCTAAATCTCTTTGTCTCATTCTCTCTCTGTCTCTTTTTATATCTTTATGTTTGTCTATCTTCTTCTTTCTCTCTTTCTCCTTATCTCCATCTGATCTCTCTGTCTTTATCTCTATTTCTCTATTTATCCTTATCTCCATCTGAGCTATTTGTCACTATCTCTATTTCTCTCTTTCTCTTCTCTATCTCTCTTCCTTTGTTTCCCTTTAGATAAATAGGCTTTAAAACAAAAAATATGGTATCCTATGATGAACAACTTTATCTCTCTTCCTCTCTTTCCCTTTAGATAAATAGGCTTCAAAACAAAAATATGGTATGTCCTATGATGAACAAATTTACATCTATGGAAGCTAGGTTTTAAATGTTTGGTTACAAAGTCTCCTCCATGAATCTTTAAAGAATACAAATTTCTTTTTAAAAATAACTTTTTTACATGACATTTAGTTTGATATAATGCAATATTTTTTTCTCATAAACTCATAGCAATGTTTTGAATTAAAACATTATTTAAGCCTCAATTAGAAAGACAACTAATAGTAGATTTATATCTTCTATCCAACTTCTTCCATTCACATTGATCCATTGTTCATGTCTCTCTCCATATGTTTTTCTCTCTCTATTTTAAATTAGTCTCTAATTCTCTCTCTATTCACCCCTCTCTATCTGTCTCACTTTTATCTCTTCCTCTCTCGCTTATCTATCTACCATAGCCTGATCTTCAATGTAGGGTTTTCCATTAGAATTCTTGACCATAGCCCTAAGTCTATCACACAATGAAAGTCTATCTCTTCCTCTCCCTTTCCCTATCTCCTCTCTATCTCTTCCTATCTCTATTTCTCCCTATTTCTCTCTCCCCCTCTCCTTCTTCCTTCCTCTTCTTGAACGTTCAAATCTAAGTTACCTAAATGCAAACCCAAAACCCTAAATATTGACACTAAGGAATTAAACGCAAATTAGTACATCTTAACATTAAACATTATATTTATAAAAAATAGAAACTGACATGTGGAAGATGGGTAGATGGACCATAAAAATTTTCTATCTTTATCTATTCCCCTCTCTCTATCAATCTCTCTCTCTCTATCACTTATCTCTCTCCTCCTCTATATCTCTCTATTCCTCTCTATCAATCTCCCTCTCTATTTCTCTCTCCTACCCTCCTTGTGTCTCTCACTCTTTCCCTTCCTTTATCTATTTCTCTTTTTTGTGTCTCTCTTTCCCTATCTTTATCATCTCTCTCCTCCTTTTCTCTCCACTTCTATGTTCCTCTCTCTGTCTTTCTCCCTCCCTCTCTATCTCTCTTTGTCACTAGCTAACTTTCTCTCTATTCTATTATCTCTATCTAGCTCTATTTCTTTATATCTCCTTCTCCCCGTCTCTCTATCTATCACTATCTATCTCTTTATATATCTATCCTCATCTCTCTTTAATTCCCTCTCACCTATTCTACCAGTCATTGTAAGCTAACTAAACACATATTGGTGTGACTTGTTGTTATGTCCTTATATTTAGAGGCATTGACTTGCAATCATTTCATATCCTCTCATCTCTCTTAGATTGGCTTATTCTAGAAGCATTACAAGGAATAAAACATTAGAAGAACACTTTAATTTAGTGAACTAAAACAAATCTAAGGTTGCATAGTCATTTTAGGGCATTTCTTGCTACATGATCCTTTGCATGGTTGTAAAACCTATCATTTCTGATGGTTTGCCTATGTGGACAAGAACCCTAGTGATTTTGACAACCCTCTTTTAAGGTATTTCTCTATACCTCTAATTTAGCTAATAGGGAAGACAAAGGCAAATTTGGTGAACTAAAGAGCAAGAGGACATGACTAGTGAGATAAGATGCATGTCACATAAGAAAAGATTTATGAATGCAAAAACTTTTTAACTTTAAACAGGGTTCATTTGAAGCTCAAATATATATCGGAGGGGTGGTCGGGAATTCCAAAGACACGCCACCTATTCTAACATAAAAAATGCGATAGGGTTTAAATGATAAGATTAATAATATCCAAATTTTTATGAGAATTTACATAGTCATCAAAAATTTATTCATCAATTTTGTTTTTAATAATAAGATTAATAATATATACGTTCAACTTAAATATTTTATTTTAGGTATTTATAATTGCAATTTATGAAATTTAAATATCCATGTAAATTCCTAATTAGTTTTGAGTTTTTTTAAATTTTGATGTCTTAATATAATTATTATATAATATTATAATTATGTGTATAGATTATAATATTATAAAATAAAATAAAATTATATATATTATAAATATTACATATATAATATTTAATATAAATATACAATTGTATACTATAATATTATATTAAAAATATATTTAATAATTTTCATTATATAAAATATAATAATAAATATAATTAAATATAGATTTTATATAAGTAGATTTAATTAAATAATAAATATACATAATATATTTAATATAAATATACAAATTTATAATTTAATATTATATTTTAAAAACTTTATATTTAGATTTTATTTGGATTTCTTTAAATATTATATTCCAAAATATAAATTAGAATAATTAAAGATTAGATTAAGGTATTTAGTTTAATTGTTAAATATATGTAATTTTGATGTAGATTTTGGAATTTAACTTGTTTCTAATATAAGAATAGTGCCTCTCTATCTATATACATCTTTAAATTCTACACATAACATTTGTCTCTACCTAAGTTGATATTGTATCTTTATCCTCTTAACATTTACTTTTATTAATTTCTCTTAAATTTAGAATTTTATATACCCTCTAACATTTATCCTTGACATTTATTAGTCTAAATTAATTTATATATATATATATATATATATATATATATATATATATATATATATATATATATATATATATATATATATATATATGATTAAATTAAATTGAGAGAAAATATTTACAACTATCCTACTATACATTTAATTTTTATAATTATTCTTTTAAAAAATCAAGAGAACAATTAAAAAGTGGTCTTTTTCTCCCCCATTTTAGTTTAATTAAACTTTCATCAAAATAAATTATTTACCCCAAGAGAAAAGTTAAGTGAAAAGGAATTTTATATTTTTTAAGAGGTGAACAACAAATATTAAAATAGTTTGAAGAGTCCAAATCACATGGATGAAAATCAAAATTGTTTTAGACGGCCCCGCCCTCACTTTAATCTTAGATGCTCATCATTATATTTTTTTACACCACGTATAAATGTACATCATCATTAGTTCGAAATAGTAATGAACGATGACGATTGAAGAGGTAAGTTAAAAGAGGCCAAGATGAAAGTGGAAAAAAAAATGGTTAAAAAATAGAGGTTAAAAATTTCATAATCAATTGTAAATTATAATCCATTCTAAAGACTAAACTAAAGCCTTTCTTAAAAAAGAGAATGTTTAAAACTTTTGTGCAAAAAAAAACATAAGCATATAAGTTCTATATAAAATTTCATATAAACACCATTCGGGAAGATTAATACCCACAAGTACAACCATAAAACACAAAACTGAAAAGCACCGAGGAATGTGAATTTTCTTTTCCTTTTTATCCGATTAAAAAAAGTTCTACAAATAAATGCTGCCAGGCAGCAATCAAAATTAGAAATCCCAGAGTATACGGCGGGGGACATTTATATGACATGAGACTTTTTCTGACACGTTTTTTTCCCGGCGTGGGAACAATCAACGAGTTTAGAATGTTTTAAAGAGAACGGCAAAAAAAACAAGCGGGAAAACAATAAAAATGGTGAAATAAAACGAACGCCCATAATCTTTTCAATCGTCTTGCACTGCTTAACAAAAGTCTTCAGCCGTCGATGATTTTAATAAAGTAGATGATTTTCGCTGCAACTTCTTGATATTTTGCTTATTTTAATAAAAAACAAAATTAAAGTAGACATGCCCACGTGGAGAGAGCCTGGGCAATTTTAAGTTATAATAAAAGATAACGATAATACTTAAAAAAAAAGTCTTGTTTGAATGCAATGAAGGGAAATAAGTCAAAAAGAATGTATTGTTTGAAATGAGTTAGAATTGTAAGGATATGCATGTCAAATCACCCATTTCTCATACACATTATTTCCTTGGAATTTGGGGCAACTCTTCATGTCTTATCACAGCCGCCCAAGGCACGTGGATTGACCGTTACAATCTCTATTGTCAACCAGCTGTAATGAAAAGAATTGGTGACCTTTGACGATATACAGTGACAGCACTACCTACCTAGTTACACATTTTTTATTTTTATTTGGTTTGTTCTTCCTCAATGTCAACGTCCATGCAACTTTAAGGTATCTACAAATGGGCTAAGAACGTCCCTAAGATAAAGTCAAACTTTGGGCGGCGCCTATTCAGCATATACGATGCTTATTTCAAATTTCAAATTTCAAAAATCTCTGTCAAGGTCCACTTCTTGAGAATTTGACTATTACTCCCGTTAATTCATGTACCAAAACATCTCAAATTGAGCATCTAGAATCTTGTATTTATAAGCAATTCCCAAGTCATTATAAATCATTAGATAGTTGTGAAATAAATTATCATAAAATGTTTGTACTAGTGAATTACATCAGCATTGACATTGTAGGCATTACATTACTTTCTTGGTGTGTCTTCAATTTTGTACCATCGGCAAAGGGGCTTTGACTTGTTGTCAAGGAAGTCAATAAACTTTTCCTCTGCACACAACATGCCTCACTATGCTTTTCATGATAATTTCTTGTACAAAAGTAGGTAGTGAAGACATGAGCATAGGTCACATCAACATAGGACAAATCTATGATAGGTGGACAAGATCATATTATAGCAAAGTGTCCCTATACTAGATTGTGGTTGTGGCCGAGTCATCTTCAATTTATATCTTTGTCCAACATCCACTTGTGGCTTGTTCATACAACAAGCCCAAGTTTCATAAGAAACTCGAGGCCTCTTAAAAATTCCATACTTACCTTCATTTAACATTAATTTGTTGTTGTTTTTGTTTAGCTTAAGTTTATTTTGCTTCTATTATATTGAATGTTAATGATAATGTTACTAGGAGTTATGTGTAAATCAAGGATCTTAAGTAAGCTAGAAATGGAAAATTAGTTGTGTCTTGAAGAATCTATCTTATTCACTTTATTCATAGCGCTTGTTCCTTGGTTTACCTTAGGTTGTTCTCTAGTTTTATTAAGATCATACTATTTAAATCTCAAATTATAATCACGAATTTACAAGATTTGCTTTGAATGGGTGTGATTTGTTGGGTGAATATTTTGTCTTCAACTAACTGAAGGCAAAATGGTTATATCAACCACAGTGCAATGAGATAAATCTCTCCTCTCAGCAAGGGGAGGTTCCCTATCAATTATTATGACTTTATTTTGAATTAAAACTTAACTTGAGGGTAAGATCATATCATCCATTTCTCTTTTTTCAGAAATGATGTTTACAATATATAATGATTTCAACAAAACTGATACAATGCCAAGAACTATGAATTACTACAAAATCCATGGAAACACAAAGTCTTCCGTTACTTTGTTCACCAACGGAAAATAAAATGATTTGAAGTAGAGTGCAGCCCAAAGTCTTCACTATACACCAAGATGAGATAAATAGATTAAAGATAACAACTTGCAGCACAAATTCTTCAAGCTATTTCTCATTCACGAACACAACACAATTCTCACAAATGATTTTATAGCTCAAAGTCTATTAAAATCAGATTTAGAATACTCTTTAATCACTTGAAATAAACCCTCACACTCAATTACTTATCAAAGATAATATGATAGCAAAGACATAAGAACAATTCTATCATAAAACAAATCACTCCAAGACAAAGATTGGAATTCAACTTGCTCTCTTGTATTAATAAATATTTGAAAATTGATTTACACAAATAAGCACAAAGTCTCAACTTGCTTCTCAATTCGGCAAAGTTTTGCTACAATAGATAAAAGATAATATTTACAAAAGAGGCCCTCTTTATTTATAGGGAGGAGCCTGGAGCAAAAATAGGAAATTTACAACTAATTTGACTTATTCAACAAAAAGAGTCCTATTTGACTTGGGACTTCTCTTGTCTCACATGTAATTACATTTTGGAAAATTACATGTGAAAATGTCCAAAACAAAATTCAAATTACATATCATATACAGGAAAAATAAACTAAGGCACTAGCATTCTCTGTCATTCTTCTTCAGAAAGTTTTGGTACATAGCTTGGATGGCTGCCATCTCACATGGATCTAGTTTTGCTGTGTTCTCTAAGATGGTGCGGGCCCGGAGGATTGAGTCTTTTACTGCCTTTATTGCCTTTTCATGCTTGTCCAGATTATCTTTCAAGTTCTCTAGAGTCAAGTGTTGGTCATATAGATTATACATTGAAAGCACTGAAGGTGCCTCCTCTTCAAATTTCTTTTGGACCATCTCTTCAAAGGATCTTACTATCTCCTCTGCTGAGAGGAACATGTGATCTTCACCCGTTAGGGTGCATGGAAGTTCTTCTAGCCTATGTAGAAGTGTGACATCACTATCTTCACTGGCTTCTCAGGCTTGACATAAATCTTCAAGTAAACCCTTTATTATGTGGACACGATGAGCCAGAGTCTCCTTGGTCTTCATATATGATTCTCTATTTGCAACGACCCTGATGGTGATCAAGTTCTTTATCTTAATCTTTTTCATATCTATCCATTCCTCCAAGTTCTCTTCTTGATCTTGCAACTCTTGTGAGAGTAAGTCAACCAAATTGTCCAGCTCAACTTTAGCTTTGTCCATCTTCTCTTTCCTTTCCACAGTGGTTTTCAATAGGATTCGCCCTTGAGCTAATAGGCGTTCCATTACATCTCCTACCACCCTTCCCCTAGCTTGTGCTTTTTCAACTTTCTGAATCAGGGGATCTTCCACCGTTACTGCCATGGGTTCTACCATTTCTGATGACTTTATTGTCTTTTGAAGGGCAACAACAAGTTGTTCTACTTTAGCTTTGTACTGTTCCTTCTCTTTCTTGACTTCATCATACTTTTCAAGTAAAGTGCTGGCAGTAGTTTGAAAATTTGCCTTTATACCCTCATGAGTTAGCTTGCCCAACTCAACCCTTGAAATGACATAATCACTCATGTCAAAAGTGTCAGTTGTGGCATCTTTTGGTGGCTTGGCAATTTCTGTGTACCTGATTCCTTTCTCATTGACAAGCCTAGAAACAGTCTTAGGCTTCTTCTTCTAATTCTTTGCTTTTATAGGTAACAGCTTTTCAATATCGATCTCGTCAGGTGAGATAGCTTGCTTCTTCCTCTTTGGAGTATATGCAGATAACCATGGGGGAAGCATGGAAGCGCCAACAACTAGGGATGAATCTACTACCTATTTGGCTGGCTCCATGTTCACAGTTGTGATAGTCACAATAGGACTGGTGTTGGTAAAAAACACACCTGTATCAACAACCTTTTCTGAAGCATCCAGAAGGTTCTCTAAAATAGATTGCTCACTGATGTCAAAAGATGGAGAAGATAGACTTGGAATGGAACCAGAGGACTCAAAAATAGTCCCAAAACTAGTTTTCACAGAAACAGGGGTATTATCAGAGGAAACAACAAAGATAAGTGAAAGGGGAACATTTGAAATCACTAGGAAACTACCAGAAACTGGAACATGAGGAGGAGGTGTAGAAACTTGTGTTCCTATGGGAAGATCTTTCTCATGTGATTGAGGTGGATCACCAAGTTGCTCCTTTTCTACATCCTCATCTTCACCTTGTTCAATTTCATCCTCTTCATCAGATTTATTAGATACTATCGCTTGTTGATCATCCTTAGACTTTTGAATATTTTGTTCTTCAGCCTCAACATCTTCCATCTCCATTTGATCAACATTAGTATCTTCAACATTTGACTCAATGACGTTGGAAGTTTCTTCAGTTTCCTTCTTCTTCCCTCCTTTGGATACAAATTTGATCTTTGGTTTGCGTATCTTAGAAGAAGAAGGGGCATCACTCTTGTTTTTGATTTTGTTCTCAGCCTTCTTGCCTGTCTGCTCCTGTGTCTCAGTTTCTAACCCTGTGAGGAACTCTTTCAATTTAATCCCTTTACTTTCCAACCACACATTAGTGTTAGCCAGAATTGGTTGAAACCCTTTCCTGATGGATGTTTCTTCTTTGATTGATCATTTCACCTCTGGAAGAGGTGAAGCCTCAACATTTTCTATGTTGTATCTAGGATCTAGAACATTCCCATCATCCTCCATTCCATCTGGAATATCAGCAAGGCCTAGTTCTTCAATCTGACTCAGGTGAAGTCTGCAGAAGTCTAGCTTTCTGATCTCATTCTATGTCCTAAGATCAGCCCATATGTCTTCAACCATTGGGACATGGAAGTTTGACTTCCTTTTGATCTTATCCTGAACTCTTCTAAAGTCAAAATGGTCTCTTTTCTTGTAGGTCCTCATAGTAACCAGTTGTAATTCAGAATCAACTATTTTTGCTTTATTGGCTGATTGAACTGAATATCTCCCAATTTCAACAGGAAACTTTATCCCTGACTTCTTCAATTCCATCTGTTTATTATGCACTACAATCAACTGTCTTCATAGCTCCATAAGAACAATATGGTCACTAGGGTACTGTGGAAGCATATAAGGGTAACTAGGATAATACCCTACCCGAAGATATGTGAAAGTGGGAAACTCTAGGAACAAGCAACCAAAAGAGTTCACAACCTACCAAGCTTCATCTGAGACTCTGTTCTGAACCAATTCACTATCCCATAAGCACATGAACACGGAAAAGAATGCATCATTGACCCTTCAGAAATGATGAATTGATCCCTTTAGAGTGATTTGAGGGTAGTATTCATATACTGGGATCAATCTCCTATCTCCTACTTGAGTTAAACCTGGAAAGTTTCTCATGCTTGCAGCAGCATAAACAAGATAAGAGGTCATATAGAATTTGAATCTGGTATTAACCTTTACCAATTGCTCGTGCAATGCATTGTTGACTTGGTCTCCCCAAAATATTCTCTAAGTACCCGGTAGAATCACCTTGATGTAAGTGTACATCTAGTCTTGGAACTTGGAAGCAGAAGGGAGTCCTCTGATGCAACTCAAAAGAGTGATCAAATCACAAACTTCTTCTACAAAGTCACTCCTGTGAAGGTCTTTTGGCCATCTGGTCAAATTACTTCTAGGGATTTTCAACCATTTGTTGTTGATGTACCTTCTAGCAGCTTCTACATCCTTATCATAATCCTGTTGGCCCTAAGCAAAGTCAATTCGTCCAATATTTTCAATGGGTGGACACATGAAGATTTTGTCAAGGAATTCTACATCCAGTCTCATTATTACATTCCCCTAAGAATCCGTCACAACTCTAGTGTCTCTGTTGTAATGGCTGGCTACTTGAAGAACAAACTTAGGATTGTGTGCAGAAACTGGAAATGATGCAACCAAATGAATACTGCTGTCAATGATTTTCTGCATAGGCTTAGAAGGTTTTGTCTATTTTGTCCTATCTACAAACTCTGCCATGTCCACATGCCCAATTTTTGTGTCTCTGATATCATCAATGTTTGACTGTACTGTTGTCACCAGAAAGACACCTTGGTACTTGTACTTCATGATTTCTGCCTTGGACGGAAATGTCTCTGACATTAGCTTTGGAGAGAACTCTGAAATTGATATTTGCCACGAACACTAGTTGAGAACTGCAAAAGGCCATGATCTCGCAGTTAGGGAAAAAATGGATAAACTGGGATTACCACGATTCGATGATCATGGATAGGGAAGCATGCGTTGAAGGGCTTGAGTGTGTGCAAATCGAGGCAAAGGCGAAAGTGGGTTAACAGGCTTCAGAAAATAAGTTTTTCCAGTGTTAGGGAAAAATTTAGGAAAACATGCATTATCGGTCAAAACGACCGCTCTTGCATGTTGGAACATTCATATGTGTAAAGGCAGTTGTCTTCGCCGCTAATACATGTAATCACAATTGTAGGGACACATGCATGGTCAACAATTTTGACCGCCATTGCATATTACAGGAAAAATTTGTATGTTGAAGCAGGGAATTTCACCGATGTTACAGATACTAAGGAGATTTGAAGTTCATGTGTCAAGGTGGTGAAAAATGCCAACACTGCAAGCGGGGTACCTTAATTCTTGTGTAAGGGTGGTGGAAAATGCCGCCGTCACATGTAGGTATACCAAGGTTTTCGTGTAAGGGCAGCGGAAAATGCCACCTTTACACCTTGCCTTTTGGTAAGGGTTAAAAGATTTGAGCGGCGAAACTGCCAACACTCATATGGAATAAGACTTAGGGCACAAAGATTGGTCCATTTTGAAGACATATTTGACACGAAAAATGAACCAAGATTAAACAAAAATGACCATAACAATCAAGAAAACAATCATTCGACGAAAACTTATAACAAAATTCAAACAAAGTAAAGCCATTCAAACCATTATACTGACGGGAACACTAGGAAAGAAAATAAAAATGGTTAAAAGATTTACCTGTCCAAACGGTGGAAACCCTAAGTTCGATGGTGGCGAATTTAGTTGAATCTGAGATTGGCGTAATCGAAGGGTGCGAAGAGAGTCCAAAGACTAGCTAGGAGGTAAAACAAAATGAAATGACAAAAGAAAACCCTTGAAAGACATATTAAAACTTGAAAACCAAACTTTAATATTCGGCACAAGTGGCCATCAATGGCACTCGAAGTTCAAGATCTCAGAGATCTTGATTGGGCGGCAATATCGCTTGACCTTGCACATATCAACAAAAACGCAAAGGCGGCAAAAACCACCGACTTTGCATGCGAAGATAGTTTTAATGAGAACATGTAGTAGCGGCTAAAACTGCCGCTCGGACATGTAGAAATGGAAAATCATGCAAAAGCGGTAAACAGTGCCGCCTTTACACATAATAAACAAAAGATATGTAAAGTCAGCAATTTTTATCGACATTACATATGAAGACAAAAAGACGTATAATAGCGGCAAATTTGGCCAACTTTACATGTCTAGACTCAAAAATTTACTAACACCTGAAAATTGACTAGAATTGACATTTTGATTCAGTTTATGACTTAATCAATTTTTGCAAATATCGAGGAACCGATTCAAGGGAACGTCGCAAACTAGTTTAGGATGTCAAACGAATTTGCACGAGACCAAGAGAATCTTGTCTCGATTGGCAAACCTAGAGTGTACATCACGAAACAAACAAGTTTCGTGGGGGTTGTCTACAAAAATGAGCGTAGCTAATTTTGAGAACAACAGCTGGCTCTAACTGGGGAACTTCCTTTGATCAAACTTTGAAATGATCGAAGGGAGCAGAATCCAGTCTCTAAGTGCCTTCATCCATGCCATTGGGCTATAGAGTCAAGCTAAAAAAGAAAAAGACACAAAAGACTACACAAAAACACAAAAATAAAAACACAAAACTGTACAAATATACAAATGAAATTATCTGATACTTCAAGGATTGAAGTGCTTCAGATGTTGTCCACTGTGAGGCAGCAAGAATGGTGTTCCATCCTGATACTCCAATAGAAAGCTATTTTCACCACAGAACTGATGAATGGTGAACGGACCTCTCAACAAGGAATCAAATTTCCCGTGCATTCCTTTTGGTTCCCTCCTCTTGTCCCACAACAAGACTTGATCTCCAATCTGAAACTCACGAGCCCTTGCTTTCTTGTCAAAGAGTTTCTTTACCTGAATTTGATGCTTAGCGATACGATCCACTACCATAGTTCGCTACTCTTCAAGTTTAGTTAGGTACATAATCCATTTATCAATAGAACTATCAAAAGTTCTATCTTCCAAAGCCTTTACCAACTTCAGTGTTGGCAATTCCAAGGTAATTGGTATCTCCGCATTCAGGCCATACAGAAGTTGAAATGGTGACATACCTATCACCCTTTTGGGGGTAATTCTGTCTACCCATAAAGCATTGAACAACGCCTTTTGCTAAGTTCTCTGATTCTCTTCTACCAGTTTCCTGATAATAGTGACCAAATTTTTATTACTCGATTCTGCTTGACCATTTCCTTGCGGATAATAGTTTGAAGAATGAGAAAGAATGATCCCATGCCTGTAGCAAAACTCAGTAATGTCATGAGAAGAGAAACAAGTAGCATTATCTGCTACTATCTTGTTTGGAACTCCAAACCAGGAAACAATGTTTTCCTTAAGGAAATTACATACCACTTCAGAAGTAGCATGCTTAACTGGGATGGCTTCCACCCACTTGGTAAAATAATCTATCACAGTGAGAACATAGTTGTGTCCCGCACTTGATGGTGGGTTCACAATGCCAATGAAGTCAATGCCCCATTGCTGAAATGGTTCTTCAATCACCACTGGCTTGAGGGGTAGAGCGGCCAACTTCAGTTTCCCAACAAACTACCGACACAACTCACACCTATGTACCCAATTGTACGCATCTTGAAAAGGTGTAGGCCAATAGTATCTAGCTCGCAGAATCTTGTGAGCCGTCATAGGTGCAGAAAAATGTCCTCCACAAGCCAGAATGTGGAAAGACTCCAGAAGTCTACTTTGTTGCGCTTTATCCACGCAACGGAGAAATACCCCATCAAGGCTTCTCTTGTACAAACCATTGTCCCAAAGGACATAGTTAGCTACCTTCAATTTAATAGTTCTTTTCTCCTTATAAGACAGATGGGAAGGACACTAACCATAGGTAAGAAAATGAGCAATATTTGAATACCACTCATTAGTAGTAGTGACAAAAAGAATAGTTGGTGTATCCTCAACCTCTTCTTCTTCATCCCCTGTCTCTTTTGGCACATTATCAGCAATCAATTGACACAAACCTTTTCCATGCACAAGCTTGGTAGGCTTGATATCCAGATCAAATTCTTGGATCTTAGCAATCTAATTACCTCTCTTAGTTCCGAACTCCTGTTAAGTTAGGATAGACTTTACTATTGTATCAGGAACTAAAACAACAGTGTGTGAATTCATAATATAGAACCTAAAATGCTTCATTGCTTTGACCACGGCATAAGCATGCTTCTCCATATTTGAATACTTCAATTCATGAGCTTTGAGAAGATAACTCATAAATGATATGGGGGATTCCACACCTTCTTAATTCTGCTGAACCAGAATAGATGAAAGTGTATGTTCGGAAGTGTAGCTATAAACTACGAAATCTTTGGTATAGTCAGGACAAACAAGAACTAGAGCATGAGCAATAGCTCTCTTGATATCCTCAAATGTTGTTTTGCCTTCCGCAGTCCAATGAAAAGTAGCCTTACCCTTCATCATGTTGACGATGTGACGGGTTTTCTCTGCAAATTCAAGAATGAACCTTCACAGAAAATTCACCTTTCTGAAGAAAGAATGAACCACAGTCTTACTAACAGGCAGAGTAAGACTTTGAATAGATTTGACTCTTTCTAAGTCAATTTTAGTGCCTTCTCATGATACAATATGTCTGAGAAGTTTACCTTCTGTAACCCCAAAAACTAACTTCTTAGGGTTAAGAGAGATACCATTTTGCCAACATCGTTCCAACACTTGTCATAAATGGTGCGCATGATCATGATGGTTTTTGGAGGAAATTTTCAAGTCATCAAGATACACCATGATGAACTTCCCCATCTCATCTCTGAAAGAAAGGTCCATTGCCCTCTGAAATGTGGCACCAGCATTGATCAGACCAAAAGGCATTCTGCGATATGCAAATGTGCCCTATGGTGTAGTGAAAGCAGTTTTGAACTGATCTGCTTCATTAACCTCCACTTGGTTATACCCTGAAAAACCATCTAGCATAGACAACATTTCTAAACCAGTTACTGTTTGCAATACTTGATCCATGATGGGCAAGGGGTAGTTATCTTTTAGGGAAGACTGATTGAGATTCCTGAAGTCAACACAGATACAGATTTCTCTGTTCTTCTTCCTTACAGGAACTATGTTTGCGATCCAGGTGGAATGATGAATTGGAAAAATTATCCTTGCATTTAGCATCTTCTGAATCTCAGAAAGGATCATACCTGATATTTTAGGATTGTATTGCCTCTACTTTTGCTTGTGAGGCAACGATCCAACTTTGAGGGGAATTTCATGTTGAACCTCCTTAGGCCTGAAAGACTTCAGATCATCATAGGATTACGCCAAGACATCAATGTAATGGCGAAGGAGTGTGATGAATTTGAACTTTTCATCGGCAGTGCAACATTTCCCAATATTGACCATTTTGGGATCTGCCTCTGAACTCAAATTTACCCTGTTCAAATTCCATAGAGGAATTTGAATCCTATTGTTTCTGCCATTTGATATACCTATCATGCTTATCAAATAACTTCTCAAGGGAAACTAAACCTTTTGGAATCTTATTCCCTTTCAACTGAAGAAACTCTTTGCCGATTTGTGAATCTATCTTGGAAACATATTCCCGTGGTGGAGATTCACTACCTTCAAAGTAGAGTTCGTCAAAGCTATCCGTCTTTTCTAAGAAAGCAATGATTTGGTTATCACCATTGAACACCTGCCAATGGTCAGCATTATCAGGTACACTTGGTCGAAAGACCAGCTCAATAGTGTACTTATTTCCTTTGAAATCCTTATGGTGAACCATAAGGGTTGCAGAGACAGCTAATGAATTGGCACGATCATTAAACTCTCTTGGCACCACAAAAATGTTGAAAGCATCAAAACCTTCAATGCAATCCCATACATGATTGCGATAGTGTCTCAATCTTTCATTTTTGGTTTGGTACAAATTTCTCACTTGACAAACCACTAATTCGGCATCTCCTTGAGAATGAAGAATTTTAACACCCCTAGCATGAGCAGCTTCCAATCCAAGCAACAGGGACTCGTATTCGGCAGTGTTGTTGGTATTGTCAAATTGTAGCTTGTATGAAAAAGGTAAGATATCACCTTGAGGAGATATCAAAACCACTCCGGCTCCAGAACTGGTAGATGAACAACTGCCATCAAATTCTAAAATCCAGACTTCATTAGAATTTGATTTTTTGGAATTTCTTTGATCAGAAGATTCCTCTTCGTCAGTGAGGGAAGAATCTGGCATTACTATACCTTCACCTAAACTTTCATATGAAAACTCTTCTGAGTCTCCATCTGACATATCCGAGCTATCACCCAATGTACTCTCATCTAATGAATTAGAAACATCTTCGGTGGACAGGAAATAATTACCCATTCTCGAGGACTCAAACAAAATTTGAGCTTTGGGATTTGCCGTTTAGGTAATAATATATTTTGTCTCCTTCTTAAGAAGCAACTTCTGCATGACACCTTTAACAGGTATCCTTGCTTCAGATAGATCCATGTTCAACTCCCCACCTACATCCTTGCAGAAATTACGCCCAAGCAGAATCCCGTAAGAAGCTGGAACATCAGCTACCAGGACTGTCATCTTAATTCTCTTATCTGGAAAAGCTGCAAATGCAAATTGGGCATGTTTGATTTGACCCAAAAGTGGTACTTGCTTGTTTTCCATAGAGAAACACCTCCCAAAAGTCTTAGTTAAGGTAAGGCCAAGGGCATCTGCTACTTTGGCAGGCATAACATTATCAGAGGCTCCGGAATCTATTACGCAATTGCTCAATTTATGACCATTTACTAATAGGGAAACATAGAAAGGTTCAATTTTTCCAGAGGCTTCAAGGGGAGTAGTGACAAGATTATTTTGGGTAGGTTTGCTTTTTGGGGAGTCATGAGCAACTTTTGGAAAATCTTGTCCTACAGGGATGGTCTTGTTTTTTATGTATTTAGCTAATCTATCAAATTGTTCAGGATTAGCTTGTAAATACTCAACTTCAGACATTTGGATCTTAGTCTTCCTAGCATGATCTATTATATCAAATTGCTGAAATGAATTAGAAATGGAGGAAGAAAATCCATCATTCTGATTTTTGGTAGAGATAGTACTGGTCTGAGGGGTAGAAGTAGAAGATACAAAGTCATTAGAGGCACTTACTTGTTTATTGCCCACCAGCTCCTTTGATTGGAAAGGCAGCGGAGTCCCCCGTTTAGCGATTGAAATTACTGGTTGAGATTCTTCTCTCACCTTTCCTTTATCATCTTGTAGAGTTGACTGATTTTGGGACCTAGTAAAAATAGCATATGTTCCTTCATAGACCTCTCCTCCTTTTTCAGCTTCATCTTGGTAATTCAAAAAAGCTGATGGTAGAGTCACTAGCTAATTCTTCTTCTCCTTCTGTGAAGAGATTAGCATCATTTTCATGGTCCAACTTGGGTTGGAAAGAAAGTTCATTTTCAGCTTCATAATAGCCAACTACTGAGTTGACTGGCGCTGCTTCAATGGCAAGTTTCCCCTGTGTAGGCAGAAGACGATTGTGTTGTCCTTGATTTCTAGTAGCATTGCCTTGATATGAATTATTTGGAAATGTCCTCCTTGGTATATCCCAATAAGGAGGGGCAGACATACCTTGGGACATTTGTCTTTTCAGAGCTAGCAATTCATTTGCTAGCTTTTGCACCATAGGATCCGTGGTGCTTGTGGAAGAATTCTCAGTAGAAGAGGAGCTTTTATTTCTATTAGAATCTCTTCTTATCTTACCTGCAAGGATAAGATCGTCTTCCACTTCAGTAGCCAAAATCTGAGTGGCAACAAGATCTGTAGGACCAGCTCACCTTAACAGAAAACACACCTCAGAAAGTTGTGTATTGATATAGAAACACTTAAGATTCTCTGCTGTTGGCTCAGCGGTGGTAGGAATCCTGTTTCTCAACTTATTGAACTTAGTGATGAAGTCTCGCATAGGTTCATGAGGTTCTTTTTTCATTTGTGTTAGTTGTGCCAACAATGCATGTGCATCTTCTGCAGGTTTAAACTTGGCTTCGAACTTGGTTTTGAGAGTATTCCAGTTCATTATGGTCTGAGCTCAAAGATGATAAAACCAGTCTACAGCAACACCTTGTAATGTTTCTACAAAAATCCTTACTGCTACATCTTCATGCTCAACACCTATCACACCACAAGCTATGCAGAAAGTTGCAATGTGTTCATCAGGGTGAACTTTCCCGTCACCATAGAATTTGGGAAAATTCTTTCTTGAACTACGAGGTAGTTCATGCAATGGTGGGGTTAAATTTAGAGGACCAAAAGTGTTACCCCAAGCACCTTGGGCTGCCATGATGTGTTGATTAAAAGGTGAGATAACAAACCTTTGTGGAGTATGAACAGACAAAACTCTGCTAGCACTAGAACTAGAAGCTTCACCTGGTATTGGAGACCTGGCGTTGGTAGGAGGAAAACTCCTGGTTTGCTGAAGACGAGGTCGTAGAGGCAAAAGACCAAAATTATTTTGCTGCATCAATTCAAATATAGGATCAATAATACCTTGAGCTCTCTTACTTCTTGTATACTGTGAATCTGCCAGAATGTAGTATGCTCAACAAAATTTTGCAACAAATGGAAAAGAACTGAAAATGCTTCAACTCGGCGCGTGAGGCTTCAAGTTGCTCGTTCCTTCCCCAGTAGAGTCACCAAAAATTGTTGGGTCTTGGTTACCAAATCTATAGAGGGTTTGCCAGCTCTAATGCACAGGCAGATTTGGCCAACATATTACGGGAGGTTGCGTGAGTTGCCTCCCCTTCACTTCTGGTTCTGCCGCACCAAGAAGGGTATCCCTATGACAAAAGATGTAACATTGACTAGCTCAATGACAGAAAGATTTAGCTTGATAGCAACAGGCAGAATACTCTCATGTATGGACCAAGATCTGCATGATAGATCACAAGGTTGGCAACATTCTTGGACATATTTCTCTGGTGGGTATGAGAGTATAAAGGTGTCCTAATCCTACTCCTACAACTAATAGATGGAAGTGATGAGATGGGTGGACATAATGTCCTGGATACAAGACAAGGGGTTTTGGCTCATAACTACTGACCCAGAAACAGACTGGTGCCTATCCATTTGGCAAGGAGTCAACCAGACATATACAGCAGATGGTTTGCAACTTTCACTCAAGTTTCAGGGGGTTGGACTTGATGCTTGCCTTACAAATATCACCCAAGAAAGGGCATCTAACTGCCTCTACTTACAGATATCCCTGCAGACATGCAACCTTCCCCATGCTCAATCTAAAACAATTTAATCCACTCCTTGAATGGAAGTTAGAGATCAAACATGTGATATAGAAAACCATATCCTAGAACCTGAGAAACCCTTAGCAACTAGATTCAGAAGAAGGAGAATAACATGCAACAAATGGAGACAAGCAGATAGACACATGCAATAAGCATTTTTTATATAAATCAGCACTGAAACTAAAAATATGTGCAAAATACATGCATGCTGCAACACATAAACTCTAAAATGGGATAAAAACAACCAAGATCATGCCCTGTTCTTCATTATTTACACAAAAATGCCCAAGTCTTCAACAACTTTGAAATGGGTCACACAACGCCTTCTGCCCCTGCATAGAAACTTAAAGAAACTTTAGTGGAGGCTAACACCTGGCGGGATCCGCGAAGCTTAGAAACTTTAAGGCCCCATTTTGAAACTTATGCAGAAGCTGACACATGTCATCATCTGCGGCACTTGAGACACTTCACTGGGACCCACCATCATCTGCGCCAAACATTGAAACATGTAGAAACTGTTACGGAGCTTTTAGAAACATTGGCGGACGCTTCCACGTGGTGCCTTCCGCAACACACCTGAAAAATAAAAGAAACTTTAAAGGGTCCTTTGGAAACTTGGCGGAGATGCAAAACATTGAGAGTCTTTCAGGTGCCTCCACGTGGAGCATTCCGTGGCACTGGCACAACTAGACCCCTCTAGCAACACTTAGAAACATTCAGACATAGAAAACTGTGACCCGAAATAGTGACCCGATATGCATTTTTTATGCATTTGACCCATTTTTAACATTTTTTAGGGGCCGATGGAGATTCCTGACCCGCCACTGCATATTTTGACCCGCACCAATCTGATTTCTTGCATTTTCACATCTGCAGAGACCAAAATATTAGAATTTTTTGAATTTTTTGGGAAGGTGCCTGCATATTTGAATGTTTGAAACTTGAATGTTTATGCAAGCACCGCCAGTGGCTCTGTCTAGGGATGCATGCCTCTTGCAGGCATGGCGAGAACCTCAGATCTCTAGGATGCAGACCAGTGCCTTATCCATTAAGCACAGAGTCAAATACTGCACCGACTTGCATCACCAAACACACTTGATGGCCTAAGGCCACCAAGAAAAGAGAAACCTGTATCTCCCTTTATCAAATATCTTGTTTTCATCTGCATGCACTGGGTCAAGCCTGGAGATACTGTCATGACTTACCCACAAATAAACCTTTCCACCTACATATTTAACCCTCTGATTTAGCTTGTCATTATTACCCCTATGTAGACAACACTCAGCATCATGTGACATGTGGGTGTCAAATTTTTCAAACAATGCATATTCATATGGAATATAGCACTTATCATCTACATCAGCAATATGCATTGTAAAATGATCTCCTAGCTAGACTAAAAAATGAAAGCACTCAAAGTCCACCACATAGCTAGGAAGATCAAGGCTCATTACATCAGCTGGCCTATCAAAAGAAAAGCCTTCAAAATCATAGTTGTGCACATCATGCACACAACCATTAGGTACATCATGTTGGAAAAGATTAGGCTCTGGCATCTCTTTACAATCAGGCACATTTTTACAATCACTTACCTGATGTATGTTGGCTTCTCTTTCATCAGGATGAGAAACAAAATCCAAGTCAAAAACCATGTCTAGATCCTCACCATATTTAGATAGATCCTCATCACCATATGTGTCAAAAATGGGTGATCCAGGTGTCTCAGCCTCATCATGGTATGCCATTTGTTCATGGACAACAGAACATGCATCTTCATCACCAATGGATTCACTCTGTGGAGGAGTATCAGCCCGTGTGTCATAAGCAAAACAGTCATCAAACAAAGAACAATCATGCTCTGCACTAGCACTTGTTTCAATCTCTGATTGCTCTTCATCATCTCCATGTGTTTGAAAAGAAGGTAATGGTTCACTCATGGAACTATTTCTCTGTTTACTTATATCCTCTCTGTCTTGAGTACAATACTCACAATCATCTCCACAAATCCATTCAAAAAGTTGCTCATTACTGTCCACAACCACATCATTATTTTCATGGCCAGATGCCTCAACATTGCAATGGGAGTCCTTATTGATCCTTTCCTTAGCATCCTCAATATCTACCTTCTCATCTTCACATGATGCCTTAATTATTTGGTCATTTGCAGCTTTACAACCATTATTCACACCCAAACCTGGGGACAGGGATTTTAGCATGTGCTCATTTCTCATTTCTTGTACATTTTCTAAAAATTTGTATGCCATCTGCATACTTGTCACCTTGAAATCCTTCAGTAGTGCACTAGAGCCCTCCTTAAAAGCTTCAAAAAATATGCCAACACAGGGTGAAATATCAGGTCTGAAACTTTCAGGGACTTGTGAAAGGGCTAGTGCAAACCTATGACTAAAATCAATACATAGCTCTTCATCTTGTTTTCTGATTTCCATCAAATCTGCAACAAGATCAACTGATTTTCTTGCAAATTCTTTTTTGAAACAGTCAGCAAGCTCATCCCAATAGGTAAAGGATCTCTTTGGAAAGCTCAAATACTAATCTCTAGCTTTTGCATCAAAGGATCTAACAAAAAACCTCATCCACATATCCTCATCTCTAAATGAATGTTTTTCCATAAAACTGCAAAATTTTTGGATATGTGCACCCCCATCACATACACTGTGACCACTAAATCTAGGCATCTGACTGTATATCCTAGCAAGCATACTTTCTACCTTATAATCAACCCATGACAAATCTAATTGGTCATACAAAGGATCAAAAGGGCTGACAAGATGTTTAGCTTTTTGACTGGCAAACACAATAGGATTATCACTATTTAACTGAGCTTGCCTAGCCTCTAAGAATATCAACCTATTTTTTAACTTTTCTATTCTTTTATTTAACATATCATCCCCCTTCTGACTGAGTATGGGATAATACATATTTGGATTCACAAAAACTTTACTCTCAGGCATCCCTTTGTTTGCCTAAGACCTAAGGTTTCCCCCAACATCTAACTTATGCAGTAAACAACACATATAAAGGGGAAAAAGTTAGGCACCTTTTCTCATCTAGATGCAAAAATATGAACATCTTTGTCACATCACATACATCTATCTTTCATGTGCATTCAAATCCTTTTTTGTAGAGTCACCACCTCCCCAGAGAGGACAAAATTTACAACAGCTGAAAGCTACTTTTCCAGGTTCATTCCACCAGCAAAGCCAGGCAAAACTTCACCAGAGGCTGTAAGATATCACTTTTTCTGTTCACTCCCCAGCAGAGTCACCAAAATCTGTTGGTTACCAAATCTGCAGAGGGTTTGCCAGCTCCAATGCACAGGCGGATTTGGCCAACAGATTACTGGAGGTTGCGTGAGCTGCCTCCCCTTCACTTCTGGTTCTGCCGCACCAAGGGGGTATCCCTATGACAAAAGATGTAACATTGACTAGCTCAATGACAAAAAGATTTAGCTTGATAGCAACAGGCAAAATACTCTCATGTATGGACCAAGATCTGCATGATAGATCACAAGGTTGGCAACATTCTTGGACATATTTATCTGGTGGGTATGAGAGTATGCAGGGGTCCTAATCCTACTCTTACAACTAACAGATGGAAGTGATCAGATGGGTGGACATAATGTCCTGGATGCAAGACAAGGGGTTTTGGCTCATAACTATTGACCTAGAAACAGGCTGGTGCTTATCCATTTGGCAAGGAGTCAACTAGACATATACAACAGATGGTTTGCAACTTTCACTCAAGTTTCAGGGGGTTGGACTTGATGCTTGCCTTACAAACATCACCCAAGAAAGGGTATCTAACTGCCTCTACTTACAGATATCCCTGTAGACATGCAACCTTCCCCATGCTCAATCTAAAACAATTTAATCCACTCCTTGAATGGAAGTTAGAGATCAAACATGTGATACAGAAAACCATATCCTAGAACCTAAGAAACCCTTAGCAACCAGATTCAAAAGAAGGAGAATAACATGCAGCAAATGGAGACAAGCAGATAGACACATGCAATAAGCATTTTTCATATAAATCAACACTGAAACTGAAAATATGTGCAAAATACATGCATGCAACACATAAACTCCAAAATGGGATAAAAACAACCAAGATCATGCCCTATTCTTCATTATTTACACAAAAATGCCCAAGTCTTCAACAACCTTGAAATGGGTCACACAACGCCTTCTACCCCTGCATAGAAACTTAAAGAAACTTCAGCGAAGGCTGACACCTGGCAGGATCCGCAAAGCTTAGAAACTTTAAGGCCCTATTTTGAAACTTATGCAGAAGATGACACATGTCATCATCCGCGGCACTTGAGACACTTCACTGGGACCCACCATCGTCTGCGCCAAACATTGAAACATGTAGAACCTTTTACAGAGCTTTTAGAAACACTGGCAGACGCTTCCACGTGGTGCCTTCCGTGGCACACCTGAAACATAAAAGAAACTTTAAAGGGTGCTTTGGAAACCTGGTGGAGATGTGAAACAATGAGAGTCTTTCAGGTGCCTCCACGTGGAGCATTCCGCGACACTGGCGCAATTAGACCCCTCTAGCCACACTTAGAAACATTTAGACACAGAAAACTGTGACCCGAAACAGTGACCCAATATGCATTTGACCCATTTTTAACATTTTTTAGGGGCCGATGGAGATTCCTGACCTGCCATTGCATATTTTGACCTGCACCAATTTGATTTCTTGCATTTTCACATATGCAGAGGCCAAACTATTAGAATTTTTTGGATTTTTTGGGAAGGGGCCTGCATATTTGAATGTTTGAAACTTGAATGTTTATGCAGGAACCACCAGGGTGAATATTTTGTCTTCAACTAACTGAAGGCAAAATGGTTATATCAACCATAGTGCAATGAGATAAATCTCCCCTCTCAGCAAGAGGAGGTTCCCTATCAATTATTACAACTTTATTTTGAACTAAAACTTAACTTGAGGGTAAGATCATATCATCCATTTCTCTTTTTTCAGAAATGATGTTTACAATATATAATGATTTCAACAAAACTGATACAATGCCAAGAACTATGAATTACTACAAAATCCATGGAAACACAAAGTCTTCCGTTACTTTGTTCACCAACGGAAAATAAAATGATTTGAAGTAGAGTGCAGCACAAAGTCTTCACTATACGGCAAGATGAGATAAATAGATTAAAGATAACAACTTGCAGCATAAAGTCTTCAAGCTATTTCTTATTCACGAACACAACACAATTCTCACAAATGATTTTATAGCTCAAAGTCTATTAAAATCAGATTTAGAATACTCTTTAATCACTTGAAATAAACCCTCACACTCAATTACTTATCAAAGATAATATGATAGCAAAGACATAAGAAAAATTCTATCATAAAACAAATCACTCCAAGACAAAGATTGGAATTCAACTTGCTCTCTTGTATTGATAAATATTTGAAAATTGATTTACACAAATAAGCACAAAGTCTCAAATTGCTTCTCAATTCGGCAGAGTTTTTCTACAATAGATAAAAGATAATATTTACAAAAGAGGCCCTCTTTATTTATAGGGAGGAGCCTAGAGCAAAAATAGGAAATTTACAACTACTTTGACTTATTCAACAAAAGAGTCCTATTTGACTTGGGACTTCTCTTGTCTCACATGTAATTACATTTTGGAAAATTGCATGTGAAAATGTCCAAAACAAAATTCAAATTACCTATCATATACAGGAAAAATAAACTAAGGCACTAGCTTCCTCCGTGATTCTTCTTTAGAAAGTTTTGGCACATAGCTTGGATGGCTGCCATCTCACATGGATCTGGTTTTGTTGTGTTCTCTGAGATGGTGTGGGCCTGGAGGATTGAGTCTTTTACCGCCTTTATTGCATTTTCATGCTTGTCCAGATTATCTTTCAAGTTCTCTAGAGTCAAGTGTTGGTCATATAGATTATCCATTGAAAGCACTGAAGGCGCCTCCTCTTCAAATTTCTTTTGGACCATCTCTTCAAAGGATCTTACCATCTCCTCTGCTGAGAGGAACATGTGATCTTCACCCGTTAGGGTGCATGGAAGTTCTTCTAGCCTGTGTAGAGGTGTGACATCACTATCTTCACTGGATTCTCGGGCTTGACATAAATCTTCAAGTAAACCCTTTATTATGTGGACACGATGAGCTAGAGTCTCCTTGGTCTTCAGATATGATTCTCTGTTTGCAACATCCCTGATGGTGATCAGGTTCTTTATTTTAATCTTTTTCATATCTATCCATTCCTCCAGGTTCTCTTCTTGATCTTGTAGCTCTTGTGAGAGTAAGTCAACCAGATTGTCTAGCTCAGCTTTAGCTTTGTCCATCTTCTCTTTCCTTTCCACAGTGGTTTTCAATAGGATTCACCCTTGAGCTAATAGGTGTTCCACTACATCTCCTACCACCCTTCCCCTGGCTTGTGCTTTTTCAACTTTCTAAATTAGGGGATCTTCCACTGTTACTGCCATGGGTTCTACCGTTTCTGATGACTTTACTATCTTTTGAAGGACAGCAACAAGTTGTTTTTCTTTAGCTTTGTACTCTTCCTTCTCTTTCTTGACTTCATCATACTTTTCAAGTAAAGTGCTGGCAGTGGTTTGAAAATTTGCCTTTATACCCTCATGAGTTAGGCCAACTCAACCCTTGAAATGACATAATCACTCATGTCAAAAGTGTCAATGGTGGCATCTTTCTGGTGGCTTGGCAATTTCTGCGTACCTAATTCCTTTCTCATTGACAAGCCTAAAAATAGTCTTAGGCTTCTTCTTCTGATTCTTTGCTTTTATAAGTAACAACTTTTCAATATCGATCTCGTCAGGTGAGAGAGCTTGCTTCTTCCTCTTTGGAGTATATGCAAATAACCATGGGGGAAGCACGGAAGCACCAACAACTGGGGATGAATCTACTACCTGTTTGGCTGGCTCCATGTTCACAGCTGTGATAGTCACAATAGGACTGGTGTTGGTAAAAATCACACCTGTATCAACAACCTTTTTTGAAGCATCCAGAAGGTTCTCTAAAATAGATTGCTCACCGATGTCAAAAGATGGAGAAGATAGACTTGGAATGGAACCAGAGGAATCAAAAACAGTCCCAAAACTAGTTTTCACAGAAACAGGGGTATTATCAGAGGAAACAACAAAGATAGGTGAAAGGGGAACATTTGAAATCACTGGGAAACTACCAGAAACTGGAACATGAGGAGGAGGTGTAGAAACTTGTGTTCCTATGGGAAGATCTTTCACAGGTGATTGAGGTGGATCGCCAAGTTGCTCCTTTTCTGCATCCTCGTCTTCACCTTGTTTAGTTTCATCCTCTTCATCAGATTTATCAGATACTATCACCTGTTGATCATCCTTAGACTTTTGAATATTTTGTTCTTCAGCCTCAACATCTTCCATCTCCATTTGATCAAAATTAGTATCTTCAACATTTGACTCAGTGACGCTGGAAGTTTCTTCAATTTCCTTCTTCTTCCCTCCTTTGGATACAAATTTGATCTTTGGTTTGCGTATCTTAGAAGAAGAAGGGGCATCACTCTTGTTTTTGGTTTTGTTCTCAGCCTTCTTGCTTGTTTGCTCCTGTGTCTTAGTTTCTGACCCTATGAGGAACTCTTTTAATTTAATCCCTTTACTTTCCAACCATACATTGGTGTTAGCCAGAATTGGTTGAAACCTTTTCCTGATGGATGTTTCTTCTTTCATTGACCATTTCACCTTTGGAAGAGGTGAAGCCTCAACATTTTCTATGTTGTATCTGGGATCTAGAACATTCTCATCATCCTCCATTCCATCTAGAATATTAGTGAGGCCTAGTTCTTCAATCTGACTCAGGTGAATTCTGCAGAAGTCTAGCTTTTTGATCTCGTTCTGTGTCTTGAGATCAGCCCATATGTCTTCAACCATTGGGACATGGAAGTTTGACTTCCTTTTGATCTTATCCTAAACTCTTTGGAAGTCAAAATGGTCTCTTTTCTTGTAGGTCCTCATAGTAACCAGTTGTAATTCAGAATCAACTATTTTTGCTTTATTGGCTGATTGAACTGAATATCTCCCAATTTCAACAGGAAACTTTATCCCTGACTTCTTCAATTCCATCTATTTATTGTGCACTACAATTAACTGTTTGCATAGCTCCATAAGAACAATATGGTCACTAGGGTACCGTGGAAGCATATAAGGGTAACCAAGATAATACCCTACCCGAAGATATGTGAAAATGGGAAATTGCAGGAACATGCAACCAAAAGAGTTCACAACCTACCAAGCTTCATCTGAGACTCTGTTCTGAACCAATTCACTATCCCATAAGCACATGAACATTGAAAAGAATGCATCATTGACCATTCAGAAGTGATGAATTGATCCCTTTAGAGTGATTTGAGGGTAGTATTCATATACTGGGATCAATCTCCTGTGTCCTACCTGAGTTAAACCTGTAAAGTTTCTCATGCTTGCAGTAGCATAAACAAGATAAGAGGTCACATAGAAGTTGAATGTGGTATTGACCTTTACCAGTTTCTCATGCAATGCATTACTGATATGTTCTCCCTAGAATATTCTCTAAGTACCTCGTAGAATCACCTTGATGTAAGTGTACATCCAGTCTTGGAACTTGGAAGCAGAAGGGAGTCCTCTGATACAACTCAAAAGAGTGATCAAATCACAAACTTCTTCTACAAAGTCACTCCTGTGAAGCTCTTTTGGCCATCTGGTCAAATTACTTCTAGGGATTTTCAACCATTTGTTGTTGATGTACCTTCTAGCAGCTTCTACATCCTTATCATAATCCTGTTGGCCTTGAGCAAAGTCAATTCATCCAATATTTTCAATGGGTGGACACATGAAGATTTTGTCAAGGAATTCTGCATCCAGTCTCATGATTACATCCCCTGAGAATCTATCACAACTCTAGTTTCTCTATTTTAATGGTTGGCTACCTGAAGAACAAACTTGGGATTGTGTGCAGAAACTAGAAATGATGCAACCAAATGAATACAGCTATCAATGATTTTTTGCATAGGCTTAGAAGGATTTGTCTGTTTTGTCCTATCTACAAACTCTGCCATGTCCACATGCCCAATTTTCATGTCTCTGATTTCATCAATGTTTAACTATACTGCTGTCACCAGAAAGACACCTTGGTACTTGTACTTCATGAAATTTTCCTTGGACGGAGATGGCTCTGACATTAGCTCTGGAGAGAACTCTGAAATTGATATTTGCCACGAACACTGGTTGAGAACTGCAAAAGGCCATGATCTCGTAGTTAGGGAAAAAATGGATAAACTGGGATAACCGCGATTCAATGATCATGGACAAGGAAGCATGCGTTGAAGGGCTTGAGTGCGCACAAATCGAGGCAAAGGCGAAAGCAGGTTAAGAGGCTTCAGAAAATAAGTTTTTCCAGTGTTAGGGCAAAATTTAGGAAAACATGCATGATCGGTCAAAACGACTGCTCCTGCATGTTGGAACATTTATATGTGTAAAGGCAGTCATTTTCACCACTAATACATGTAATCACAATTGTAGGGACACATGCATGGTCGGCAATTTCGACCGCCACTGCATATTACAGGAAAAATGTGTATGTCGAAGTAGGGAATTTCACTGACGTTACAGATACTAAGGAGATTTGAAGTTCATGTGTCAAGGCGGTGAAAAACACCGACATTGCAAGTGGGGTACCTCAATTCTTGTGTAAGGGCGGCAGAAAACGCCATCGTCGCATGTAGGTATACCAAGGTTTTCGTGTAAGGGCGGCGAAAATGCTGCCTTTACACCTTGCATTTTGGTAAGTGTTAAAAGATTTGAGTAGCGAAACCGCTGACACTCATATGGAATAAGACTTAGGGCACAAAGATTGGTCCATTTTGAAGACATATTCGACGCAAAAAATGAACCAAGATTAAGCAAAAATGACCATAACAATCAAGAAAACAATCATTCGACGAAAACTTATAACAAAATTCAAATAAAGTAAAGCCATTCAAACCATTATACTGACGAGAACCCTAGGAAATAAAAATGGTTAAAAGATTTACCTGTCCAAACGGTAGAAACCCTAAGTTCGATGGTGGCAAATTTAGTTGAATCCAAGATTGGCGCAATCAAAGGGTGCGAAGAGAGTCCAAAGATTAGCTAGGAGGTAAAACAAAATGAAATGACAAAAGAAAACCCTTGAAAGACATATTAAAACTTGAAAACCAAACTTTAATATTCGGCACGAGTGGCCATTAATGACACTCGAAGTTCAAGATCTTAGAGATCTTGATTGGGCGGCAATTTTGCCCGACCTTGCACATATCAACAAAAATACAAAGGCGGCAAAAACCATCGACTTTGCATGCGAAGACAGTTTTAATGAGAACATGTAGTAGCGGCTAAAACTATCGCTCAGACATGTAGAAATGGAAAATCAGGTAAAAGCGGTAAATAGTGCCACCTTTACACATAATAAACAAAAGATATGTAAAGTCGGCAATTTTTACCGACATTACATATGAAGACAAAAAGACGTATAATAGCGGCAAATTTGGCCGACTTTACATGTCTAGACTCAAAAATTTACTAACACCTAAAAAATGATTGATAATGCTTCTAGATTAAACTGTGTATGTTTTTGCTTCAACATTTCGGATCATGCACAATGGTCCATCATCAAGAAGAGGAGAAAATGTGTATTGGATAGCACACATGGCCTTATAAAGGAGTTGTAGAGGTGGATATAACAAGGAACGAAAACGAAAGGAGGTGATGGGACAAAGGAAGAAAGTAAGACATGAACTAAATTCAACCTTGAAGGAAATAAACTCACCTAAGTAAAAGTATAAACACAAAACATGACAAAACCCAGAAGTATATGTGGGGAAAATATGAGTAAAGTATAATAACAAAAGGTTTGAAAGAAATAGTGTCTATGAATAATAAATGATATATATACGATATATATACAATATGTGATAACAAATACATATAATCACAAAGATAATAAAAGAAATAAAGACCACAAGTCCAAGGAATACAAAATAAAATTAATATGCATAATAGTAATATGAGCCATGTGAAGTAAAATAAATACTATGAGAATATGATGCATAATAACATGTAAAATGTATAATCAATAATAATAATATTGTGTGTATATAGATAAATGGACAAACAAGATGTGAATAGTAAATAAAAACCATCAAATAATAATGAATAGACAAATGACAAACAATAAAAACAAGAAGGGAACAAACCAACCAATAGTAAAAATGAACAAATACAAGTGACTATATCATAAAGCTTGAAATAGTAAAGCATAGAATAGAGAGGTAATAATGAATAATAGTAATGCATATAACAGTAATGTGATCTAGATAATGCATAATATATAATCACATTACATATATTATGCATTATCTAGATCACATTACTGTTATATGCATTACTAGTATTCATTATTACCTCTCTATTCTATGCTTTACTATTTCAAGCTTTATGATATAGTCACTTGTATTTGTTCATTTTTACTGTTGGTTGGTTTGTTCCCCTTTTGTTTTTATTGTTTGTCATTTGTCTATTCGTTATTATTTGATGGTTTTTATTTACTATTCACATCATGTTTGTCCATTTATCTATATACACACAATATTATTGTTATTGATTATACATTTTACATGTTATTATGCATCATATTCTCATAGTATTTATTTTACTTCACATGGCTCATATTACTATTATGAATATTAATTTTATTTTGTATTCCTTGGACTTGTGGTCTTTATTTCTTTTATTATCTTTGTGATTGTATGTATTTGTTATCACATATTGTATATATATCATATATATATCATTTATTATTCATAGACACTATTTCTTTCAAACCTTTTGTTATTATACTTTACTCATATTTTTCCCACATATACTTCTGGGTTTTGTCATGTTTTGTGTTTATACTTTTACTTAGGTGAGTTTATTTCCTTCAAGGTTGAATTTAGTTCATTTCTTACTTTCTTCCTTTGTCTGATGACCTCCTTTCGTTTTGCGTTCCTTGTTATATCCACCTCTACAACTCCTTTATAAGGCCATGTGTGCTAGCCAATACACATTTTCTCCTCTTCCTGATGATGGATCATTATGCATGATCTGAAATGTTGAAGCAAAAGCATACATAGTTTAATCCAGAAGCATTATCAATCTTAATTCATGGACTGTGGAAAACTCATGTCTACCTGAAAAATGACTAGAATTGACATTTTGATTCAGTTTACGACTTAATCAATTTTTGCAAATATCGTGGAACCGATTCAAGGGAACATCGCAAACTACTTTAGGATGTCAAACGACTTCGCACGAGACTAAGAGAATCTTTTCTCGATCGGCAAACCTAGAGTGTAGATCACGAAACAGACAAGTTTCGTGGGGGTTGTCTACAAAAACGAGCATAGCTAATTTTGAGAACAACATGATTTTAAGTGAATTTCATTGAAAGCATTTTTTTGGCTTAACTTGTGTTTAATATGTGCCTTGTGTTGAATAGTTGTGTTTTGCACCAAGGTTTCGTGTTTAAATTTGTTTGCAGGATGCCAAGGTTTCATATTTAAATTTGGATAGAGCTCAAAGTTGAATGATCTAGACCCAACATGTTTATACATTTGCATTCATAATCAAATTGAAATCAGATTACATATTGCATGAAATAAAGAAAAGAAGTATTTCTGGGATTTGAGGAGAAAATGAACTCAATTTGGGCATATATGTGATTTTAATCATTTTGAGATCCAGATGCAATGAGAATGTGACACATCTAGTTTCCATGGTAATTCAAGTTAAAGTCAAAGGCATTTGACATATATTGTGTTTTAAAATCTGGGTACCTGTCAAAAGATAAAAGTGTTGTAAGATTAAGATAGGTGGAAGATGAAGCCATGTGGATCCGATATATCAAGTGTCAGATAATTTAAGATAAAGGAAGTGTTGTGCCTTACACACATGCCCCATTTTGCCCTGACAAAATGTGGACCCCCTCTTTTGTTGTTTTGCTTGAGTTTCAAATTCTAGATTTTTAGCTTAAGAAAGTGATATTTTAGTATTTAGATGGCTATTCAATTCACCCTTGAGATGCTTTGATCATTTGAAAAAGGTCTTTGATTATTTCACCTTGGTCAAAATTGAGTTTTGTGCTCTTTGCTAAAATTGTGGAGTTGTCCTTTGGTACTGAATGTGGACTTCTCATTAACCACTAGATGTTAAAGATTCCCCACAAGCTTGTGTTAGTCTTTGCCATTTTTGTGGACTTCCATTGACTTGAAGGGTGTTTATTTTTTGCTTTATTTATTTTCCTTCTAACTGTCTTTTTCTACAAAGTTCTTCTGAAATGCTCTATCATTGAGTTTTACAGAGTCTCGTTGTGCTCCCACTTTTTGTGGAATCCTGTGATGCTCCTGCAATTCACGGAGTTCTACATTGTGTCCTGATCTAGGTCAAGTTCTTGTAATTTCCACTTACTAGTTCCTTTCCTACAAAAGGAGTACTTTTTTTATCAAATCAATAGTTTTGCAAGGTTTTGCTTGCTTCTAGTATGTCTTCGTAATCCCCCCTAGGTACTTTTCAAAATTTGTTCCTACAAAGATGTGACTCAAATGCTGCATCAATATTCACCTACCTTCCTTGTCTACATTAATGGTGACCAAATTAGGGGTTTGTGAAAAGTTTAAATTTGACTTTCATGTTCATTTGCACACCATGCGACCAAACTCTTGAGCTCTTTTTGTACATTTGCCTTCAATAACCAAATAACCTTCTCGCAACAATCTAGAACTTAGATTCAACTACATTTACAATTGAATACCACTAGAGCATGCTACAACCATACACACATGAAATAGTTTTCGTTAGGTTTTAGATTTGTAGGAAATCATTTTTAATTCATCACTGGAATCCAAAACAAGTAGGTTTAAAACCTTCATTCTAGTTCATCTCTTTGTTGCAAATCTAAAACTATTAAAACGGTGGACTCAAAAGAAGGAAATTTAAACATAAATTGTTGATCCATGCTTGATTAATTTGAATTTTGAATGTTGGGAATAATTATCTAGCACCTTAAATACTATTTTTTATAGCTAAACCCTAGTTTAGTCAAATGATTGAAGATTGCCCAAATTAGGGCTCTGTAATTTAAGTTTGAAATCAAAACGCATGCTCTAGTGTTAAAACCCCTACAAAATCAACTTGAGTTAAAAAAAGAATCCAAAGACTTTAATCCCTAGTTTTACAAGGTCGTATATCTATTCTATCCATGGTTTCTCATGTAACAGTATTTTAAGTTTTTTTAATTGGTAGAGATTTTTGAAGGAGGTAGAAATTTTAAACCATTAAATCATAGCATCATGCATTTTAGTAAAATCCTATAGCATGTCAAAGTTTTGAGATTCTATTTCAGGTCTAAAAATAGGTATAAAATCCTCATGTCCTATAATGACCTAGAGTCTTGTAAAGTGTAATAAATTAAAAGAACTTTGGCTTTGCAAAACTTCCTTTAGGAAGTTGAATTTGTCCCATTCTACCAATTTACATACAATTCTTGAAGCATCTAAGTTTCCCACAATTTATGAAGTTCCAACGAAGGCCAAGATATTTCACACTGAAAACATACATTCAGTCTAGTTCCATTTCCCCACAAATCTCGTATTGTTATGTTGTAAATTGTCAACACCAGAAATTTACACTAGATTTAGCACCCTTGAAGACTGATATGCAGACTCATGTTGAAAGAAGACTGGATTCTGAAGCAAAGACTAGTTCTAGGTGTTATTCTCTGAGTTCAAACCCTGATAGGACCTCAAACACCTAGACACTAACACCCAAGTGCTAGTGTCCTTGATATTTGCAAAAATAAAAGTTTGAGTGGCCTTGGATGTTAGTTGTGTGACTCTGAGTGTTACATTTTGTCATCTTTGCTCGAAAGGTTTTCCCAAAAATGAATATATATATATATACATATATATATATACACACACACACATATATATATATATATACATATGTATATGTATATATACATACATATGTATGTATATATACATATGTATGTATATATACATATGTATGTATATATACATATGTATGTATATATACATATGTATGTATATATACATATGTATGTATATATACATATGTATGTATATATACATATACATATGTATATATATATAAGTTCATTCCTCTCATTTGAACAATGAGGCATGATTAGGAATTGATATGAACAAAAGTGATATTCAAGTGATGAAAGCTCTATTATGAATATTATGCAGATTTATGTGATGCTCTCTATTGCAGATTATAACATTTTTTGTAGGTTCTAAGGGAAGCTCCTTCCTTCATCTTCATCCTTGTGGCGATCTTGAGTCATCCCACTAGGTTTGTGTTGTGGTAAAGGTACTTTATTACAACATTCTTTTATTGTTTATTTTGCCTCTATCCTGTAAGGACGTGCACTCTCTCATCATCATCTTGGCTATTGTGGAAGTGGAAACACCATTCATAGGGTTTGACTAAGGCAAGCCCCTAAAACAACCCAAACCTTTTCCCCTCTTATGTTTGTGCAGATTATAGAAGATCGGGGACAGGTACAGTAGATCCAGAAGCAAATTGACAAATACAGACCCCAACTCTTAGAAACCACCTTCGGAGGGCCTAAAACCCTAGGACACCTGCACTTGGGTGAAACAGTCCTCCTAGAACTACCTTGATTTCTGACAGTGACCTCTAATAGCTCTGCACTACTCATTCCAGATCCTATTTTCTGGGTTTTCAGTTCTGTAAGGTATGTTATCTCTATTTTGGCATATTTCATTGTAGAAACCCTAGATCTAGAGAACATCTCATCTCAATCTTTTAGATTATAGTACAGGAATAAAACCCTCGTAGTTTGGCTCTCCTTCCAGGACTATACGCCAAGCTTGATTTGTGTTCCAATGTTTTATTTAAAGGATTGACTTAGTTAACACATGATTAATTAGGCCCCTCTTTTCCATCAAAAATTTTAACTTTTGCAACCTTCTTTATTCAGATCTGATCTATTTTTTTTCCATATCTGATTAGTTAAATGGTTTAATTAGATAAGAAAGCATTTATACATCTTCATTGTCTTGATTGCTTGTTGATTTGATTGGATATTCTGTCGAGCTCCATTATTAACCAATATATTGATGTAGAAAGGGCATGCACACTACTCAATGGACCAACATATCCTATATCAACCAACCTACTAGTTAAATAATGTGTTACATCTACATTGTCAAACTAGGGAATCATATTCTTCTTGGATGATGCCTGTACTGTGTGTATAGTTAAGGATTCTTGAGTTTTATCCTAGACGTTATGTAAGGGAACTAAATAAAGAAAATACAATACTTCTAAGTAAATAGGAACAATGGAAAATAACTAAGCTTATCTAACACATCAGTAGTCAAATGATTCTTTGTAACTTCTATGTAAGAGAGTAACTAACAATTGGTTCAATTGGTGACCACCTTGACTCAATGGACTTAATAACAGAAATTACCAAAGTTAAACTACTTCACATTACTCACAACAACATACATCAACCACACATTTATATAAACATACAATTTATAAACTAAACATATGAACAAGGTGGAGAAACATAGTACCTCAAGTGGTCAGTTTGAGTGACTATAATCCCACAAGATCTAGCTAAATCTCTACCGAAGCTTTGTAGTCATTAACATAGCTCAAAACACATATTCCTTTATTGAATGCAAAGGTAACAATGATACAACAAAATCTAATACTATATCTCTGTTTAATCTGTATGAAGCAAAATCTAATCTCATCTCCTCTCGCTAAATGAGATCAACATTGTTTATATGAATAAAGCTACTAAACAATAAATGCCACTACTGTCCATTATCCCACATCATAGGAGGACTTTGTTACATAGAAACTAGAAATAGGAAACTAGCTAACATGAAGGTGACAGAGATAATACAGTCCTATTGCAACTCTATCTCTTCATTATCCATGAAGAATAATCAATGACTTAGAAAAAAAATAGAGAACACGTTCTAGATCCCTTCATCATTTGGGATTGCATCATTTGTTGAAGGATAACCATTATGGAGCCATGGATGACTCATCCCAGTCAATTTTGGACCTTCTTCCTTTGCCTGCAGGTACCTGTATCATCTCCTGTGGATATCAGCATCTCCTTTGGTTGTGGGTTGTCCAGTGTTCTTCATGATATGAAGCCACGCTTTTGCTGCATGAGGAGTTAGTGCACCACATAGTATTTATGCATCACTATCACTAAAATCAACATAAAGTACTAACATAGTACATGAACAATCAATCATCCACACATCATTAATTAACAATATATTATATACCATCTTCATGCTTTAGTGTCTTAAGGATAAACATATACATAATTAATACATATATGAGTCTAGAAATGGGTATGTGTAGGATCATCGTGGGCCAAACAGTGGCAATGGAAAAAAAATCGCATCTTTACTTAGCCAAATTCATGAATTGGCTAACTTTGACTTTCATAGGCATGTTAAAAATATCTGTTTTGTGGTTTAAAAAACCATTTTTATAGTTCCAGGAAACAGATATCCATTTTGGGAATATTCTAGAAATGGATATCCATTTTGGGAATATTCCAGAAACGGATATCTGTTTCCTGGAACTATAAAAATGGTTTTTTTAATTCTTTTCATTGGTTTTTTAATTTTTTTCATTGGTGCGTGTCATGGTATGATGTCTCAAGGAATGGGAATAAAGGATGGTGATTCATAAGATAATATGAAGAATGATGGTAGAGTGAATTGGCATTGTGGTAACTGTAGCATGTCATGGGGTGAATCATGCATTAATATAGGTTGTGGAGTGAGAAAGGGGTGGTATGGGTATGGTTGAATGGAGTAATGAGGTGATTTAATTAGTGATGACCTAGGTGAAGTGATGGGTAAGGTGTCTTATGTGGGATTGCTAGAAAGTGTGATTGGTAATGGTGGGGATAGCTAAATGTCATCTTCTAAGGGTTCAAAGGTGAGGAAAGTGTAAGATGGGGGATATGGGATAATCCATGGTTTAATGATTATTCAAGGGAGGCTCCTTAAAATGATTATCAATGATGGTGTCAATAGGGGGATGGAGTCTATGAATGTAGGTGTGGGAATGTGAGCTATGACATTGGGATTGTATTGGATGAATAATAGAAAGTAGGGGCACCTGTCTAGTGATGGAAGGAGCCACATGATCAAATGATGTTTGGGGAAGGGTTTTTATTAGAAAAGTAAGGGTTTGGGTGAGGGGTCTAGGGTTTAGTGGAGAAGAATTTATGGAAAATTTAGAGGCCATTAAAATTGACATGAATAGAAGAAGTACAAGACATGGCTAAGGATAAATGGTAGGCTCAAAATAGGATAACTAGGACTATGATGATGAGGATGGAAAGAAAAGTCAACAACAATAGTATGATATAGGGATAGGATTAGAAAAAAAAGAGTACTACAACTAGCAAGAGGAAAGTGAGGACATAATGCAAAGTTAACATGGCATAAACTCTCTTGGAAGGCTAAGCATGGACTATAAGAAGATTGAACTAGTTGGATCTGTTAGGCTCACCAAATGAAAGAAACCTTAAAGGTTAACCTTAATTAGGTAAGGTTTTTTTTTGAGTGTGGTTGTTTGTGCAACAATGTGTAAATTAATGTTACCTAAGGATAAATATAACTATACTAACATTTTAATATCCATGAGAGTTAGGACTAACAATTAGACTAAAAACTTGACAAACAATACAACTTGGACACATGTAGGACTTGGAAAATGGAAAATAATAAGTATTAAATGTGGAAAACAATGAAAAAGTGGTATTAGTTGCACCTATGTAGAGAAATGGTCTTTATGAAAGATGTTTAGAATTATGCTCTATATCTATTTGTGAAGTTTGGAGGTGATTGGACCTAAAGGATATGTCCCACCATATGCAAAAATAGCCTACCTAATGGGTATGTGCCAGAGAGAGAGAGAGAGAGAGGAGAGAGAGAGAGAGGAGAGAGAGAGAGAGAGGAGAGAAGAGAGAGAGAGAGAGAGAGAGGAGAGAGAGAGAGAGAGGAGAGAGAGAGAGAGAGAGAGAGAGAGAGAGAGAGAGAAGAGAGAGAGAGAGAGAGAAGAGAGAGAGAGAGAGAGAGAGAGAGAGAGAGAGAGGAGAGAGAGAGGAGAGAGAGGGAGGGAGAGAGGAGAGAGGAGAGAGAGAGAGAGAGGAGGAGAGAGAGGAGAGAGAGAGAGAGAGAGAGAGGAGAGAGAGAGAGAGTCCTATTTTTCTTGTTTTCATTTCCTTCATCGATAAGGGAGAGGGAGAGATAGAGGGAGATATAGGGATATATAGGAATGATAGGGGGGAGAGAGGGCAAGAGAAGAGAGATATGAAGAGATAGCTAGGTAGAGAGAGATAGAGAGGAGACAGATAGGGAGAGATAGAGGAGGACATAGGGGAGAGATAGGGAGATAGAGAGTGAGAGATGTCTAGAGAGATAGGGAGGTACAGGAATGATAGGGGAGAGAGAGGCAATAAATAGGGAGAGATAGATAGGTAGAGAGAGGAGATAGATTGGGAGAGATAGAGGAGACAGAGGGAGAGATAGGGAGATAGAGAGGTGGAGTGAGATGTTTAGAGAGATAGGGAGATAGATTGAGAGGGAGAGGAGATGAATAGAGAGAGGGAGATAAGGGAGAGATACCTAGAGATAGGGGTTTAGGGTTTATGGGTTATGGGTTAGGGATTAGGGGGAATTATTTAGGTTTGAGGGATTTAGAGAGAGACTTCTTTGACATGCAATCGTAAATCCCTGAATAATGCCCTTAAACCCTAAACCCTAAACCCTAAACCCCAAACCCATAAAACATAAACCTTAAATAATGACCCTAAGCCCCTAAGCCCTAAACCCTAACCCCAAACCCTAAACCCTAAATTCCCTTACAACACCTTTTCATTTCATGATTGCATTGAAAATTTGATGAAAATTGCATGATTTAAGGGTTTTTCACTAGCTTTTCATTGCTTATCTTTACAAGACTACTCTACAAGCATGTTGTAACAGAATTTGTGACTTATATAAAACTTATATCAGACCTATTACTATTTCACTCAGTCCACATCCTTTACAACACCTTTTGTTTGACACTTTTGCATTGAAATTTGATAAAAAATTGCATGTTTTTAGGCTTTTTCACTAGGTTTGACTAGTCTACTCTCTACAAACACTCTAAATGCTGTTGTGTCTGATTTTCTCACAAGGTGACTGATTACATGGTTATTATATAATATCCATCATAAAATTTCACACAACACCCTTTCTATCAGTAGTTTGCATGCTTTTATTGTGAAACAATTGCATATTTTGCTTGATTTTTACTAGGGTTTGACTTGCAAACTTGTAAACTTGCATGGCATGCATGTTGTGAAGGATATTATTGATATAATTGACTAGTATCCCTGAAATACTCTTCCTTCACATCTTAAATTTCATTACAACACTATTTATTTGGACATTTACATTGTTTGTTTATTTAGGGTTTAGGGTTTATTGTTTATTGTTTAGGGGTTTGGGTTTATTTAGTGTTTAGGGTTTATTGTTTAGGGGTTAGGGGGTTAAGGTTTAGAGGTTTATGGTTTAGGGTTTGTTAACTTATGATATAAAAATTCAAAAATTCATCATCAATTGCTAATTTGTATTGCATTTTCATTGTCCATTTGGTCAAAATTGCTTGAAATTGTGTGTTTTTTATGAGACCTAGTTTGTGCATGAGCTATGGTTGGTAGCTAAAATTTGGTTTTCAAGATTTTACTACTATCCTTTACACTCTTTAAAGTCTGATTTTTACCTGTAGCATTCCATTTCATTGCAGAATTTCATTCAGATCTCATACCGAGGGGGTTTGAAACTTGCATTTTCACTAGGTTTTGCACTAGATTCCTCTCTAGGGTTGCATTCTAGGGGTGTTGTAGTGATTTTGTGGGACTTAGAGGATTTTTAAACAGACACATTCCTTTCTTCCCTCTGATAATTCCTTAAAACACTTTTTCATTTCATGATTGTATTGAAAATTTGATGAAAATTGCATGATTTAAGGGTTTTTCACTAGCTTTTCATTGCTTATCTTCACAAGACTACTCTACAAGCGTGTTGTAATAGAATTTGTGACTTTATCAGAATTATATCAGACCTATTTACTTCTTCCCTATGTCACATCCTTTACAACATGTTTTGTTTGACACTTTTGCATTGAAATTTGATTGAAAATTGCATGTTTCAGGCTTTTTCACTAGGTTTGACTAGTCAACTATCTACAAACACTTTTAAGGCATGTTGTGTATGATTTTTTCTCACAAGTAACTAATTACATGGTTATTATCTGATATCCAACATAAAATTTCATACAGCATCCTTTCTATTACTTGTTTGCATGCTTTTATTGTGAAAAAATTTGCATATTTTGTTTGATTTTTACTAGGGTTTGACTTGCAAACTTGTTAAACTTGCATGGCATGCGTGTTGTGAAGGATATTATTGATCTAATTGAATGATATCCATTAAATACTCTTCTTCACATCTTAAATTTCATTACAACACTCTTTATTTCGACATTTACATTGTTTATTTAGTGTTTATTTAGGGTTTATTGTTTATTGTTGAGGGGTTCAGGGTTTATTAGTGTTTAGGGTTTTATTGTTTAGGGGTTAGGGGTTCAGGTTTAGAGGTTTAGGGTTTAGGGTTTGTAAATTTAGAATTTAGGGTTTCTAATGTCTGATATAAAATTCAAAAATCCATCATCAATTGCTAATTTGTATTGCATTTTCATTGTCCATTTGGTCAAAATTGCTTGAAATTGTGTGTTTTTATTTTTATGAGACCTAGTTTGTGCATGAGCTAGGGTTGGTAGATAAAATTTGGTTTCAGATTTTACTACTATCCTTTACACTCTTTCAAGTCTGATTTTTACCTGTATCATTCCATTTATTGCATAATTTCATTTAGATCTCATACCTAGGGTTTGAAACTTGCATTTTCACTAGGGTTTGCACTAGATTCCTCTCTAGGGTTGCATTCTAGGGGTGTTGTAGTGGATTTTGTGGCCTTAGTGGATTGTTATTAGACATATTCCTTTCTTCCCTCTGATAAATTCCTTACAACACCTTTTCATTTCATGATTGCATTGAAAATTTGAGGAAAATTGCATGATTTAAGGGTTTTTCACTAGCTTTTCATTGCTTATCTTCACAAGACTACTCTACAAGCATGTTGTAACAGAATTTGTGACTTTATCAGACTTATATCAGACCTATTTACTGTTTAATTCAGTCACATCCTTTACAAAACCTTTTGTTTGACACTTTTGCATTGAAATTTGATAAAAAATTGCATGTTTTTAGGCTTTTTCACTAGGTTTGACTAGTCAACTCCCTACAAACACTCTAAAGGCATGTTGTGTCTGATTTTTTCTCACAAGGTGAATACTTACATGGTTATTATCTGATATACATCATTAAATTTCACACAACACCCTTTCTATCAGTTGTTTGCATGCTTTTATTGTGAAAAAATTGCATATTTTGCTTGATTTTAACTAGGGTTTGACTTGCAAACTTATTAAACTTACATGGCATGCATGTTGTGAAGGATATTATTGATTAATTGACTCATATCCTTGACATACTCTTCTTCACATATTAAATTTCATTACAACACTCTTTATTTGGACATTTACATTTACATTTTGTGAAAAAATTACATATTTTTGCATAATTTCACTAGTTTTTGGACTTACAATCATTTAGGATTGCATTCAAAAGTGTGTTGTGAAGCATATATCTGATTTAAAGGACTTATATTTCTGTTAGTTACTTCTGCACCTCATAAATTTGATCAAAACACTTTTGCTTTACATAATTCGCACTGAAAAAAAAAAGCATAAAAATCTAGCATCTTTAGTTCATTTACATTCATATTTTGAGCATTTGATTTCTTGCATATTTCATGGATTCCTTTTGTTATTCAATGGAAGATTTAGTTACATACATTAGGGACCTTGAGACATTTTGCAAATTCATCAACATGAATCCTCGAGTCCTGCAACAAATAGGGAGAGATAGGGAGATAGAGAGTGAGCGAGATGTCCAAAGATATAGGCAGATATAGGAATGATAGGGGAGAGAGAGGCAAGAGATAGGGAAAGATAGATAGGTAGAGAGAGAGAGAGGAGATAAATTGGAAGAGATAGAGGAGACAGAGGGAGAGATAGGGAGATAGAGAGTGAGTGAGATGTCTAGAGAGATACGTCTGAGAGAGATTGAGAAATAGAGGGATGATAGAGAGAGGGAGACAAGGGAGAGATAGGGAGATAGAGAGTGAGTGAGATGTCTAGAGAGATACATCCAAGAGAGATTGAGAAGTAGAGGGATCATAGAGAGAGGGAGACAAGGGAGAGATAGGGAGATAGAGGTTTAGGGTTGCTTAGGTTTAGAGTTTAGGGGTTACAAGTTAGGGGTTAGGGATTAGGGGCATTATTTAGGGTTGAGGGATTTAGAGAGAGAGAGAGAGAATTCTTTTTACATGCAACTGTAAACCCTAAATAATGCCCCTAAACCCTAAAATTGAGCAACTAGAAATCTCTAAACCTTAAATAATGCCCCTAAACCCTAACCCCTAACCCCTAAACCATAAACTCTAAATAATGCCTGTAAACCCTAACCCCTAAACCCTCAACCTGAGAAACCATAAACCCCTAAAACCTAAACACTAAACCCAAGCAACCCTAAACCTCTATCTCACTATCTCCCTATCTCTATCATTCCTCTACCTCTCAATCTCTCTCCCTATGTCTCCCGAGTAGCCCTAAACCCCAAGCAACTCTCTCTCTCTCTCTCTCTCCCAAAACCCTAAATAATGCCTCTAACCCCTAAACCCTAAACTTGAGCAACCCTAAACCTCTATCTCCCTATCTCTCCCTTATCTCCCTATCTCTATCATCCCTCTACCTCCTAATCCTTCTCCCTATCTCTCTGGACATCTTGCTCGCTCTCTATCTCCCTATCTCTCCCCTCTATCTCCTCTCTCTGTCTCTCTCTATCTAGCTATCTCTCTATCTCTTGCCTCTCTCCCCCCTATCATTCCTTTATCTCCCTATCTCTCCCCTCTATCTCTCCCTCTCCCTTATTGACAAATGAAATGAAAACAAGAAAACTAGGACTCTCTTTCTATCTATCTATCTATCTATCTATCTATCTATCTATCTATCTCTCTCCTAAGCAAATTGGAAAGGAAAAGGAAAACTAGGAAAGCTAGGAATAGGATTTAATTAGGAGGTAGATAGGTCAGAGAGAGAGAGATCCGAAAAAGTAGAAGTGTAGAGTCAAGGTGCACTTTTGCCAACTTAATTTTATCTTAACATTCCCAAAGTCTTACATGATTAAAAGTAATGTTAATCTATTTGGTGGAAAAGTGGAACCTTTGCAAAGTTGTAGATGGAAAACATGACTCCACTTCCCAAAATCTTGTAAGTATAAAAATGAAGGTTTTGAAAATAATTATGTATCATCAATGAATAATCCTAATGCACTCATCCAAAAACTTGTAAATTGCAGTGAAGTTCAACATCCCCATGCCTCATAAAGTTTCACAATGTTCATTTACCAAAAGACCAACTATTATGTGTAGACTTTTCTTATGTTTACATACATTTTAAAAAAGAACTTACAAAGTGCCAACATTACAATGCATAACATAATGAAATTTGTTTAAAAAGTTAAAAAAATCTTCAAACAAATGTAGTTGACTCATATATAGCCAAACTCTATGGTCTTTTATACTATCTTATTTACTTACACCAATGGAATGGTACATGGGCATCCATCAAAAGAATAATGATAGGGGGATTCTTATCAAATATTATATTTGGTAACTTTCTAGTAAATATTTATAAAAACTATGGAAACATAGACAAGGCATTGCTAACTGTTTGATAGAATACCTCAAAAAAATGTGATTACATAGATTACCATGATTATAGGAAATGCAAAAAATGAATCTAAAAATGGACATTACAATTTTTTTATCAATGCTCTTTACAAAACTTAGAAAATAGACAAGCCTTTTCGATCATAGATGAAATTAGATGCAATGGTCATAAGAATATGGTAGGATATCGATAGACCACCTTTTTAGCATTTTACACAAAGCTAAAGATGAATACTTATGACCATTGCGGGATATCGATAGACCACCTTTAGAGAGAGAGAGAGTAACATATAGGGTAAAGAAAAACATATATCCGTTTTGTAAAACATAAAAAGGAAAAATGGTATTTTACCAAAGCAAAACGGATATCCATTAATAACAGATATCCATTTTGTTTCACTTTTTCCTTGTATGTAGGCTTGGGGTTGTCATAGTTGACTTTCCCTCAATTCTAACATTTTTACAGGTTTCACTCTCTTCTTCGAACTTCACCCTTCGTGTTGATGACTTTTTTTATGCAAAATTGATAAAATGAAAAGGGTTTATAGAGGAAATTGTTAGCTTTCTAAAAATATAAGATTTTCTTAATTATCATTTTGTTAAATAATTATTAATAATTTTCTATATAGTGTGTGTTTGAAATCCTGATGGATACACTGATTGAAAAACATCAATAACTTTCAAACCGTTTCACCTTTTTCAGATCTGAAACCTGCATCACACTCTATGCTTTTCTGGCTATAGGTTAAAAAAAAAAAAATTGAATTTCAATTTTTTTTATCAAGTTAGGTTGGTTGGAAAATTACTTTTTAGTTTTTAAAAAAAGTCAGTAAAAAAATCATAACTAATTATTTTATTGGAAAAAAATTTCAAATAAATATGCATCACATCCGGACATGAGTCCTCTACTTATTTTGAAATTTTCAAAAAAATATATATATTTTTACTCATAGTTAGGTTGGCTGGAATGACACCCACTTTTTATTTTTTTCTGAAAAATTTAATAGTTGTTCATTGAAATATTCAATTTTCACTAAGTAAATTTAATTTAAAAAAAAAAAAAAAAGTGGCCTATAAACTAGATTCAATTCTCTACAAATTTCATTCTTACATGTTTCTCAAATTTTGTAGATAATCCATTCAAATTTTCACATGAACTTGATAAAGTCTAATTTTTTGTATTTTCATTGCCACTTAGAGGTATAGTTTGGCCCATCATGATCTTGCACATACCCAAATGTCTTTGGGAAAGAGGTAATTAAAGCAATAAAAACAAGACAAATCATGGTCTCATCACACCCCCCAACTAATCATGTTGTTGGTCCTCCAGCAACCAAGGTCTTAGATTACACTAGAGGGCTATCTCGCTATAGTCTATTGGCTCTTTTACTCCTCTTTCTTGTTTGAGGTAGAAGCCCATCTGATGTGCCAACTGATCCCACCTGGCTTGTTCTACAGCCTGATTAGTCCTCTGCCCCATCCAATGTGGAATAGGATAAAGTAGCAAAGGAGGATGGAAGACCAGTGGTAACCATGTTATCCCATGTTCCTTGGCTAACCATATATATCTTTGTGCTCTATAGATTGTTGCTGACAAGTTAAAAATTGAGTGAGGCTCCTTTCTCTATAGTGCTGGTGTCAATTCCTTCCATCTCCCGTGAGAAAACCACAGTTTCCTTACCAATCTTTTCTACCAATTCCCTAAATTTCTAATAGTCCATGGCTCTACATTCCAATAGTTTGGTTTCTACCTCTGTATGTTCAATCAAATTAATCCATTCCTCCACTATCTTTCAAGGATTTGGAGATTCAGTCCTCAATTTGAGAGGAAGTGACTTCTCTCTCTCATTATACTGTTGCATTAACTCTCCCCTCATGTGCTCATTTTGAATAAATGAGGCTAAGGCTTGCAATTGTATATCCCTGATTACAACTAGGGGATTCTGGTGAGTGTCATAAGGAATGGCAAGTTCATGTAGGTAGAATTCACACAGTTGGTTATGCATTTCAGGTGTAGCTTTTTGGTAAGTTGTTAGAAATAAGGCAGGTGTCAATAAGGAGTCAAAGGCATCACTGTATAGTTGGCTAAATTGAAAGCTTAGATACTGTTCTTGCAAATAGAGGGCATACACCTTGGTTGGTGGCCTACATCTCATCAATTGAACAGTCATGTCTGCCATTCTATCTACCTTGAACTTCAACCTCTTTATTTCTGCATTTTTCATCTCAATTTCCTTACTGTGTTTCTCCTCTAATCCACCTTGTTCCTTTACTAATTTATCTATTTCATTCCACAATTGTAAGGTGCTTGAGAATAAGGTAACTGGAGCAGGTTCTATAGATTGCTCTTCTAACTATACAAGCTCTTGGTTTCTTCTATTTATCTCAATGATGGCCAATCGGGCCAATTATTCAAGTCATGATCCCTGTTTCTAGAAAACATGTAACTGTTCTTCTAACTTTTTAACCTTGTCATTCAATCTAGTTTCTTTCTGTTGATAATCCTTTAGTTTCTCTTCCAACTTTGCAATTTTCTACATTGCCAGCTGTAACTCATCTTTCTCACCCTCGACTATGTCTTTAGATTCTAACAATAACTCTTCTTCCTGAGGTTCATCTTGAGGGATTGAGAAATCTAGTTCTTCAGTATCAAAGGGAGGCCTATGACTTTTTCTGGTTCTCCATATATCTTCTTTCTCAGACTTTACATCAGACTCCTGAACAAGTGTATAACCCAAATTTTTTTGTCCTCTGTCAACAAACATGTGCTCCCTCTCGGAGTTAGTATTAAGATCAACTACATTCCTCTTCTCAAGTTCCCCTGAAAGTTCTTTCTCTTTCAGGCGACCTAAATGGGCCTACATGACTGAGTAGGGGTTCCTTGTTTGTTCTTAACTTTGGAAGAAGATGATTTCCTTTTCTTGGTGGCTTTTGAAAGAGAAGGTGTTTCATGTGGAGTTTTAGATGCTGGGTTTTCACATGTAGTTTCAGATGTTGTGGGTGGTGAGATAGAAATTTCAGGCCGTAATTTTTGTTTTTGCTTTTTCTTTTTGTGGCTTTTAGTCTGAGAGGATACATGTTCTGGCACTGGGGTTTAAATTGGTGAGACTACAGGCATAGGGGAACTACCAGGTTGTTCAATGGGTTCAGCAGAGCTCAGAGCTGGCTGATCCTCGACAGATGCATGACTACAGGCAGGAGAAGCTTCTGGGTGAGAAGAGGTTGCTAGTGCTTCCTCTTCTTCTCCTATTTATAAATTTTCTACATGTGCCTCTTCTTCTACCTCTAGTTCCACTCTCACCGGCCCCTCATTAACATGATTAACTTCAAGAAATCTTTCCCAAGAAAATTTAGGGTAATGAATAGACAAACTTCTTTTTACCAACAAGAAAATCAAACCATGATGAGATAGTGAGGTCTGACAACTTTTCCTCCTATATTCAGCTGACATCTATTTTAACAAATTAAATAGAAAGTTTGGGACAATCACTATCCTTCCATGACACAGATGGCTTAGAAGTTTAAAATGTACAATATAAAGTAAAGACTATCTTCCATCACATGTAAGGTATTTAATAATCTAGGAAGCTACTGAGGCCCAAAACTAGGGTAAAAAAAGTCATTTTGTACCTTGAGATGTCGATTCTAACCTTTCTCCTGGTCGTATGAACTTGACCCTTGCAAAAATGGCATCTGTTCTAACAAGAAATTCCTCTCCAACTGCTCGAAGCCTTGTAACTTTAGCTATAGTAGATACAGTCATGCCAATCCTTAAACCTTTCACTGTAGCTTCCTCATTGTGGAATGTCTCTACAAACTGCTGAATAATGTCCTCATTATACTCTATTATCCTGAGAAAATATTGCAACCATCCTGCCTACTGAAAAAATGGCAAGGACTCGATGCCAGCCAACATTGCTAAGTAAATAGTAGGTTCTCTTCTAAAGGGCTCACCACCCATTATGGTATCTCAAGAAAACACTCAATCCCCTATTTTCAATATTTTTGTTCTCAATCCTATGTTTGATACCCAATGCTACTTACCAGGACCTTTTTACCAGTTGCACTTGCCGTTTGTTTGATTTGTTTAGATTGAATGTTATGTGATAGATGGTAATAATTGAGTAAGGGGTTTGGAAGTTTGATTTGAAGTTTGAATGTATGTAAAATAATTCAAAATCCCCTTGTTAGGTCTCAAAAATGTAGGTTACTAATCCTAAGAGAATGCCAGGCTCTATGCTTAGATTCGCAACATTTTTGAACTAATGCGACAGAATCAACCTTTAGGGTTTGATGACTCCCTACACTTTATGTCCTGCTACACCTAGGCAGGTGAACCTTGGAAATTAAAACATACTAAATGTAAATGTCTTGACTCATTAAATGAATCTACCTACAGTGGCAAATGGTGTAGGATAGATGAAAGCTTGCCAACTAATTCTATATCTAATATCTGATGAATGGTTGGTAGAAATTATATAAGCAATATCAAGGTGAATTCTATTACTGTGCCTAACTAATAAAGGTTTTTTTTTTAAGTGATGAATTGAAATAAGACCAGTGCCTTGTTGGGTAAACAGAGTCAAATGGAAGACTAAGACTAGTGTCTTATATTTGGCAATAATTCTAACTGTTTGGTACAATATTTAAGTTTATATAACTTATTCAAAAATGCAAGGAAATGACTGACAAACTCTTCTTGACAATCCAACCAATATAATCAGATCTCTTGTAAATCACCAGAAGGTAATTTAATCCTTTCTTGAAGGAACCAATTGAATGAAATATGCAAGAATAAAAGATAATATTAACTTGGAGACAAAATGACAATCCTAATTATATGGTTCTTCTTAGTAATCCAAACTAACACTTCCAGGTTACTGTGATTGATCAGAAGGATTTTTAATTCCTCTAATGGAAACCAATTAATTCAATCACACAGATACAACAAATGCGCATTGACAAATTAACTATATACTTGATATATTAATTTGAATAACAAGGAAATACTGAACTGGAGACAACCACACAATTGAATAATCTTAACAAACAATTGATGCTAGAATCGAACCACAGAATCAGAGAACTTCAATTTACTTCTTCACTAATAAACTTGCAACATGGTCTTTGAGAAACATTGTAAACTTTATGTATTATATTCTACTACTAATGATGATAATTCAGCATCATATGTCCAACTTATATAGGAATACTTATGAAGAGACATAACTCTTCAAAGAAGTCTTTTGGAATTAACAAACATAACAACAATAAAATAACCATGCATGCTTATGCTCTATTCAACCACAAGTACAGCTGAACAATATAATCTAAGTACTCCTAGTTGCGATGTGAATCAGTAAATTCAATAGCATTCCTTGTGATCACATCCATCGTAACCATCCTCTCCAAATGCTTGCAGGCTTCCCCAGATGCAGAGTCTTTGTCCTTAAGAGTTTCTAAAGCTTCATGCAATATTGCTTGACAGTCTCTACTCCATTCTTCTTTACTCTTTAATTCTTTATCACTCTTGAACAATGTGGGCACTCCTACTTTTGAGGCTTCAACACACTCTTTGGCATCAATCTTAAGTTGGTCATAATACTTCTGATGTTGCTCAACCAAATCTTTTGCATTGGAGGTATCTGTAATGTCAGAAGTATCTTTACTCCGTATCTCATTTTGTTTCTCTTGCAGCCTTTTGTCCAGCCTCTCATGCTCTTGGATCACTTTCTAATTTTGAGAACAATTATCCCAAAATTGGTTTAGCCAATGCATCATGTTGGTATGCCTATTTTGGAGTGCTATGACAAGTGTATCCATTTGAATTTGAGCTATTTGGTCGATGGATGGTGATGGACACTTTGTGAGCTTTCACCTTGAGTTAATCTCTTTACTGATCCCCCGAAGGTGCTCTTAACAACATCTTTCAAATAGTCATTTTCTTTGGTCAATCTCTCACAGCTCAGCTTGTATGCATCTCTTTTCAGACAATTCTCTTGAACTGAATCACAATGATTTCAAATGGTATCTCAGAGGATTCCTTCTTCATCTGCAATTAATTGTTCGAGCATTTCAATTTTTTTGATTTCAATTTTTTTGATCGTTGTGAAATGTCACATCATCAGAACTTCTCTCATCAGCATGATTTTCATAATGTCTAGGTGATTTTAATATCTTCTTATAGAGCGAACGTTTGTTCATGGATCAATCACTATAACCCTTCAATTGTCTCCTTGACGTAATATTTCATTTGTAAGTTTGTATCGGCAAGATATCTTTAAGATCTACCTGATGTAGAAGTGGGCATGGTTATCATCGGCTTGACTCTCTTCATCATTATAAGAATAACGTTCTTCTCTGATATGTTAAGTGTCCCCGATGTTACTATCGGTGAGAATCTTGTCAATGAATCGTGATCATCGTTGTCATCGGAAAAAGATATGCCATCGAGATAACTTATTTCAAGTTACCCGATCGTGTTTGTTTCACCGATAGCCTTTCATATCTTTGATCGGAGAGACCTTCACAACATGTCAGTGACATCATTATGAATATTGCTTCGGCCAGACTTACAAGCTTTGTTATGATTCATCCGTTTTCGCCGATGGTTCTTATACATGTCGGCATGACTTATACCGAAACACTTTCATCAATCATTGAGACATTATAGTGTCAGAAACTCCTTAATTTCTCATTCTAATATTTATTTCTTGCCGATGACCATTAGTTTCCTCCCTTCTATTGAATGATCGGTGAGAGTCTTATCGAGCTCCTCCATCAGTATGACTTATACTATAGGGAGGGTTTTCCGAGTATTCTCCGATAGTCTTTGCTTATGCCGATCAGTGTGACCATGCATTCTCTCTTCGATGAAAGGTCATTGGTGCCACTTTCTTCATTGGTGTTCCTTGAAATATTCTCCCTGATCCTTATTCTCATGGATCAGTATAACTATAATGAGGTCTTGCCGATATTAGGAATTTTTAACCCTCTTATTATTATGATTTTGGGCATGATATTTTATGATTTGGTCGGATATGGATGAGTAAGAATACAAGAAAATTTTAAATTTTCCTGTCCCAACAGTGGCTTTATCTGGGATGTATACTCCTTGTCAGTATAACAAGAATTAAAATCTCTTAGGGAAGTAGACCATATGTTCTATTTATTTGGGATGATGATTTTACGAGAATGGGAGATGGAGGTGATAATGATGGGGAATTGGGATGATCCTATACTGTTTTACATGGAAAAGATTTTTTTTTTTTTAATATACAGATTCATAAGACTGTCCATGTACTGGCAGATCCTAATCTCTTTTGATTTCCCTAGACTACTGTGCATGGAATAAAAGTATTTTTGAGAATTATTTAAGGGTTGTCCATGCACTGGCAACACTCAATCCTTTTTTTTTTCTTTGTATGATTACGAAAAGAAAGGCTTCAGATATTGCCCTTGCACAGACAGTTCCTGCTCTTCTCCAGACATGTTTTGTAAATAATAAGAGTCATCACCTCCTTTGCCAGTTACAACAAAAGGACCTAGCCATAAAGCTTCAAACTTCCCATGCTTTCCTTTCTCTTGGCACCTAGCATTACACATCAGTACTAGATCATTTATCTCAAACTTCCTATCTTTGGCCTTCTTGTCAAAAAGATATTTTACTTGAGATTGTAACTTGATATTCTTCCTTTGAGCTAGTCTCCTTGTTTCATCAAGTTCTACAAGATGTTCTAATCTTTCCTCCATTAGTTCAGGCATGTTTTAATCTTCCTGAAGAACAAATTTATAAATTGGTAGGAGATTTTCTAATGGTATTCTCACTTGTGTTACATATACTAGTTCAAAAGGAGATCTCCCAATTGCTCTTTTCATAGTAATCCTATCAGCCCATACAACCATTCTTAACTTTGAATCCCATGCTTTCTTGTTTCCATCCAACATTCTCTTTATAATTTTTAGAAGGCTTTTGTTGCTAGATTTTGCCTGTCTGTTTGCTTGTGGATGATAAGGGGCAGCATAGGACACAGTGATGCCATGTGTACTACAGAAATTTTTGAATTCATCAGACTGGAAACACATTCCATTGTCTGTGATTAAACTTAATAGAGTGCCAAATCTGAATATAATATTTTCCATCAGAAAGTTAATCACCACCCTGCTTGTTGCTTGTTTGGTTGGGATTGCTTCTACCCATTTTGTAAAGTAATCTGTTGCCACTAAAATCCATTTGTGTCCACCACTTGACTTCTCCACAATTTCTCCTATGAAGTCAATACCCCACTGATAGAATGGAGCCTCCACCTGCATGGGTTTCAAGGGCAATGCTCCCTTATATTTCAACTTTCCTGAAAATTTCTGACATGCATCACATTTCCTAGTGTAATGATATGAATCATTAAAAACTTTAGGCCAATAGTATCCATCCCTTAAGATCTTGTGGGCTGTAGTATTTGCTGAAAAATGACCTCCACACATGCCTTCATGTAACTCTTTCATGATATGTTTTGATTGATGCTCATCTAAGCATAATAGTAGAATTTCATCCCTATTCTTCCAATAAAGATCTCCATCAATAAATACATATTTTGAGGCTTGTAATTTAAGTGCCTTTTATTATCATCATACCCCTCAAGACATTTCATGTGCTTTAGATAATATATGATGTCCGTATACCATGGAGTATGCTCAATGCTAGAACTTGTATTATCAACATTATTAGCACTACATATCTGAGAAGCCTTAAGATTACTTTCAGCCATCAACCTAGCAAGACCTTGTCCTCTTACTAGTTTAGTGATCTAGATTTCAATATTGAACTCCTGAATTCTATTGATCCATCTGCATCTTCTACCTGTGACTTCAGTTTGGACCAATACAACTTTTACTGCAACATTAGGCACATATGCTATGATTTCAGCTCCTACCAAGTATAGCCTAAAGGTTTTAACTGCCTTCACCAATGCATATGCCTATTTCTCAACAATATCATATTTAAACTCTGCATTTTGAAGAGATTTGTTGAAAAATGAAATGGGTTGTTCATGTCCATCGTCATTTTTCTGCAATAGTACTGCTGCAACTGTATGATAAGAGGCAAATGAAAATAGTTGGAATGGTTTATTGAAATCAAGGGATATCAGCACAGGAGATTCTTTGATTGCTCTTTTAATAGTGGCAAATGCTTCTATTGTTTCCATTGTCCACTTTACTTCTGAGTTTTTCTTCAACATCCTTGATATGGACTAACAATTTCTACAAAATTTGATATAAACCTCCCGACAAAGTTAATTTGGCCAAAAAATAACTATATGGATTTCACATTTTTAGGAATAGGAACTTGGTCAATTTCCTTTTCTCTCTCAGGATCTATTCTCACTCCATCTTTTGAGACTATGTGACCAAGCAACTTCCCCTCTGTCACTGCGAAATGATACTTCTTAGGATTTAATGAAATCCCATATTCTAGGGCTTTGATAAATATTTTCTCCAAATGTGCACAATGATCTTCAGCCCTTTTGGAATATGCTGTCATATCATGCTGATATACTATCATGATTTTGTTAATCAATTCAGCAAATGCCGCATCCATTGCTCTTTGGAATGTTGCTCGAGCATTAGTGAGTCTGAATGGCATCCTTAAATATACATATGTTCCCCATGGGGTGGTGAATGTAGTCTTAAATTGTTCTGACTCTTTGACCTTCACCTGATTCTATCCTGAGAAGCCATCCATCATTGACAACAGTTCACATCCGGTAACCTTTTGTAATATTGCTTCCATATTAGGGAGGGGATAGTTGTCTTTTAGGGAAGATTTGTTTAAATTCCTAAAGTCCACACCTAATCTAATATCACCGTTCTTTTTCCTAACAGGCACCAAATTAGAAACCCAAGAAGAATGCCTAATGGGTTTAATGATAGATCTATCTCTTAATTTTGTGAGTTTTTCAAGCATCTTAGGAGCTAATATAGGATTGATAGGCCTCTATTTTTGCTTGAACAGTTTAGCATCTAGTTTCAATGGTATTTCATGCTGAAAAAGATCCTCCCTATATGCTTTTAAATCATCATATGACCAGGAAAATACGTGTCTATACTTCCTAAGTAAGTTGATGATCCTGCTTCTGATTTTGGGGTTAAGATTCTTTCCAATATATACATTCTTCGGGGCTGCCTGTGTCCCCAAATTAATCGCTTCAAGGTCATTTTGCACCACTAGTGTGTCTTTTCATGTCCATCAAATGCCTTTTCCAATGCTATAAGTCCCTTAGGTATTTTATTTGTTTTCAACTGAACTGTCTCTTGACCAAAAAGGGTTTCCTTCCCATCATGTTCTTCTACAAATGCATTGAAATCAATCTCTTGATTTTCATAACAATCAACACAATGCAGGAAGTTGATTATATCAGCATCATTGCCAAACACTTGCCAGTTATGTACATTATCTGGGATAGTAGGTCTGGTTTTGAATTCAACTTCTGTAATACCTCCTAATGTGACATCATCCCTTTTTAATGCGATATTCGCTAGAAAATCTGCCATAATGTTTTTTGACCTATCAATCCAGTTGATTGAAAAGGCATCAAATAACTCAATATCATCCCAGACTACATTTCTGTATTGTCTCAACCTCTTGTTTTTTGACAGGTATTTCTCTCTCACTTGAGAAGTAACCAGTTCAGAATCACCATATACAGCTAACTTTTTTATCTTATGCTTGGTGGCTATATTTAAACCAATGAGCAAAGCCTCGTATTCTGCTACATTGTGCATTCAAATGTTAATAGAAAGGAATATTTGAAAGTTTTACCAGTTGGTGAGATAAATACTACTCCAGCCCCATTTCCTATTTTGCTACATGCACCATCAAAATACTTCTTCCATACATCATTTTCTTCTTTCTTGGATTCAACATGTATTGGATCAGTATTCTGTAATTCTGGCTGATTTTTCTCAACCTTGAAGGCTCCCAAATCTGTATCACAAAAGAAATTTATTTGATGTTGATCCAAGTGTTCTATAATATTCTCATATCTTGGATCTCTACATAGCTTGATCTCTTTTCCTCCCATTGGTATTGTGGCATATGATAAGTCCAGTTGGACATTCCCTCCTGCCATGGCAGCCCATTGTCTCGATAGAAGCATTCCATAATATGGTGGGATGTCAACAATAGTAATATCAATGTTATAAGTTGCTTCAGGGTATGAGGCAAGTTTTATCTACACATCCCTCATAATACCAATGACTGGGATGGATCTATTATCCATTGCATAACACCTACCAAATGTAGTGTCAACCCACATTCCTAGTTCCTTCATAACTACTATTGGCATGATATTCATGGCCGCACCTAAATCAATCATGTAGTTCCTCACTATCCTGTTTTTGATCAATAATGTAGTATAGAAAGGGTCCACCTATGAGGGATTCTTTGTCAACGTATCACCTAAGTATACCTAAGGAATTTGGAATGTTTCTTGGTGAACATTGTTTGTTCTATTTGTTAGGGTAAAATGTGGTTTAATCAAATGAACAATAACAAACCCAAACATCAATAGAATAATGAAAACAAGAAAGATTGAATGAAATGAGGCAATGAATAACACAATGCAAACCTTCCCTGTTTCAAAGCTTCTATTGTTCGCCTATTACAACTGTCCTTTGCTGATGAAGTAGGCCCTCAGTGAGTGCACTCTTTTAGCTGTGTTGTAGGATGTCGATAGTAAATGGCTGTGTTGATAGATAATGTTGTGAAGTAGAGCTTCAAAGCAAATGGTGATCTTAAGTAGATTGTATTGGGGGTGCCAAAGGCGCACGGGTAGAATTTTGTAGAGTAACAATACAAATTACTTGGATGAATAGAATGGAGGGATGAAGCTTCTTTTATAGACTCAGAAGAATGAGAATCAACGGTTGAGAAGAGATATAAAGATCAATGGCTGAGGATGGTTGAGGAATGTGCAACTAGTAGAAATATGACAAGTGTCTCATCTCCATCATGAAAGAGGGGACTTGACAACATTGATTGGAGAGTTAACTCCTTTAACTGATTAGTTAACAAACTTGATTAGTCAGTTGGAAGAATGAATTATGGAATTGACTGAATTGATTGAGGGATTAACTCAATTGACTGGTTAGTTAACACCTTTGATTGATTAGTTAACTAACTTTTGATTTGAGAAGAAATAGGACATGTGGGTGAGGGGGAAAATAGGTAATTAAATATTTAATATATTTAATTACATGTGCAACCTGATGAGGTGGACAAGGTGAGGTGGAAAGTGACGTGTAAGTGTGAGGTGGATTTTTGGAATTAGAACTTAGGATAGAGGAATTTGGTTTAATTAAATAATTTAGGATTATTTAATTGTGTGAGACATTAGAAGAATTTAGGGATTTTAATTAAATAAATTGAATTTATTTAATTATGGAATAGTGAATCGATTAAATAAATTTAGAATATTTATTTAATTGGTAGAAGAATGGAATAAATATTTAGAATATTTATTTAGTTGAATTGTGTCATTTTTAGGCATATACATTTTGCCCCTCTTTGATGCAATGCTGTTTACAGTGTTGTTTCAAAGAAATCGATAGTCTGATAGTGATACATGCCCCAGTTTGCCCCTGGTACAAGTTAAACAGGATGCCCCCTCGGGAGATTGGATGGGAAAAGGGCGAAAGATTTGGAGACGGGCAATCTCACGAAGACGAAGGAATGAGGTTAGGTTGGAGGAAAAAGGACTCATTTTAGGGAAATGGGAAGAAAACTAGAGGGAAGACGGGCGCGGGAAGTAGTCACAGTCATCATGTAGCCAGAATTAGGGTTTGGAGGCTATAAATAGGAGCTGGGTCCACAAGATTAGTCATTTGTACACTTGTTTGATCTGGATTGGATATAGAGAGCTTAGAGCAACTTGGAGCAGCATGGCAACTAGAGTAGCAGACATTCCACGCGAGGAGCACTGATTCGAGCGAGTCTGACGATTCGGGCAGCTAGCAGAGGCAGGACCCCCGGTATGTGCTTCAAAAAATTTTCCCTAGAATTGCATTAGGGTGTCAAAAATGCTAGGAGAAAATAGGTCAAACAGATGCGCCAAACTGCAGAACAGCGCATATGCAGCGCGAAACGGCACATTTTTCGTTTCGCAACGCATATGTGTAGTTAGGCTGCGCATCCGTGGAAGTTGCGCATACGCCAATTTTGGCGGCGCTTTCATAATGTCATGGCGCATCTGTGGAATGTAGTGGCGCATGTGTAAATATTGCGCATTTGTGATTTTTAGCGGTGCTTTCACAGTTTGGTGGTGCTTTTGCTGAATGTGGTGGTGCATATGTGAATCTTGCACATACGTGCAATGCGACGACGCATCTGCGTTTTGGTAGCGCTTTTGTTAATTTCAGCGGCGCATATACCAGAAGCTGTACATATGCAAAGAAATGGTGCTTTTACCACCTGTAGTGGTGCATATGCTTTAGGTAGTAGATTACTTAGCCAAATTGATTCGATTAGCGTCCTGTTTGATGCAGAAATCGATGAGCTATCTCCGAGATTGCAGGGATCTAGTCAAGAGATGTAGTGTGCTATTTTGATCAATTTGAAGTGCTAAGTTTAGTTGATATAGTGCAGTAGATATGTTGAGTGTGGTATATGCAGCTTTAGATTGATGCCTTGCTTTGCATGATTGCAAGAGGAGATACGAGACGTATTGCAGTCTAGGGAGACGTTCCCTATGCCCCTATTGTAGCGATACATGTTGACAGAGATCGACAGAGAGGCACTTGGTGCCATGGGTCTAGACTACGTTTGTTTCATGCTCGAGGTGCGGGTGAACTGTGGATTGCTAACAGCTGCCGTGGAGAGATTCCACAGTGAGGATGGGACTTTCCACTTTCTGACTGGCGAGATGACTGTGATACTAGAGGACATATACAGGATATTGTACTTGCCTGTTGTTGGTGAGTTGGTAGAGTATGACGCACAGCGGAATGCAAGACTCGCCGAGTGCAGGCGAGTGTTCAATGACCCTGGGCTAGTTGGATAGGTCATCCCTTGGCATGATATACATGACTGTTACAACTACTTCCCTGGGATCGTGGATGGACTGATCAGGGGCGTTGTATAACCCGATAGGAGATCGCATGGGTTCCCCATTGGATGGGGTAGGATCATGGAGTGGATGCTGACTGAGGGCACTTGATATGCATGGGGAGTTTGTGTACTAGCCCATCTGTACCATGACATGCACTAGGTGGTGTATCACCGCAGCACGAGTCTATCGGCTGGGGTACTACTGCTATAGTTTTGGCTGTGGGAGCACATAGCAGTGATGAGGCTGATATGTGTGTTTGCGAGGAAGTGAGGAGAGCCATACAGTTATGGCTATGCCGAAGTGATTTCCCAGCACAGGATGGGGAAGTTGGAGTACTGGAGGCACACTTTGGATGGGGTAGATGTGGTCGTCTGGCGACGATATCTGGATTGCGAGCCCTGGGACAATGAGGGAGATGAGCTGCCATACTACTTTCAGATGCGGTAGCTGATAGGCTGGACATGGCATATACTAGAGAGAGATGGTGGGCTGGGTGCTGAGACAGTTTGGTAGGAGGCAGGGTATGCCACAGGGAGAGGCATTGTTCGCACGGACACATGCAGAGAGGGTCCGATGGGGGCCAATGGCTTCGTATGAGGAGGCCCTGGTAGAGTTCCGGCAGACTCCTTATGTGGCATGGGACATGAGGATGAAGATTGCTGATGCAGGGATCACTTAGGAGTATGAGGATTGGATTACTATACATCCCTTTCCGAGATACTCAAGACCTGGTATGCTAGTGCCTCGAATTGATGAGGTAGATTCAGAGGAGGAGGGTCAGGTTGGCCAGGGGAGAGGTAGAGGATGGGGTGGTGATGATGGAGAGAGGCCAAGACACTGGAGGAGGGTAGCTCAGGCTGAGCAGGCAGTGCCAAGACAGGTTACATAGTAGCAGATATCGCAACAGGCACAAATGCCGCCACCCCAGTAGGTACCACAGCAGCAGGTGCCCCAGCCACAGGGGCCAGGATAGGCAGAGGCACCACAGGGGCCAGTGCAGGTAGAGGTGCATGAGAGGGCTATAGCCAGCCTGAGGGGACAGGTGAGAGAGCTGCGGGTACAACTTAGGAGGGTCGATGGCTAGCGAGAGACAGATGCCGCAGTGATCGCAGGGCTGACTCGCAAGAGGGACATGGCAGATGCACAGGTACGCGTTATCCATGTGGAATGAGACACTGTAGTGGTAGCTATGGGGACAGATGCAACCAACTCCTTTTTGGTTGGGCAGGTGTAGTAGGCATAGGCACATGTAGGCCAATTGCAGACACAGTTGGCACAGGTGCAGGCAGAGCTTGCTAAAGCACAGTCACAGGCGTAGTACTACCGGGGCTTATACCATGGGGCCGTGTTAGCGAGTCAGAGAGCTGCGAGTTTCAGGAGTCAGTCTAGGGCTACTCATTGAGTAGGTCCCTCACAGTTAGGGGCTTCCGTGATGGGTCCCCAGCAGTCAGGAGCTGGTAGTGGTGGCCCACAGCAGCAGGGATAGACTTGCACTAGATTTTGTACTTTTTGGGACATGTATCACCATCCTTTTGGATGTATATTGTATATGACACTTTGATTCAGAGAGAGAGATGATGATATTGTACATTTGAACCTCTTTTTATGATTATATATATGATGATGTAGCCTTATGATCTATTGTATATGTTATGAGATGATGATTGACTTCTATTGTATGATGCAATGTATGTGTAGACTTAGATGTTCTTTCTGATGCTATATGAGATGCTTGTGATATGATGCTATGTGATGTCTATATGATGTCGTACGTTTCGAATGTATGCAAATGCAACATGATTTCTATGTGATTATGTAGCTTTGTATATGATGCACTTAGCTATGTTTTTGATTTTCTTTGCTTTATGACGCGATATGATGATAATGTATGGATGACCTAATGCATTGTGTTATGTATGCAATTGATTTGAATCATGTTCATGACTAACTCAAAATGTGATATGATATGCACCTATATGCTTTGTTTTTGTGATGTCCAAATGTACTCTATCGACACAAGAGTGACAGGATGATAGATAGAAGAATGGTTTTGACAGGATGACTGGATATATAGATAGACCTAGAAAATTCGTTTGATGTTGTTACTCTGCATAGTTCGGGTAATGAGGATTGTATGGGATATGGATGCATGGATGTGTATATGGATATGGGATGGGTGGTTTGCTTTTTAGAGTGCTTTATTTCATCATTGGGCAATTTATTTTTGGTACATTTTTTGAAATGTTGTAAGTGAATACAAGCATCTAGGTATGATTGAACCGAGATGACCTGAGTACTTCTTGCATATCAACAGATAAGGATTGCCCCCGTTTATGTTAGACCTTTGATGTACTCGATGATCTTTTGCTGATCATGTCCTTAGACAAGGTGTCACATTACTAAGATGGAATCCACAGATAGCAAACAAAGAAAAATGAGCATGCCCCCATCATAGCATCTCTAGCTTTTGGCATCCTTGAGTAGCATAGAAAGACATGATAACAAAAATCAAGACTCTGTAACATAACCATGATTTCAATCCGCAAAACATTTTAGCATTTAGATGTGTTTTCCTTGCTATAATTGAGATAGAATCAGTTAGAAGACCTTGGGTATTTGCGTTACTTTAGATAGGTTAAGATGTTCATAGTCAAGATTTCTGCTTGAAGCGCGGGTTCTGCTTGCATTTGCTTGTGTGGTGAGAAGATTGCACAATCCTTATTGGGGAGACGGACCCTAAGGGACTGACCTAGTGCCTCAGGGGCTCATTGCTAAATGGCCTTGCCTACGTGACGACGCAGAGGCAATGTAGTTCGGGGTAAACCCTAATGGACCATGGATGGACTAGAAGAAAGATGACATGAAAGACGACCAGAAAGGGGATGAATGGGACCATGGGAGCCTCGGGGGTGCATTAGAATAATGGCCTTGCCTACATGATGGCACAGAGGCAACGTAGCTCATAGACTTGGACCATGGACATTGATGAGGGACACTATGTTAGGCTCACATTGAGGAGACGGTATGGGACAAAACCTTGGTTGACAAGGTCACAAGGAGAGTATCAAGCCATGATAGTTAACTGTCAAGTGTTTATTATGGGATAGATATGGGTTGAATGGGAAAAGAGCGAAGGAAGAATGGACTCAAGGTGATTGGATTGCCCAAAGATGGAGAAGGCGGTTTATCACAAGTAATGCTTGTTTACCTGGTTTTCATCACTTGCTTTTATTTGCATGAGAAGCTAGAAAGTAAACATGACGCCTGTTTGCAAGGTTTTCATTATGCTACCTATCCAAGGCACCTGTTTGCCAGGTTTTCACCGAAGGACGATTTGTTTTGGTATGCTTTCTATTTTTTCTAATTTTTTTTGTATTTTCGCTTTTTCATTTTTTTTTTGATATTTTGATTTTTTTGATTTTATTATGCCCCCCTTGCATTGGGGTTCTCCTAGGTATAGAACCGGTGAAGGTGCATGCTGTTGATTGGATCATCGAACAACTCACCCTCTGATGTTGCCAACTGATATGCCCCCAATCCGTAAGCAGCTACAATCACATAGGGCCCAAACCCGTTAGGTTTGAACTTGCCTTTCTTTTCTCTATCTTGTTGGTTGCGAGGATTCTCTTTGAGAACGAGGTCCCCAGCCTTAAAGCATCTTGGGTGAACTTTGTGGTTATAACTTCTTGACATCATCTGTTGATATGCTTTGAGATGATCAAAGGCTTTCTGGTGCCTTTCTTCTAGCAGCTCTAGTTCTTGTAACCTGGAGACTCTGTATTCTTCATCTGATATGAGACCTTTCAATGACACCCTGAGAGATGGTAGTTCAACCTCAATGGGAAGATGGCTTCTAAACCATAGACAAGGGCATAGGGTGTAGCACCTGTGGGAGTGTGTATACTGGTTCTGTAGGCCCACAGAGTGGGATTGAGTTGGACATGCCAATCATGGCCAGCGTCATTGATAGTCTTCTTTAGGATTTTCAGAATGGTTTTGTTCGATGCCTTAGCTTGACCATTACCTTGGGGGTAGTATGGGGTGGAGAAACGATGTTGGATTTTGAAACACTCACAGAGTTCCTGGACATCCTAATTTTTGAATGGTCTTCCATTATCCGTGATAATGGATGAAGGAATGCCATATCTGCAGATAATGTAATTCAGGATAAAAGAGGAAATTTGCTTGCCTGTGATGGTGGTGAGGGGAACGGCTTCTATCCACTTTGTGAAATACTCAGTGGCAGTTATGAAGAATTTGTGGCCGTTAGAAGAGGGTGGATGAATCTTTCCCACAAGGTCAAGTCCCCATTGGCAAAAGGGCCAGGGTGTCGTTAAAGGTCTCAACTCTTGAGCAGGTGCATGGATTAGGTTCTTGTGTATTTGGCACTGTTTGCACTTTTTGATGAACTGATATGAATCCATTTCCATGTTTGGCTAGTAATAACCCAAATACATGAGTTTCTTGGCTAAAGAAGGATAGCTGGAGTGTGTTTCGCAGATCCCTTCGTGTACATCTTGCAAGGCAGTTATGGATTCTTCTTATTCTAAACAACGGAGCAAAGTACCATCGAGACCACATTGGTATAGGGTATCGACTATGATGGTGTAGAGAGAGGTTTGTCGTATGAAAGTTTGCTTTTGGTTGGAAGAGAGGTCAGGTGGGAGGATGTTGTCCTTGAGGTAAGTGTAAGTCTTACCATACCAAGGTGAATCAGATCCGACTAGAAGGCAGATGGAATGGGTTTCAAGAAGATCATAAGCTAGTAGCCGGATAGTTTCCACTAAGAACTCATACCGTGACTCATTTTTAGGTATTTCCAAAAGAGAGGCTATGGTAGCCATTGCATCTGCCGCCTTATTCTCAATCCTAGGTATTTGCTTGAAGGAAATGGTCCCAAAGTGTTCTTTAAAGTCGTCAACCATTCGTTTGTATGGGATGAGCTTTTCATCTTTGGTTTGATACTCATCGTTGACCTGATTGATGATAAGCTGAGAATCACCATAGACATGCAGTTCTTGGATTTTCCACTCAATCGCCATCTTGAGACCAATTACCAAGGCTTCATACTCCGCTATGTTATTGGTGCATGGAAATAACAAACGGTAGGACTTAGGAATTGTGTCACCTTGAGGAGTTAGAAATAGGATACCTGCCCCCGATCCATGGTTTGTATAAGACCCGTCAAAGTAGAGTTTCCAAGAAGATGTTGACACGTTAAATAAGAATTCGTCTGGAAATTCAAACTGCATGGGCTTGCTATCTTGTAACGGTGCATCTGTTAGTTGGTCATCTATGATTTGTCCCTTGATAGCTTTTCTATCCACATATTCGATGTCACACTCACTGAGAAGCATTACCCATTTTGCCAGGCGTCCAGTGAGAGCTGCTTTGCTGAGGAGGTACTTCAGTGGGTCAATTTTTGCAATGAGTTTAACTGGATGTGCAAGCATGTAATGTTAGAGATTTTGTGAAGCAAAAACTACCGCGAGACATGATCTTTCTACTTGTGAGTATTGCAACTTGTATCCCACTAAGGTTTGACTGATGTAGTATACAACTCTTTCCCTGTTCTCGTAATCTTACTACGCTAGAAGAACTCCAAGAGTAGTAGGTGTAGCAGATATGTAGAGAATTAGAGGTTTTCCTTGGATTGGAGGCATGAGAATGGGTGGATTCATAAGGTATTCCTTTACCTTGTTGAATGCTTCTTCACACCGCTCATCCCATTTAAATGGAATGTTTTTGTATAGGAGATGGCTGAAAGGTTGGCACTTGTCTGCCAGCTGTGATATGAATCTGTGGATGGCCTGCAGCTTGCCCTATAGGGATCTCAACTGAGTTAGAGTCTTGGGTGGTGGCATGTCCATTATAGCTTTGACCTTGGTAGGGTCTACCTCTATTCCGTTTGCCGACACGATGAAGCCTAGCAGCTTGCTTGATGTTACCCCAAACACACATTTCTTTGGGTTCAGTTTGACTTGGAATTGGTCCAATCTTTGAAAAACTTTTTCTAAGACATCCAAGTGTGAGTCCCTTGTGAGAGACTTCGCTAGGATATCGTCGACATAGTCCTCCATAGTCACATGCATCTGTTGCAAGTATGAGGTTATCCAGTGTTGTCATTGATGACAACATACTCATATTGCATTAACAAGAAGGATTTGATGAGCTGTGTGCTGAGGATATTGAGAAAATTAGTCTCAGTCAGGAACAGTGAAGAACAGTGATGAGAAGAAGGTAAATGTACTGTATAGAATGAGAACCGGAGGATGCGGATTAAAGGGTTAGTAGATATGAGTCTTGAGATGCTACAGTTAATATTTCAGAGGTCCGCATGAAGATCTGAAGGAGTTGTGGCTGCCGGTATAGAACCGGGTCCGGCAAGTATCCGGAGGTGACAGAGGATCACAAAAAGGTCCGGTGAGGTCCGGAATTGTATTACCCTAATCTGCGGATTGGAAGGAGTGTTTGGGATGTCCTTGTGATGTGTCATCCTGATTTGTGTATGATTTGAAGGTCTGGAAGTACCTCTTGCATTATGACAGTGGCGACAGACTGTGTTCTTGAAGTTCCGGATGAGGAAGACAAGAGATCCCAGTAAGCAGAGGAAGTGCGGAAGTATCCGGACATTCAGACAGGCTTGTGAAGGTTCTTGGATCATGTTTAGGTTGTGTTGTTGGTCCGCATTGATGGTAGAGCCCGGAATTGAAGTTATTCTTCCGGATGAAGTTCTTGCTCTGTGTAGCCGACCGGATGAGTTGTTCATCCTGCGAATGCTCTTGTGATGGCCGACCGGATGTGTTATTCATCTTGCGGATACTCCTATGGTTGTTTGCCGACTTAGATGTTTGTTCCTAAGTCGATGTCTTGTATAAATAACGGTTTGTGAGTTCATTTCAGTGTGTGGTGTGAGGATGAGTATGGTATAGCGAAGAAACGTGCGAAAGGCAGAGCAGAGATTGTTGGGCTTAATTGGAACTGATCCGGACATGGTAGAGATGTCATTCTCCAGTTCAAGACTGTGATTTTCATCACTTTGTAGACAGTGTGTCTCCTTGTAGGCAGTGGGCCTCTTTGTGAGCAGTGTGCTCGGGCAGTGAGCCCTTATTGGCATGTGCCATTCATTTTTCCTTTATTCTTCTAACAGAGAATAATTCTTGGGTTAATCACCCCGTGGTTTTTCCCTTAACCGGGTTTTCCACGTCAAAATCTTGGTGTTCAATGTGTTGATGCTTATCTGCTCTTGTGTTTATGTATTATGCTTCCATGGATGATTATTTGATATGCTGCTAACTAACTACAGTGAGTTAAGTGTTTGAAAGACAAGAAGTTTTATACAACTGATTCACCCCCCCCCCCCTCTCAGTTGTATGCCCTAGATCCAACAATTGGTATCAGAGCCAAGTTCCTCTGACAAGAGCTTAACCGCTTGAGGAGATCCAGGATGTCGTCATACAAGAAGGATAGTCCGAAGTTCGATGGAACCAACTTCACTCTCTGGAAAGGTCGCATGAAGTGTCACTTGGAATGCATGGGAAAAGCATACCTGGGTATGATTTCAAAACCATATGTACCTCCACAAGGTGGTCCGACAACTCTGAATGAAATCACAGAAGCTGAAAACAATCTGCGGACCAAGGAAGCTCTTCTAAGCGCATTGAATGACTCAGATCTCTCGAATGTCATTGACCTACCCACTGCATATGAGATCTTAACTAAACTGGAACTTCTGTATGAAGGAGATGAGTTTGTCAAAAGTGCAAGGTTGCAAAGTCTGAAAGGGAAATTTGAAAGATTGAAAATGAGAGATGATGAAAACATCACTACCTTTATGCCAAGAGTAAATGAGCTGGTATGTGGAATCAGAAATGCTGGTGGAACTTTAGATGAAAATGAGATTGTCTGCAAAATCCTAAGATCCCTTCCTGCTGCCTACAAAATCAAAGTTGCTGCCATTGATGAATTCAGAGCCCACACAACTGTCACAAGAGAACAACTGGCTGGCAAACTAGCTGCATTTGAAATGACCGAGTTTGGAGATGATCCTCCCAAGACTGAATCTGCTTTCAAAGCCAGTGCCTATGTGAAAGGCAAACAGAGATTTGATCCGGGTGAAAACTCATCAAAGAAAATGTCATGGTATGATCAAGCAAGAAGAGACATGGAAGAAGAAGAAGCAGAAATAGCTCAACTTGAAGCCCTCATTGCAAAGAGACTGCCAAGAGGATCCGGTAAGTATGAAGGAAAACTACCCTTTAAGTGTTTCAACTGCAATAAGATTGGTCATTTTGCCTCAAGATGTCCGGAGAGATCTGCAAGATCTAATACTCACAGACAAAGGTTTCAAAAGAATTGCTATTATGTTCATGAAGAAGATGACAATGAAGGAGTAACAGATGATGAATCAGAACCAGGAAGCAAATTCGGAAATGAGTGGGTGCTTATAGCCATCAAGGAAGAAGATTCCTTGCTCTCTGAATCTGTCAATCACAAAGTTGTTGAAAAAGCCTTGGCTGCTCAAGTGGAAGAAAAGGATGATTGGGTTATTGACAGTGGATGTTCTCACCATATGACTGGTGACAAGAATAAGTTCTTAGACTTGGAAAGATATGAAGGAGGAATGGTAAAGTTTGGTGACAATTCTGCTGGCAGAATCAGAGGTAGGGGAACTATTTCCTTTGATGGTAAGAGCAAAACAGGTAATGTACTGTATGTTGAAGGATTGAAGCACAATCTTCTCAGTGTTGGTCAGTTAGTGGACAAAGGCTATGATCTCCGGTTCAAGAATGGAAAATGCAGAATCTTTACAAGCTCCGGAACTGAAATTGCATCCGGTACTTAGACAAGAGGTAACATCTTTCATCTGGTTGGTTCAAATAAAAGTTGTTTGTTTGTTCAAATTGATCAGAGTTGGTTATGGCATAGAAGAATGTGTCATGTAAATTTTGATAACATCATCAAGATAAGCAATACTCAGGCTGTGAGAGATCTTCCAAAGTTGATAAAACCTACAAATAGTGTGTGTAAAGAATGTCAGTTAGGCAAACAAAGCAGAGTCTCTTTTAAAAGCAAAGATCAGTCTTCTACCGGATTGTTGGAATTAGTACATACTGATCTATGTGGACCAACAAGAATCAAGAGTCTGCAAGGTGATAGATATTTCATGTTGTTAATAGATGATCATTCCCGGATGATGTGGGTTACCTTTCTAAAAGAAAAATCAGAAGCTTTTGAGAAGTTCAAAATCTTCAAAGCTATGGTGGAGAATCAAACCGGATTGAAACTAAAGTGTCTAAGGTCTGATAGAGGTGGTGAATTTACATCTGGTGAATTCATTGACTTTTGTGAGAAACAGGGTATAAGGAGACAGTTGTCTGCTCCTAAGACTCCACAGCAGAATGGAGTAGTTGAGAGAAAGAACCGGACCATCCAGGAAGCTGCTAGGACAATGATGTTGGAAGCAAATGTTCCTCAAATGTTTTGGAAAGAAGCTATCAGCACTGCAGTCTACACTCTCAATCGAGTTCAAATCAGAAACAACACCGGTAAGACCCCCTATGAACTTTGGTTTGGCATCACTCCTACTGTGAAATATTTCAGAGTATTTGGTAGCAAGTGTTATATTAAAAGAGATGAAGATCTAGGAAAGTTTGATGCTAGAAGTGATGAAGGAATTTTCTTGGGCTACTCCACTCAAAGCAAAGCATACCGGTGTTACAATAAGAGATTGAGGAAGATGATAGAAAGCACCAATGTAAAGGTTGATGAAGGAATTGAGAAGCCTTCAAGATTTTATGAGTTTGATGAAGATGACCAAGACAGTGTTCAAGGACCTCAATCCTCTCCGGTGAGACAGAGTCAGCCTGATCCGGTAAATCAGGAAGAAGAGTTAGGTTTGAATGAGCCTGATCAAGAAACAGCAGTGCTGGATACTCCCAAAATTCTAAGGTATGTAAGACTGAATCACTCTGAAGATCAGATCATAGGTGACAGAAGCACAGGTGTACAAACTAGAAGGAATATTGCTCAAGATCAGAATGAATGTTGTCTGATTTCAAAGATTGAACCTAAAACAATAAATGAAGCCTGCAATGATGAAAACTGGACCAAAGCAATGGAAGATGAACTGATGCAAATTGAGAAAAATCATACTTGGGATCTTGTTCCCAGACCTAGAGACAGGAATGTAATTGGAACCAAGTGGGTCTTCCGGAACAAACTAAATGAAGCTGGTGAAGTAATCAGAAACAAAGCCAGATTGGTCTGCAAAGGCTACTCTCAAATAGAAGGAATTGACTTTGAAGAGACTTTTGCTCCGGTAGCAAGAATTGAAGCAGTCAGATTACTTCTTGCATTTGCTGCCTTCAAAGACTTCAAGGTATATCAGATGGATGTCAAGTCTGCCTTCCTAAATGGTGATCTGGAAGAAGAAGTCTACATTGAACAACCAGATGGATTTCAATTGTCTGATAATAATGATATGGTCTGCAAGTTGAAGAAAGCCTTGTATGGATTGAAGCAAGCCCCAAGAGCATGGTATGAAAGGTTGGATAAGCATCTTGTGCAGATTGGATTCAACAAAGGTACTGCTGACAGTAACTTATATTTCAAAATTGATCATGAAAACATTCTGATTGTTGAAGTGTTTGTGGATGATATCATTTTTGGAGGAAGAGATAGTATGTGCAAAACTTTTGCAAATCAGATGAAAAGTGAGTTTGAAATGTCTATGCTTGGTGAAATGAATTTCTTCTTGGGTCTGCAAATTACTCAAACAAAAGAAGGGATCTTCATTTCTCAGACCAAATATGTGAAAGAATTGTTAAAGAAATTTGGTATGGAAGACTCAAAGCCTATGAACACTCCTATGGCAACCGGATGTAAGTTAAGCAAAGATGATGATTCTCCAAAGGCAGATCAGACAAAGTATAGATCAATGGTTGGTGGATTGTTGTATCTCACTCAAACTAGACCAGATATAATGCAGGCTGTTGGTCTTGTGGCAAGATTCCAGGCTGATCCTAGAGAATCTCATGTTATGGCAATCAAAAGAATTTTTAGATACTTGAAAGGAACAGTTGAGTATGGTCTATGGTATCCTAGAGATCCGGATTCCTCTCTTCATGCTTACACAGATGCAGATTGGGCAGGAGATGTGGATGACCGGAAGAGCACTAGTGGTGGAGCATTCTTTTTGGGGAAGAGATTAGTTTCTTGGCTAAGCAAGAAACAAGATGCAATATCTCTGTCTACAACTGAAGCAGAATACATTGCAGCAGCAGGTAGTTGCACTCAAATCCTATGGATGAAGCAGATGCTAAGAGACATCAAAGTTGAATATGAGGAGCCTATCACAATTTTCTGTGATAATTCAAGTGCAATTAATATTTCCAAGAATCCGGTATTGCATTCTAAGACTAAGCACATATCTATTAAATTTCACTTTTTGAGAGAACAAGTAAACAAGGAAGAAGTCAGATTGGAGTATGTTCCCTCCAAGGATCAGATTGCAGATATCTTTACAAAACCTCTTCCCAAAGACTCTTTTGAATATCTCCGAGAGAAGTTAGGGGTCATGGCCCCTCCGGTGATGAACTAAGATGCACTGATGTGCATCAGTCCGGTGGCTATCACAGTCATATCTTGTGATCCGGACTAATAAGGAGCTGCAACTAAGGGGGAGCAGCTAGTATGATTCTGATGCATGAGAATTGCAAGTATGAGCCCTTTGCCATTGATGTCAAAGGGGGAGAGAAGACATGTGAAAAACAAGTGGTTGATGATCAAAGGGGGAGCAGTAAAGGAAGAGAAGACATATGAAAAGTTGAAGTTCTTGTCTTAATGGTTTTTCACATCATATGTTGCCATCAATGACAAAGGGGGAGATTGTTGCAAGTATGAGGTTATCCAGTGTTGTCATTGATGACAACATACTCATATTGCATTAACAAGAAGGATTTGATGAGCTGTGTGCTGAGGATATTGAGAAAATTAGTCTCAGTCAGGAACAGTGAAGAACAGTGATGAGAAGAAGGTAAATGTACTGTATAGAATGAGAACCGGAGGATGCGGATTAAAGGGTTAGTAGATATGAGTCTTGAGATGCTACAGTTAAGATTTCAGAGGTCCGCATGAAGATCTGAAGGAGTTGTGGCTGCCGGTATAGAACCGGGTCCGGCAAGTATCCGGAGGTGACAGAGGATCACAAAAAGGTCCGGTGAGGTCCGGAATTGTATTACCCTAATCTGCGGATTGGAAGGAGTGTTTGGGATGTCCTTGTGATGTGTCATCCTGATTTGTGTATGATTTGAAGGTCCGGAAGTACCTCTTGCATTATGACAGTGGCGACAGACTGTGTTCTTGAAGTTCCGGATGAGGAAGACAAGAGATCCCAGTAAGCAGAGGAAGTGCAGAAGTATCCGGACATTCAGACAGGCTTGTGAAGGTTCTTGGATCATGTTTAGGTTGTGTTGTTGGTCCGCATTGATGGTAGAGCCCGGAATTGAAGTTATTCTTCCGGATGAAGTTCTTGCTCTGTGTAGCTGACCGGATGAGTTGTTCATCCTGCGAATGCTCTTGTGATGGCCGACCGGATGTGTTATTCATCTTGCGGATACTCCTATGGTTGTTTGCCGACTTAGATGTTTGTTCCTAAGTCGATGTCTTGTATAAATAACGGTTTGTGAGTTCATTTCAGTGTGTGGTGTGAGGATGAGTATGGTATAGCGAAGAAACGTGCGAAAGGCAGAGCAGAGATTGTTGGGCTTAATTGGAACTGATCCGGACATGGTAGAGATGTCATTCTCCAGTTCAAGACTGTGATTTTCATCACTTTGTAGACAGTGTGTCTCCTTGTAGGCAGTGGGCCTCTTTGTGAGCAGTGTGCTCGGGCAGTGAGCCCTTATTGGCATGTGCCATTCATTTTTCCTTTATTCTTCTAACAGAGAATAATTCTTGGGTTAATCACCCCGTGGTTTTTCCCTTAACCGGGTTTTCCACGTCAAAATCTTGGTGTTCAATGTGTTGATGCTTATCTGCTCTTGTGTTTATGTATTATGCTTCCATGGATGATTATTTGATATGCTGCTAACTAACTACAGTGAGTTAAGTGTTTGAAAGACAAGAAGTTTTATACAACTGATTCACCCCCCCCTCTCAGTTGTATGCCCTAGATCCAACAGCATCATGTCATGAAATATAGTAGTCATAGCTCTTTGATATGTGGCACCTGTATTTTTTAGCCCAAATGGCATGACATTCCAGCAAAAGGTACCCTAGGGGCAAGTGAAAGCTATCTTGTGTTGGTCCTCTGGTGCTATTTTGATTTGATTATACCCTGAGAATCCATCCATGAGTGATAGTATTGTATGTCTTGTAGTTAGGTCGACTATGATATCGATGTTTGGCAATGGAAAGTCATCCTTGTGGCATGCTTTGTTTAAGTCTTGAAAATCATTGCATAGTCAAACTCGGCCATCTGGTTTGGATACTGGCACTATGTTGGATATCCATTCTGGGTAATCTATGGCTCTGATGAACCCCACATCCAGCAATTTCTTGAGTTCTTCTTTGACCAAAAGTGCTATGTGAGGATGCATTTTTCTCAGCTTCTGCTTTACTGGCTTTACTCCTGGATCCAATGGCAGATGATGTAGAATTAAGTTTGGGTCTAGACCTGGCATGTCTGCATATGACCAAGCAAAGCTGCCTCTCTTCTTCTTAAAGAACGGTACAAACCTGGTTTTCTCTGGTGGTGTGAGAGATTTGGCAAAGTGGATAATCTTGGGCTGTTCTTCTATTCCAATATTCACAGGCTCTGTTGGTTCCACCACAATCTATGACCTTTCCTGGTACATATCACTAGGGAGAGTGTCAAGCATTCCATTGTCAGGTGCCACAGTTGGGTTTTCACCTTCGGATATGTCCTTTCTTTTTACTATTTTGTGATCTGACACTACCGCAAGGTAGTTTTCATTGTCAGATCTGTTTTTGATCTTGATATTTTTGCGACTGGAAGGCTTGGCACCCTCCCTGAAGTAAGCCACGGTATTCAGTTCAATAGCAAAACTAGCTTTATGATCTCCCTTGGGTAAGTGGTCCCTAAGTTCCATGTAATCAATGTAAGCATCATCATTTTGGAACATGTCTAGTTGGGGAGTTCCTTGCAGATCCCAGTCAATAAGCTCAGGGTGGAAGAGAGGAAGGGAGTCAGATGATAGACCTGATTCATTGATGGTATGAATGGAAATGTTGGGAGGATTGGCGGGGGTAGCGTTCAGGGTGGTACTTTCCTCCAAGTTGTTTATTGCAATGGAATTTAAACTTTCCTCGAAAGCCATAATCTCAGGGATGGGCGAATCAGACTCTAGTGGTCTGTCCCATTGTGTTTGTCCCTCATGGTAGGGGCTAAGAGTTTGGATGGTGTCGACCTCTTTGTCGTCATAGGAGTGCTTTGTTAGCTCATCCCACTCATACTCATTTGAATCTGTGTCGCTATCTGTGTCGCTGTCTACTTGGAGTGTTTGGATTGTTTCTACAAGGCAAGCATTTTCTTTAGCTTTGCCCTTGCCTTTGTATCCTAGGCCACTTGTGTTTCTAGCCAATGAGGATGAAGAAGGTTGAATAGGTTCAATGATTCCTCCTTTTCTGAGACTGATGGGGCCTTGTCCTTCATACCCCATCCTGTGCAGAATAGTCTCACCTCGCCCATAGAGTTCTGTTGGGAGTCTAGCCGGATCTTGGGGGGTGTTGTCTTCTTCAACATAAAGCCATTGCAGGAGGTCTCACTCCTCTGTTTCATTGGATAAGGTCCCCATTTTACAAAGGGAGTTGTGGAAGTTACAAGAGGAGCAAATGGCTTTGTAAAATGTCTAGGTTGGCCAAAAGATCTAGGAGACAAAGGCATCTTGGCAAGATTGAGACTGTGCTCAATTGAGTACTCTTCCACTCCAGTTTCTTTTATGGTAACTTTTTGTGCTTTGGGTTTTGAGGAGGAAGCTTCAGCGGTATGGTCCTGTTGTGGGGTAGGGGAAATGTGTGCTCTATTGTTGGGTATGACACATTCAGGTTTGGCACAGAAAGAATTGCAGTGTTGGTAGGAGTCAGGGTCACCTTGAATGGTGACTTGCTTGCCATTGTGCGAGAACTTAATGCATTGATGATAGGTTGAGGGGACAGCCTTCATGGCGTGAATCCATGGTCTCCCGAGTAGGATATTATAAGCAAGTTCCCAATCAAGGACTTGACACACCACATCTTTTACTACTGGCCCCACTTGAATGGGTAGGACAATTGTTCCCTTTGTGGTTCTTTCTTCCTCATCATATGCTTTGATGGTAATTTTCCTCCTTGGATCAACTGCCTGTTCGGAGAACCCCAGTGCAAGGACTAGCTTTAATGTGCAAATATTTAAACTGGCACCCCCACCAATGAGAACCCTCTTGATGCGGTGCTTGTGTATGAATGCGACAATGTGCAAAGGGGTGTTGTGGGGTTGAGATATAGAAAGGTCATCTTGCTCAGTAAACGATATGGAGTTGGAGGATGTCAGGTTGCCTACCATGGTCTGGAACTTCTCTTGGGCCAGGTTAGTGGGGATAGTGGTTTCTACTAAGGCTTTCTCAAAAATCTCCTTATGAGAAGGAGATAGACGCAATAGCTCCAATATAGAAATGTGAGCTGGAGTTTTCTGTAACTGGTTGATGACATTGTACTGACGGAAGTTGGATGGGGACTGTGGCGACCTTGGAGGGGCAGTATTGAGCGTGACTTTACCACTGTAGGTAATTATACTACAACTAGTTTTGTTAGATCCTGGTTGTTGGTTGGGTGAGATGACATTGACCTGTGGGATATGCTCGGAAATATAGTTTATGGTGTAGTCAAATGGCACGCTTGCATAGTTGGCATTACTAGTCCCGCTGTTCTGATTTGGCCTGTTATGATTGTTGTCATTATTGTTATTTCCATTGTAGTTGTTGCCATTGTGGTTGTTGTTGTTGTTGTGGCCGGTGTTGTTGATGTTGTTATACGGCCTGTTGTGATTTAGAAGTGGATCCCTGTAAGCCACATGAGATTCGTTCGAGGTATGCTGTTGTGTCCCTCTCTGGTTCTAATCTAGTACATCTTGTATGACATGTTTGAGGCAGATGCAGTTGTTAGTTGTATGCCCCCTTCCTCAATGATATTCACAATAGTCTGTGTCCTTCCAGTAGGGAGGTTTGACTATAGGATCGTAATCACTTGTTGGTGGTAGAGAAATTTCATTGTTAGCCAACAACTTCCTTAGTGCAGACTCTTGAGACTCACCCAATGGTGTGAATTTTCTCCTTGGATTTGAACTGAACCAAGGTCTGGGCTCTCGAGGGGGTGGTTTGTTGAGCATACCATTGTTTGCTTCTCCCTTGAGAGTGAATATGGGTTGTTGGTTGGGAGTTGCCGCCTTGGCATCCACTACACCATCGTTGACCACGTTCTTTTTCTTGGTCCAAAACTTTGATTTATCCGTTGTGTAATTAGAAGTAGGTGTGTCCTTGTATAGCTTGATAGCTCCTTTACTGATCATAGATTTTTCGATGAATAAGCCCATTTCAATGACTTTTGAGAATGATGTAGGGCATTGTATCTGAATTTGATAGCTAAGATTAGTGTTTAGGTTATGGACAAACATCTCCAATAGCTGCTTCTCTGGTATATCATAAGAACACATGCTAGCTAGTTGTCTCCATCGTTGTATGAAGGTGGTGAATGACTCACCACTCTTTTGTTTAGTGTTGCACAGATCTAGCATAGGTACCTCATGTTTGATGTTGTAAGAGAAGTGTGTTATAAATTTATTGACAAGTTCATCAAAAGTTTTGATTCCTGGTGGGAGATGCGAGAACCACTCCATAGCTTGACCACCTAAAGATCTTGGGAATAGTCTCATCAAGTAGGTCTTGTTGTGAGCTACTTCTAAACATGCTACATTGAATTCCCTGATATGATCTCTAGGGTCCCCTTTTCCTTTGTATTTGTCAAACTTTGGAACTCCGAACTGATAGGGGAATGGCTTCATGACCAAATTTTTGTCAAAGGGGTATGGTGCTATATCTTCCAAGGAGTAGTTCTTGGTACTTGTACCTATCTTAAGGTCTGATATTTCTTTTGTGAGGCTCTCAAGTTGTTTTCTCATGTCTTCCATAGGAGCATTTTGATCTATGGTTTTCTTTCCTCCATCATTTGCATGCGGGACTGTGTCATTTGTACCCCTCTCATGATCATTGTCTACATTTTCCATGATTGTACTTATATCAAAGTCTGCGGGGAGTTTAATTCTGAGACTAGCAAGATGATGGAAGTATTTATGGGGGTCTTCAAAGAGCACCTTCTCTATTAGGCGTTGGAATTTTCTATCTTGGATGTGTGCCTCATACTCTTCATGAGAAATTTCTTCGTTACCATCCTATGGTGGAAAGATGTGATTGGACGAGCCGGCCATTTCTATTTGCTTTTTGTACTGGGATCGAGTAAGGACCATGCAAGGTGATGTGGGATGGAGAGGACTAGGATTAGAAATTATGGCAAGGTGTCGACTGAGACTGTTGTGAATGGGATACCTAGGGCAGGATTTGGACAAAGGATTTTCTCGCTCAATGACTTCAAGTAAGACAGTTGACACACGATGGTAGCCACTAGTAAGGGTAGCCGGTACCTGTCTTACTGTGTAGGGACTAGTCGTTTCAACAAGACTACTAGCAAAGGTACTGTGACCTACTAGGCTTACGTGAATTCACTAATGATCCGAAGAAAAGGACCTATGTCGAACTGGTATGGGATAAACTGACTTTGTGACAAGAGGGGTTTGGACAGAAAATGAATGGGATGATTGACGAAAGAGAGAGAATTGGGTGAAACAGATGAAGACTGACTGCAAGGTTGAATTTGATTTCAGAAAGTGAAGCTAGGCTGAAATGGGTGCTCTAAATAGGTAAAAATATTTGCTCAAAAATAGTGCAAATGCTCACTGTCGTGGATGCGCAGAAACAAAAGTGCAGTAGAAATGAATATATGCACCGTAAGTCACAGTATATGCGTAGTACTGGTGGAAAATAAATGCACAACAACAGTCTGTAATGCGCAACAAGTCTACACGTATGCACAGCAAGTCGATACAAATGCGCAGCAGAAATAAGTATATGCGCAGCTCTGGTTTTTGGGCAAAATTTTTGGATTTTTCTGGTGTTTTTTGGTATTTGTGGCTGGAAAAAGGCCTTCTTGGTCTGATTTTATGAATTAACAGCAAGAAAACACAACAAGCACAAAGAATATTTTATAGTTTTTCATTGTTTTTGTAGTTTTTCTGACTCTATTTTGGACTAAACTAAGAAAAAGCAAACACAAAGATCCTAGGCCAAAAATGGATTATAAGGGATTTGGGCCACTAGAACAAGAGGTATTTAATTTGGGCAACCATTCAAGTGGTTACACGTCCGGCGGCACTACTCTCCATTGTGGAGTCTCCCAGCCTCAAAGGGTTGCGCCTGAGAGGGTTTTGGGGGAGGTTGGCCGTTGGTGTAACATAACAACACTTGTTGCAGGAAGTTTTCACCTCAAGCACAATTTATTTTAAGTAGCTTGGTAGGGCTTGGCTTTAGCCTGTTACCACTCAGGGTCATTCCCACTTGGACAAACGTGCATCCAAGGGCAGGTCACTCCTAAAGGTTAAACAAATAGAATGACAAGTCTGGCACTCTAATCACCCAGAAAAGGGGAGAGCATAAGCCTATTGTCATTCATCAAGCACAAAAGACACTAATTAATCCAACCTAGTTAAAAGTAGAAAAACTAAATGGGCTAATCTACTTGGGCAAGCACAGAACTTTGAAGTGATTTTAGCAAGATAGCATTGGTTCAGTTTTAATCCGCATAGCACAAAATAGTTAACTTTGAAGTTTTGGTCCAATGAGATAGCAGTACAATTTTAACCCCAAAATCAATGGTGAGTTCAGTTTTAATCCGCATAGCACGAAATAGTTAACTTTGAAGTTTTGGTCCAACGAGATAGCAGTAGTTCAATTTTAAGCCCAAAATCAATGGTGAGTTTAGTTTTAATCCCAGATAGCAATAACTTGGAAAGTGTTGTAATGCAAGAAACAAATGATCTAGTTACTTCTTTCCTAATTAGAGCTAGGTGAGGATTTGAATGAACATCAGTTTTACTATCCCTTAGAAAATGAAGTGTGAACTATTTAGATGCAACTATATGGAACTAAACCCGAGCCTATCCTGCAAAATAGCTCCAGAGAACACCTGCGAAAAGGTTAGCGTTAGCAAACTTTCCTAGAAAAGCACTAAAACCATTACTTATTACAAATGCGCAACTTTAGTGACTAAATGCGCAGAGATAATCAATAGAAGCGCATCAATAACCAATGCGCCACAATAGTGCACATAAGCACAGCAAAAATACACAGAAGCGTAGAAATGATAGATGCGCTGTAACAGTCTGCAAATGCGCAATAATAATGAACAGATGCACAGTAGTGACGGATGCGCAGTAACAGTGTGTAAAAGTGCCGCAAGAATATACAAATGTGCAGAAATGACAGATGCACCGTAATAATGCACAAAAGTGCAACTAAAAAGCACAGATGCGCAGAAATAATAGAAGCGCAGTACAGTGGGTATATGCACCACAAAAATGTTCAAATGCACCGAAGTAGCCTGTGCATATTTGTGCGTGACTTGTACGGAATCTACCTTCAAAAAAGCTTAGATTTTGATGAGATAAAGGGGCAAAGGCCCCACGGTGGGCGCCAAAAATGTTAGGGTAAAATGTGATTTAATCAAATGAACAATAACAAACCCAAACATCAATAGAATAATGAAAACAAGAAAGATTGAATGAAATGAGGCAATGAATAACACAATGCAAACCTTCCCTGTTTCAAAGCTTCTGTTGTTCACCTATTACAACCATCCTTTGCTGATGAAGTAGGCCCTCAGTGAGTGCACTCTTTTAGCTGTGTTGTAGGATGTCGATAGTAAATGGCTGTGTTGATAGATAATGCTGTGAAGTAGAGCTTCAAAGAAAATGGTGATCTCAAGTAGATTGTATTGGGGGTGCCAAAGGCGTGCGGGTAGAATTTTGCAGAGTAACAATACAAATTACCTGGATGAATAGAATGGAGGGATGAAGCTTCTTTTATAGACTCAGAAGAATGAGAATCAACGGTTGAGAAGAGATATGAAGATCAATGGCTGAGGATGGTTGAGGAATGTGCAACCAGTAGAAATATGACAAGTGTCTCATCTTCATCATGAAAGAGGGGACTTGACAACATTGATTGGAGAGTTAACTCCTTTAACTGATCAGTTAACAAACTTGATTAGTCAGTTGGAAGAATGAATTATGGAATTGACTGAATTGATTGAGGGATTAACTCAATTGACTGGTTAGTTAACACCTTTGATTGATTAGTTAACTAACTTTTGATTTGAGAAGAAATAGGACATGTTGGTGAGGGGGAAAATAGGTAATTAAATATTTAATATATTTAATTACATGTGCAACCCGATGAGGTGGACAAGGTGAGGTGGAAAGTGAGGTGTAAGTGTGAGGTGGATTTTTGGAATTAGAACTTAGGATAGAGGAATTTGGTTTAATTAAATAATTTAGGGATTTCAATTAAATAAATTGAATTTATTTAATTATGGAATAGTGAATTGATTAAATAAATTTAGAATATTTATTTAATTGGTAGAAGAATGGAATAAATATTTAGAATATTTATTTAGTTGAATTGTGTCATTTTTAGGCGTATACACTATTCTCTGATCCCTTATGTTTTTGATTTGGTATATCTGAAATCAGTTTAACTACTGTATTCCTATATTTGTCTATCTTCATCATTTCTAAAAGTGGAATTGATATCTTTACCTGAGATATTGCATGAGTAATGCCAAATGAATGGGCCATAGTCTGATCATTCTTTTCTGTCTTTATATTTTCCTTTTCTTGATTTTGTGATTTATCTTTTTTATTTTTATCAGCCTTTTCTGGTTCTTTGAATGATGACTTTGCATTATTCTTTTTGTAATTCTGATCTTTTATAAAGACACTCCCAGGTGTTCCTTGTTCAACATTCACTATCTTATTCCTTAAGTTATAAGCATTCTTAGCTTGAGCTATTGCAGCTATTGTAAGAGCTTCTCTTTCATTTTCAATGGTCTTTCTCCACTGATCATATGGCTGATTGTTATAATATGTAGGTTCATCCTCCTGATCTAAGAATACTTCCTATTTTCCCATATTGATATGATGCCTCTGATTTCCAACATCATATTCATATCCCTCTTCCTCTGTAGAAGAATAGTCTTCATTCAACATATATGGTGTATCTTGCATCATGTTTATTATGTGATTGTCTCTGTTATAATTATATAATGCTTCTTCTTGTTGTATTGTTTTAGCCACCTTGCAATATTTAGGTGAATGTGGTAAATTGCACACCAGACACCAAGGTTTATCTTCTACCATATGTGCTACATTTCTTTTTAGAGGGTCAAGGGTATCTTTGCCATAATGTTGCTGTCTGTTGTTTTCAATAGGTCTCCCATCTTTCCAATTTGTATTATATGGCATATCATGCAACTTGGGCCTTTCATGTCTATGTTGACCTTCTTGTTTAGTCTGTTGAATGTTTGGGTTCTGAGGGTTTCTAGGGTTATCCCTCTTGCTAATCATACATGTAGCTTTCCTATTGTTCTCAATAGTTAATGCCACTTTCTATGCTTCAGCCAGGGTTACAGGGCACCAGTTTCTAAGTTTGTACCCTGTCTTGGGATCAAAGGCTTTTAGATAAATGCTCAATGCTGCTGGATCAAACAACTTGGATCCATGTGGTATTTTGTTGTGTAATTTGGAAAATTTTAGATTAAAGTCATACACTGATTCATTTTGGTATTTCTGGATATTTATCAATTCATGTAATGTGAACTCTGGGGCATACTGATTACCATACTGCTCCTTAAACTGATTATGGAAATCAATTATTAAACTGATTGAGGCATCAGGTAAGCTGTTGAACCAGTCTCTTGCATCTTCAGTCAGGGACATCATGAATAACCTCATTCTAACATCTTCCCAGTCCATACCAATATCTTGTATGAAAGCATTGAAGCTTTTGATGTGATCTTCATCTGATATTGCACTGTTCCTAGTGAACTTGGGAACTATATTTCTCCAATTACTATCCATAGGGTATGGATATAATTGATATCTAGTCAGATCAAATTGGCTACATATGTTTGTGAGGTTTTGAGGTGGAAAATTCATGGGTGGTGGATTAGGATAGTAATTATATCCACCCGGAGGCTGATGATAAGCATATTGATGTTGTTGGTTCATGTGGGGATTTATTAAAGGATTTTGTGGTCTATAATATTGTTGGCCAGGGGGTGGGTAAGGATTAGCCATTTGCTGAGAGGTGTTGTGCATGGGAGGTGGTCTAGAAACTTTAGGAATGGTATTTTAATGACTTCTAGATGCTTGTGAATTTGAAGCACCACCTGTATTTTGGTGTATATTTTGCTGTGGATTACTTGAAGTGTTTCCCCTATGTGGAGGTACATATTTTGGGGGAGCTATTTTAGCCCTACTCTTTATCTGTTGAATCTCTTGTTCCAATAACCATTCCTCTATCTTGATCATTTCAAGTTCTTCCTGGAGCCTAAGCAGATCCTGTTGTGCTTGATTCATACCTCCTGAATTCTTTGGACTTTCATTTATTTCTTGAGTTGAGAGTCCATGTTTTACCCCTTCTCCCTGATGTAATGACATTTTAAAATCATATTCAGCTTACCTTTGATCAATTTCCCTCATGGCCCATGCTTCATACTCAAGCTGTTCTTGAGGATTTGGTCTGTATTTTTCCAATATATCATTAGTTACTCCATTGAGATTCTCATTTGATTCATGCAGAGGTGTAAACTTATTGTGAATTGTAATAGTTTGCTCCGCATTATCTTCTTGAGCCTCGTGGTTATTATTCTAGTGAGAATAGTTTGATGTTCCATTTCTCTTGGAGTTGTTTCTAATTGGTGGAGATGATTGCAATTTCTTGCCCTCCATTTTAGATCTCCTACCATCCATTTGGAATCAACTTTCTATTATGACAATTTCTAGAGTCGCCACCTATTCTGTAAATAGGAAAAGTTTATAATTTATCTTTCTGGATTCTTCTTGCCAGCAGAGTTACCAAATTAAAGTTTTCTGAAATGACTCTATAAAAGGAATGTTTTATTACTAAGGTCTTATAATTTAGTCCTCAGTAGAGTCGCCAATTTGGCAAGTCTCAAAAAATACAGGTTGCTAATCCTAAGAGAATGCGAGGCTCTATGCTTAGATTCACAACTTTTTTGAACTAACGTGATGGAATCAACCTTTAGGGTTTGATGACTCCCTGCACTTTAGGTCATGCTACACCTAGGTGGATGAACCTTGGAAATTAAAGAAGACTAAATGTAAATGTCTTGACTAATTAAATGAATCTACCTATAGTGGCAAATGGTGTAGGATAGATGAAAGCTTGCTAACTAATTCTATATATAATATCTGATGAATGGTTGGTAGAAATTGTATAAGCAATATCAAGGTGAATTCTTTGACTGTGCCTAACTAATAAAGGTTTTTTTTAAGCGATGAATTGAAATAAGACCAGTGCCTTATTAGGTAAATAGAGTCAAACGGAAGACTAAGACTAGTGACTTATATTTGGCAATAATTCTAACTGTTTGGCACAATATTTTAGTTTATATAACTTGTATAAACATGCAAGGAAATGACTGACAAACTCTTCTTGACAATCCAACCAATATAATCAGATCTCTTGTAAATCACCAGAAGGTAATTTAATCCTTTCTTGATGGAACCAATTGAATGAAATATGCAAGAATAACAGATAATATTAACTTGGAGATAGAATGCCAATCCTAATTATATGGTTCTTCTTAGTAATCCAAACTAACACTTCTAGGTTACTGTGATTGATCAAAAGGATTTTTAATTCCTCTAATGGAAACCAATTAATTTAATCACACAGATACAACAAATGTGCATTGACAAATTAACTATATACTTGATATATTAATTTGAATAACAAGGAAATACTAAACTGGAGACAACCACACAATTGAATAATCTTAACAAACAATTGATGCCAGAATAGAACCACATAATCAGAGAACTTCAATTTACTTCTTCACTAATAAACTTGCAACATGGTCTTTGAGAAATATTGTAAACTTTATGTATTATATTCTATTGCTGATGATGATAATTCAGCATCATATGTCCAACTTATATAGGAATACTTATGAAGAGACATAACTCTTCAAAGAAGTCTTTTGGGAATCAACAAACATAACAACAATAAAATAACCATGCAAGCTTATGCTCTATTCAACCACAAGTATAGCCGAGCAATATGATCTAAGTACTCCTAGCTACGATGTGAATTAGTAAATTCAATAGTGTTCCTTGTGATCACATCCATCATAACCATCCTCTCCAAATGCTTGCAGGCTTCCCCAGATGTAAAGTCTTTGTCCTTAAGAGCTTCTAAAGCTTCATGCAATATTGCTTGACAGTCACTGCTCCATTCTTCTTTACTCTTTAATTCTTTATCGCTCTTGAACAATGTGGGCATTCCTGCTTTCGAGGCTTCAACACACTCTTTGGCATCAGTCTTAAGTTGGTCATAATACTTTTGATGTTGCTCAACCAAATCTTTTGCATTGGAGGTATCTGTAATGTCAGAAGTATCTTTACTCTGTGTCTCATTTTGTTTCTCCTGTAGCCTTTTGTCCAGCCTCTCATGCTCTTGGATCGCTTTATAATTTTGAGAACAATTATCCCAAAATTGGTTAAGCCAATGCATCATGTTGGTATGCCTATTTTGGAGTACTGTGACAAGTGTATCCATCTGGATTTGAGGTATTTGGTCAATGGATGGTGATTGGACACTCTGTGAGCTTTCACCCTGAGTTAATCTCTTTACTTATCCCCGGAAGGTACTCTTATCAACATCTTTCAAATAGTCATTTTCTTTGGTCAATCTCTCACAGCTCAGCTTGTATGCATCTCTTTTCAGACAATTCTCGCGAACTCAATTGCAATGATTTCAAATGGTATCTTAGAGGATTTCTTCTTCATCTGCAATTAATTGTTCGAGCATTTCAATTTTTTTGATCGTTGTGAAATGTCACATCATCATAACTTCTCTCATCGGCATGATTTTCATAATGTCTAGGTGATTTTAATAGCTTTTTATGGTGCAAACGTTTGTTCATGGATCAATCACTGTAACCCTTTAGTTGTCTCCTTGACGTAATATTTCATTTGTAAGTTTGTATCGGCAAGATATCTTTAAGATCTACCCAATGTAGAAGTGGCCATGGTTATCATCGGCCTGACTTTCTTCATCGTTATAAGAATAACATTCTTCTTTGATATGTTAGGTGTCCCCGATGTTACTATTGGTGAGAGTCTTATCGATGAATCATGATCATCGTTATCATCGGGAAAAGATATGTCATCGGGATAACTTATTTCAAGTTACCCGATCATGTTTGTTTCATCAATAGCCTTTCATATCTTTGATCGGAGAGACCTTCACAACATGTCAGTGACATCATTGTGAGTATTGCTTCGGCTAGACTTACAAGCTTTGTTCTGATTCATTCACTTTTGCTGATGGTTCTTATACATGTCGGCATGACTTATACCGAAACACTTTTGTCAATCACTGAGACATTATAGTGTCAGAAACTCCTTAATATCTCATTCTGATATTTATTTCCTGCTGATGACCATTAGTTTCCTCCGTTCTATTGAATGATCGGTGAGAGTCTTACCGATCTCCTCCATCGGTATGACTTATACTATCGGGAGGGTTTTCAGAGTATTCTCTGATAGTCTTTCCTTATGCCGATTGGCGTGACCATGCATTCTCTCTCCGATGAAAGGTCATCAGTGCCACTTTCTTCATCGGTGTTCCCTGAAATATTCTCCTTGATCCTTATTCTCATGTCGATAGCCATTTTAGCTAGTTTCTCATGGATCGGTATAACTATAATGAGCTCTTGCTAATATTAGGAATTTTGAACCCTCTTATTATTATGATTTTGGGATAATATTTTATGATTTGGTCGGATATGGATGAGTAAGAATACAAGAAAATTTTAAATTTTCCTGTCCCAACACCCCCCAACTAAAATTTTATTTGTCCTCAAATGGGAAGACTGGCAATGGTATGGAGGAATGGTTTCAAAGCATGTCAAATTGATATACTATGGAAAATTAATTATGTGCAAGTAAAGGAAGTCATGAAATGAGTAGCAATAAATGTTAATTAAAGAAATGAATGAGATGAATACCATTGAGTTCATGCCTAAATTGAAATTTTTGCATGTAAACATGATTGCATGGTAGATTGAGTTGATGTCCTCAATGAACGAGCCAGAGTGAATCACAATGATGTGATAGTGACAAAGTGTGCTGATGGAATATAGTAGATGTGTGACACATAGTAGTGAAGTACTATCCAGAAAAAATATGGCAACATGCATATGACGTGAGAAAAGGTGTTGTAGGCAACATTGGCTACATGCACACAATCAAAATGTGAAATGAATAGGTCCCATGTGCATTGGCTATAGGTGCAGCTGTGATAGGTCCCAAGTGAATGAAAAACCCTTGGCTGTAGGTGCAGCAAATATAGGTCCCATGGATCAGTGGATTACTGTTGGCTATAGGTCCCTTCAATGAAGTGGTTGAATGCCAAAGGAAAGTTCTAGTGTGAAATGGTACTGAAATGATGGATCCTAAACTTCTGATTAGAAGATCACCTTGTTTTATTGCTATTGATATGTGATGTGTGTGCGCTATGTGTTTTTATTTATGTACAAAGTTTGTAGAAATCAAACTTACTTATGGAACCTTAGTCAAGCTTACAGCTTGACATAATACTGGAACAATATGATCAGCTGATACAAAATCTTCACCGGAGGCAAAGGGTTGTGGAACTTCATTCAGTGTGGGAGCTAGATTTGGTGCTAGAACATTATTTTTAGATGCTACCTGGATGGAGACCTCATCTGAGGCAAGAGGCTGTGGATCTTCATTATCCATATCTGCCTTTAATTGCTAGAGAAATGTAGCTTTACTTAAAGGCTTCTTATTCAATTTCAATCTATGCCCATTGACCATTAGTAAGAATCCAACTTGGTCAATTGTAGTTAATTGGACTACATTTGGAAAAACTTCTTTGATCTCATAAGGGCCTAACCATCTGGTCTATAATTTTCCCTTATGATCTTTATACCTGGAGTCATAGAGAAGTGCCCAATCACCTACCTGAAGTCCTTGGTTTTGATACACTGGTCATGCCATTTGATTCTCTAGTTTTATACTAGTTCAGTGTGATGAAATGCTTCCATCCTTAACTCCTTCAAGGCATGAAGTTGATGCAGTCTCTCCTTTTGAGCCATTGACAGGTCCATACCAAGTTGGATAGTTTTTCTCAGTGTTTTATATTCAAACTCAATAGGAAGGACAACCTTCTTTCCATAAACTAACTCATAAGGTGTGTACCCTGTTGTTGTCTTCCATGTAGTTCAATATGCCCAAACTACTTTAGAGAGTTTGGCCGCCCAATATTTCTTATGCACTGCAACTATCTTTGTCAATATTGCCTCAAGCTCTATGTTGGTCAACTTGACCATTTTACTGTGGATGATAAGGAGTGGACTTTTTATGCCTGATTTCATACTCCTAAACAAGGCTAGCAATTAGTGTAGATGTAAACTATGGCCCTTGATCTGTGACTATTTCCCTTGTGACCCCATACCTTGTAAATATTTCTTCATAGAGGAATGCAACAACTTTACTATCTTTGGCTACTATCAAGGCTTTCACTTCCACCCATTTTGTAAGATAATCAGTGCAAACAAGTATATATTTTTTGTGGTTAGAAGGTGGATCTATGGGTCTAATAAAATCAATGCCCCATTTGTCAAATGGTGTGACCACTAGTTGTGGTTGTAAAGGCATTTCATCACTTCTTGTAGGTCTGCCTATCCTTTGACAACGGTCACATCTCCTTGTATAGAGAGCTATATCTTTTTGCAATGTTGGCCAATAATATCTAGTATTTAGAATTTTGACTGCTATCCTTTTGGCTACAAAGTGTCCACCACATGGTTCATCATGACAAGCTCTGAGAATGTCATACACTTCATCTTCCCTAATAAACCTTCTCATTATATGATCAGGTCCTGTATAGAAGAGATAATCAGATACCCATGAATAGGGAAAATTGCGCTCCACAAGGTGGTACCTCTCCCTAGGTGAGAGTGTGGAGGTGTTTTCCATGTGACTAGATAATTTGCTATATCTACATACCAAGGAGTTTGTATAGTCAGTGCAAACAAGTGTTCATCTAGAAAATAATCATCAATGACTGGGTCCTCAGTACAAGTAGGGAGCCTGGAGAGAAAATCAGTAACAACATTGGCCTTCCCTAGCTTGTCTATAGTGGTGATATCAAATTCTTGAAGGAGCAGTAACCATCTAACCAATCTACCACTTACCACTGGCTTATTCATAAGATATCTTATTGCTACATGGTTAGTGTGAATGAAAACAAGATACCTAGTGATATAATGCCTGAACTTATTAATTGCATAAACAACAACTAACATTTCTTTCTTAGTAACAGTATAATTAAGTTCAGCACCTCAAAGATTCTTGCTGATGTAATAAATTGCATATTCCACATTCCCTTCTTTTTGTCCTAACACAGCTCCTACTGCAAAATCAGAGGCATCTGTATGTATATGGAAAGGTATTGCCCAATTAGGTCCTCTGAGTACATGTATCTTTGTTAATGACTCTTTGAGATGGTCAAAGGATATCTGACAATCAGTTGTCTAATTAAATTCTACATCTTTAGAGAGTAAGACAAACAAAGGAGCAGCAATCTTACTAAAATCCTTTATAAATCTTCTACAATACCCTGCATGACCCAGAAAACTTCTGACATCTTTCTATTTTTGAGGAACAAGTAGGGTTGAAATTATTTCAATCTTGTGTGGATCCACTTCAATTCCTACTTTGGACACAAAGTGACCAAGCACTACTCCTTGCATCATCATGAAATATTTTTCATGACTAAGGGACAAATTATGATCCTGACATCTCTGCAATATGTTTTCAAGGTTCCTCAAGGCCTCCTCATAAGACTCTCCATAAGTGGTAAAATCATCCATATAAACTTCCATAGAGTTATGAGCAAGGTCAGCAAAGATGCTTAAAATAGCTCTCTGAAATGTGGCAGGTGCATTGCAGAGTCCAAATGGAAGGACATAATAGGCATATGTCCCCCATGGGTATGTGAATGGTCTTATCTTGGTCTCCAGGGGCTATCTTGATCTGGTTATATCTGCTGAATCCATCAAGAAAAGAAAAATACTTTTTACCAGCCAAGGAGTCTAGGACTTGGTCAATGAAAGGAAAAAGAAAATGATCTTTCCTAGTGGCAGTATTTAATTCTCTATAGTCTACACAAACTCTCCACTGACCTCCTCTCTTTGGCACTATTACTAGTGGAGGCACCCATTGGCTATTTGATATTGGGTATAGGAATCTGATGGGCTACAAAATTAGTCTCTTTTATGTTACTTTTTATACTCCAAAGACTTCTTTCATAGCATCCTTTAAGACATTTATCCATGTTTGCACTATGATATGCTGACCTTCTTTATACTTCTAAGACCTAAACTTATAGTATTAATGTGGAATGTGATGATCATATTATCTAATGAATGAATTAGATATAGATATGTATAAAAGTATAAATAAGATGTTTTTATGGTTAGTCATGGAGAATTCTTGTGGTATATGCTTTTGGGAACTAATTCTATGTGCAGAATTGGACGTGTCACGATGAGATCGAGCATTTGTAGCAGGTTGCATACAAAGGAGTTAATTGAAGTATGAGTTTCAATGCTAAGAATGCAGAGATAGCTGAAGACAATTATGGAGCATCATGGATAGTAATAAATTAAGGAGTGGATTTGTTTCAAATATGGTTATGGACGTTGTTCATGCATCAGACTTCTAATTTGATTTGAATTCTTCTTCTTATAGTCAGTTAGAATAAGAATGTGATCTTGACTCCATGACCTAGTATCTAGGTGCAGTAAATGATCAGAGTTAGTTAATTAATAAATAAGGCTCCCTCTCTATTTTTTATAGTAATGGGAAGATGAGATATATAAGGTAGTAGAGTCAAGTTGTTAGTAGTTCAGTTTGATTCAGTTATCATTTCCTTTTCTATGTGTAAAGACTCAAGAATGTTACATTTATGGAATACAATCTGGATATGACAAAAGATTTTGTTGTTGAACACTTTGATATGAGTTGATTCTATGTATGGAATAAGTTAAGCTTTGATATGTGTTACAAAGACATGTAGAATCTGGATTAGATTTGGTTTCAGTTAAGGAAGACAGTCTCTTGAGCTGGCCACTTAAGGTACTGATTCTCTCTTTGTTTATTTCATTTCAGTTAATGTTGGTTTATTAGTTTTATGTTAAAACGTAATTTGAGTTCAAGTTAGTATTATGTTTTGATTAAGTAGATATATTTCATGAACAATTGCATATTAGTGTATTTATAAATTCTCTGGAGGTCAGCAGTTAGTCATTTCATTCTTGACAATTCAATTAAGTTAATTCTATAGTTTCCCTATTGTAATAGTTATCTACAGACCTTACTGTAGGTACCCGTAGCAACTAGGATTTATAGCTATTTTCATTGTTTTATAATTCTATCAATTCTAGTAAGATAGATTTGTTTGTTTAAAGTTAAGATAGAATAGTTGGGAACCATATGAGCCTTGAAGGCATATACTTTGCATGTACCATCATAAGCTTACGCTCCTTGGTTGATAATTCAATGTAGGAATGCATAGTGATAGAGTGGACTGTTCAGATACGTTTTCCCCTAAATTAGTTAAGTCTACAACACATTAGTTGTCCTCTACATTTTTGATGCCATTGCTGGGGATGGTGCTAACTTCTTAGGCACATTTTTGGTTTTTGTTTACATGTTTTCATAGTTTAAATGTTTTTATGTTTTCTAGCATTAGAGATAATCAAAACACCCTTCAGAAAACACCAGGCATTCTATTAACATTGTGCAGGGCCGCTAAAACATAAAGCTTAATATACTGTATGCGGAGGTAGATGTTCAAGGAAGATTCCTCCCATCAATGTCTTAGAACAATAAGGGTATAGCTGATTTTAACAAATACACAATAGGAAGTGCTAAAGGGGAGTTTCCTTTTACATGTTCATCAACACCTCCTACATCTCCATCAGCTTCCTCTACTACCATAGAGGGAACTTTCAGAACAATGGTAGAAGTAGTAGAGAATCCTCCTGGACAAGCTACATTTGAATTCCCTATACCAGACCTAGCATGGGCAGCTACGTTGAAAAATATACCACCATCTGCTTTGCTTATTTTCTATGGTTTCATGACTAAAGATCCTAACACTTTCCTATTTGAGTTTGATGTTTTGTGTAGGAGTTATGATTATACCACTGATCCTTATAGACTCAAGCTATTCCTTGCTACCCTAAAAGATGCTGCTTTAAGGTGGTTTATGGGACTTGGGAAAGATGCCATCCCAGACTGGGATACCATGAAGACAACGTTCCTGACAAAATACAAAGACTACTGTAGAGGACATGACAGGAGGAGAGATGACATCTTTAGGATGTCACAAAAGGAGGAGGAGCCATTAGAAGACTATGTGGAAAGATTCCAATTTGCCTTGAAGAAAAACCCTCAGAATAAGTTGTCCAAAGAATCATTGAAGCTAGTCTTTTTAAGAGGGCTCAATGATGATTGCATGGATGCCCTAAATCTCATTAGAATAGGGGATATCTCCCAATTACCCATTGAAGATATTTGTACAGCTTGCAGGAACTACTCTAGAACTTTTTTCTAGAAAATCCAGAGGAGAAAGAGTAGCAATTGCAGGTAAGTCAGTTAATGGAGTTTCTCGAGTGGAAATTAGTAACCTGCTGACCAATATGAAAGAAGATATCATTAGACATATGACCACATAGTTGGACACCCTCCACATTAAAAAGAAATAAGAAGAGGCAGATGCAATGCTCACTGACTACTACCCAAGTTGTAGATAAAGGAAGGTCAACTGTAAATGCAAAAGGGTAGCCAATATCCAACAGGAGAAGATTGAAAGGCCAGAACTTCAACCATTCGAAGGTGATGATGGACAACTATTCTTTATTGCTCAAAGAAGACCGTGGCAACAAAGGCAAGGTATGCCCCATGATCCACTTAATTATAATTCATCTTTTCCTACTGCCAATCAAAAATTTTCTACTTGGAATAACTAGCCCTGGCCTACTAATCCAAATGCTTGGCAAAGCCCACCATGGTCTACTCCACAGGTAGGGTGGAACCAATAGCAACAATGGCCTCAACAAACATTCCAAGGCCCTACCTATAACCCCCAGTGGCCTACTCAACAACAACAATAGCAACCTCAATGGAACAAGGGCCAACCATGGCAGCCAAACTCCCAATATCAACAACCCTTGCTTCCACCTTAGCCACAATCATAGAAGCAAGCCATCATGCCTTCACCAGCACCTCCAAATCACCCTCCTAGACCTTCCCAAATTCCTACCCAACTTGCACCTAACCCTAACAACAAGCATGTTCAATAGGCTTATACTAATGAAGTGATGCAGTACCCCACCTATGGAGTTGAGGTAAGTAATGTTCACCTCAGATCAGGGAAACACCTTGCAAGTCCTTCATCTCCCCAAATCATAGAGCTGGAGGATGGAGAACCCATGGATGAAGCCTTAGATGAATCACCCTTGGAACCTGAACTAGTTTAGGAACCTCAACCTATATCAAACCCTAAGCTCTTGGTTATCCAAAAATAGCCAGAACAGCCTCCCAATGACCTTATAGGACAGTTGCAAGATATAAATATAAAGATACCCTTGATTCAAGCCATCAAAGATATTCTTATCTACACTAAGACAATCGGGGATCTCTGTATCAAGAAACCAGGGAGAAAAAGAGTAGACCCAAAAACAGTCCATGTATTAGGTAACCTTGCAGACATCATGTTGGGAAATATCAATGTTCCTAAGTATACCGATCCAAGAAGTCCAGTGGTCGATGTCAAGATCAATGGAGCCTTAATCAAGAATACCTTAATAGACTTGGGTGCAACAATCAATGTCATGACTAAGGACACAATGCAAATGTTGCAAATAACCAATATTAGACCTACTCAAACTGTCCTGCAATTGGTTGATAGGTCAACAGTAAAACCTGAAGGTATCATTGAAGACTTAGTCATTGCATTAGATTCCTGGGAATATCCTCCTGACTTCATTGTATTGCAACCTAAAGTCAATCTTGTTGGTTACCCTCTTATCCTAGGTAGACCATGGCTTGGTACAACTGATGCATTTATAGGTTACCGGTTAGGAAACATGATTATATCTAATGGAACCATTACCAAGAAATTGGTGTTGTATCAACTAGCCCAACCGTACCATGAACTGGAGCAAACTATTTGGCCTACTCTAGAAGAAGAGGACAGTTATTCTTTGCAAACCCTAATGACCATTGAACTTAGTCCTTTGTTGGATATCCAAGATGAAGATGAGTTACTAGCACACATTCTCCAAAATGACTGTGAGATGCACCCATAGCAGTAAGACTACCTGTCATGTGTACATGATCCACTGAGCAGTATAATACCTAGTAGCTCCATAGAAGAAGTTTCTCAATTGTTTCATACCTTACTACCCCAACAACATCTACCAGTCTTTCCTAGCCTTGATGTGTCTTCCTTTCAACCAATGACTAAACCATTAGAGATATAGCTTGGAAAGATGTTGACTATCAATAATGCCTTGACAAAAGAATAGGAGCAATCCCTTGAAAATGTTTTGTAGTCCAATTCAACAACTTTTGCATGGGATTATAGTGATATGAAAGGCATTGACCTGAGTCTATGCATGCACAAGATCTATATTGTTGATAATTTTTGACCTATCAAGAAACAACAAAGACGCATGAACCCTGCTCTAAGGGATATAGTCAAGGCTGAACTTCAAAAACTTCTAGATGCAGGTTTTATTTACCCCATTTCAGACAGTGAATGGGTTTCACCATTGGTGATAGTTCCTAAAAAGGGTGGCAAGTGGAGAGTTTGTGTTGACTACAGAAAACTGAACATTGCCACCAGAAAAGATCACTTTCCATTGCCCTATATTGACCAAGTCCTAGATTCTTTGGCAGGAAAGAAGTACTTCTCATTTCTTGATGGCTTGAGTAGATATAATCAGATAAAGATTACTCCAAAGGGTCAGGATAAAACCACATTTACGTGCTCCTAGGGGACCTATGCATACTCTGTTTTGTCATTTGGACTGTGCAATGCTCCAGCTACTTTTCAAAGAGGAGTCCTTAGTATTTTTTCTAATTTTTCTCATGATAGCATGGAGATTTATATGGATGACTTCACCACATATAGTGAAACATTTGATGAGGCTTTGCAGAATCTTGAAAAAGTTTTGAAAAGATGCACATAGCACAATGTGTCCTTAAGTAATGAAAAGTGTTTTATGATGATGACTGAAGGAGTGGTGTTGGGACATTTCATTTCATCTACAAGTATCCAGGTCGACCCAAAGAAGATAGAAATAATCTCCACACTACCTATTCCACAAAAATTGAAGGATGTTAGAAATTTCCTTGGGCATGTAGGTTATTATACAAGGTTTATTCAAGATTTTAGCAAAATTGTTGCTCCCTTGTTTGCACTTCTATCTAAGGATATTGAATTTGCTTGGACACCTAAATGTCAACATTCTTTTGAAAAATTGAAAGCAACTCTGACACAAGCCCTAGTCTTGAGAGGTCCAAATTGGAAACTACCCTTTCATATTCACACCGATGCATCAGATTTTGCCATCGGGGTAGTTTTAGGCTAGCAAGAAGGCAACAAGGAATATGCAATTTATTACATCAGTAAAAACTTACAGGGGGTTGAGCTAAACTACATAGTAATAGAGAAAGAGATGTTGGCAGTTGTTTATGCCATCAACAAGTTCAGACACTACATAACTGGCTATAAAGTATTCATTCATACTGATCACATAGCCATCAGATATCAGATGAACAAACCAATAGTGGGTGGCAGGCTGGTCAGATGCTTATTATTATTTCAAGAATTTGATATCACAATTGTTGACAAGCCCAGTAAGGCTAATGTAGTTGCTAGATTTTTATCTAGATTGCCCACTCAGTCCTCAGATGGTGTGGTTGATGATTCCTTTCCTGATGAGCATCTATTTTCTCTCACTATCCACACACCATGGTATGCAGACATAGCAAATTACTTGGTTACAGGGCAGATTCCAGGATATTTTTCACCAAGAGAACAGAGACAACTTGTTCACAAATGCTTTCCCTACTCCTAGATTTTAGGTTTTCTCTTCTATATTGGACCAGACAACATCATGAGAAGATGCATCAGAGAAGATGAAGTGTTTGATATCATGAAGGCTTGTCATGATGAACCATGTGGGGGACACTTTGCAACAAAAAGAACAGCCTTCAAAATCTTGACAACAGGGTATTATTGGCCAGCACTTCACAAGGATGCTATCAAATATACAATAGCCTGTGATAGGTGTCAAAGAATGGGCAGACCAACTAAAAGTGATGAAATGCCATTGTAACTACAAATTTCATTAGCTCCTTTTGACAAATGGGGACTGGATTTTGTTGGTCCTATTTCTCCAACCTCCAACAATAAGGAGTATATTCTGGTATGTACTAATTACCTTACAAAACAGGTTGAGGTCAAAGCATTGCAGTTTGCAAGAGATGGTAATGTAGCTAAATTCTTATATGAAGACATTTTCACTAGATATGGTGTGCCAAGGGAAATAGTAACATACCAAGGTCTTCAATTTACCTTAGATCTAATTACAAAGCTAGTGGAGGAATATCAAATAAGGCATAAAACATCTACCCCTTATCATCCTCAAGCCAATGGATAGGTTGAGGTAACCAACAAAGAACTGGAAAAAATCTTGACCAAAACAGTACAACTCCATAGGCGAGTTTGGGTTACTAGGTTGCTAGAGGCTGTTTGGGCCTATAGAACCACCTGGAAAACCACCACAGAGTTTACCCTGTATGAATTGGTTTATGGGAAAATAGTAGTCCTCCCAATTGAATTTGAACATAAAACACTAAGGACAATTGTTGAGCTTGGGATGGATTTAATAGCAGCACAACAAGATAGGATTCAACATCTTAATGCTCTGGATGAAATTAGGATTGAGGCACTACACCATACTAAAGTTATCCAGAAACAGAGGGTCAAATGGCATGACAATCATATTAAGAACAAAGCATTTACAGCTGGTGATTGGGCACTTTTATATGACTCTAGGTATAAAGACTTCAAGGGCAAGCTCCAATCTAGGTGGCTTGGACCTTATGAAATCATGCAAGTTTTCCCAAATGGATTCATTCAGTTGCAAACTATAGATGAGGTTCGATTTTCACTCTTGGTCAATGGACATCGGCTAAAGTTGTATAAGAGGCCATTGTAGAAGGAAGACTTCATTGTTTCCTTAGCTACTACATATGGTGCCTCTGGTACTCTTGATGAGGATACTATGACACTGATTGATGCAGCATTAGAGGATGACCCACATGGCCTGACCAATGATGGAGAGGTTGAATTGGAATACTCAACCCCTGTAGCTGAGGCATAATCTCTTTTGCTTTCCAAACACATGCACACACAACACCACATGTACACACAACACCTTTACCATGATGTTTCCAACATTCAGCTGGGTCCTGATTACAAATTTCAGCTGGGACATGTTTACATCTTTCAGCTGGGACCTCTTTACATCTTTTAGCTGGGACCTATTTACAAATTTCAGCTGGGACCTGTTTACAAATTTTAGCTAGGACCTGTTTACAAATTTCAGCTGGGACCTATTACTTCTACACCTGTTCTGATCACCTGCACTTTGGAACAATGTTGCAAGCACCTGTAGCAACTATAGATGTATTTCATGCACTGCACCGCCAATCCACTCAATCCATACACTATGCCTTGCTTCATCCCCATGCCTGCACCTCAAGCACCAAATTTCAAGCAATTCCATCAAATCACACATGCTGACGTGCCACCTCACCATTCATCCACATGCATGACCTTGTAATTCTAGCAGATTAATTGCATTATACACAATATCTCCTTTCAAGGTGTGCTCCCACATTTCTTTCCAAGGCATTGTTCCCAAGGTACCTTTTCATGATTGCCATTAAATTTATTTTTATGCATTTATCATTATCCTTATTTACTTCATGCATGCGATAATATTTCATACCATTCCAATTAATAATTACAACTTCCTACCACTTCCTTTTCCACGTGAGTGAGGTCACTTCACGTTCAATCGGGGGGAAGGGTTGTCATTCTTGTGTCATTCTTGATTTTTTGACTGGTTTTCAAATGAGTTTTCATCCCTATGTACTATGTAAATAACTAGTGAGAGTTACCTTCCTAATGTCTTTGCTTTTGCTTAAGTCAAATCAAGTTAACCTTGAGCAGTAAGAGGAATTGCAGATAAGATAAGAATTGGGGTTAAGTCTAACAAGGTGGCAAAGTGGAATTATACAGAGGATTATAGACATGGGAGGTGACTCAATAAAGAGAGATCCATCTATGCACAAGGAGATTCTTGAAGATGTGCTAGTTTTACCGCTCTTCACCAGAGTAGGATGGCTCAAGTACTTCTTAAAATTGACAGAGTATGACAATGATATGGCCATAGAATTTGTAGTTACATTGCAAAGTGATGAAGCAGTAGTGAAAGGGTTAATGGTTGATGCTTCTGAGCTAGCTATAGCCCAAGTGACTAGACTACCATGCACCGAGTCAGAATACCTAGCCCGAGCTGATGCAGCCACTGGCAGAGAAGAATTCTGCGAGCGAGGTGAGCATTTAGACTCAATAACTCAACGTACAAAATGCCTATCTCTTCCATTTTTCTGGGGCAAATGTGCTACCTACATTATCAGGTATTTCACTTGTGATGGGAGGTATAATATGTTGTACACTATGCATTTTAAATTATTGAATCATCTTCGTCATGAGAAATTGGTGAATGTTCCGAACTACCTCTATAACTTCCTAAAGAGAATGGCTTCAGAATACCAAAGAAAGCCAGCAGATACTTCGGTGTCTCATCATTGTCTAATTGCATTACTGGTTAAGAGGAGTTTGTGGATACAATACCCACAAATTGATTGGGAGGCCTTTAAGGATTGTGTTGATATTTCCACCTTGTTGGAGAAACCCTCATGAGGAGGAAGAGGAACCCCCATACAATGTTGAACTCGAAGATGAACCTGTTCATGAAGAACTAAAGGAGGAAAATGTCCCTGAAAATAGACTTGAAGAAATAGGGGAACCTTCATTCTCTCCTTCTGAACATGTGACTCCAAAACTTGTAAGTAAGAAAGGAAAGAAGAAGAAGGAAGGAAAAGATGTCAGCAAAGAAAAGACAAAAAGGACAAAGAAGGAGAAAAATGTCAATATAGGGGAAGCAAAGGAGAGATAGAAGAGGAAAGGTAAAAAGAAGATAAAAAGGGCTATTGAACAAGAAACCACTACCTTGAAGATCAGGCAGATTGAGGAAATAGACGGCTAAAGAAAAGATTGAAGAACAAAGACAAGATTCTAAGGAAAAGGGAAATACTCCTGTGAATGTTCCTATTGACATACTTGAAGATGATATCTCTGCAAATAAGGATAATGTGAATGCTTCTTCAAAGAAGAAAAGGTATGCTTGTTCTTCTGACTCTAACTTAGAGGACCCATTTATTTCCAAAAAGATGAGAAAAGCAACCCCTGGTAGCCTTGTTAAAGACATTTTTAATGCTTCTGATAACAATGATAGTGGTAGTATAAATTTTAAGCAAAGGAATTAATTATTAGAAGAAAGAGACCCCCAGAAAGAACTTCAGGAGGCATTGGATAGAATCAAAACCCTAGAGGATCAGGTAAAGAGGTATGAAGGAGACATAAAAAGAAAAGAGGATGCAGGAATTAGAGGAGAGGATTTAGACACAGAATGAGGGTTTAAATTGGATTTGTTAGCACAATTGGCTATTAAAAATATCATCTCAGATGAGGAGAAGGAACCCCCTCCATCATTTCCTAAGGTAAGAACTCCAGCATGCCATACTACTGTTTCATTGGGTTTTGAGTTGCTAAAAGTCACTAGTAGGTCAAAACAAGACACAGAGAATTGGGAGAAAGAAAGGAAAATTTTTAATGAAATAATTGGGAATCAAAATCTTGAAATTAAGAAGTTAGAGGCAAAAATGGTAGGTATAATTGACAGGGCCATGGAAATCATTGAATGCAAACCACCTTCAAGGGTTTATGCATTATTTTTAAAGGAGAAATTTCTTAGTTTTGAATTCAATAGATTTGTTAATGACCAAGCAGCTCTATAGTCTAGACATAGTTTCTTCAGTTATTTTCAAAAGGTCAGTATAGAACAACAAGATCATCTATGTGAGTTCTATTTGCACAATTACCTATTAGAGGAAGATACATAATGGAATCCCTCTATAAATGTTGGAGATTTGCAACTGAGAGCAATAATATCATACCTAAATAATGAAAAGTTGAGAGGAGAATTGATGGATAGGTATGAAGAATATGAGAAGAAGGCATCACTACCAATCAAACAAGAGGCACTTAATCTTGAAGATATCCTCATAAAATGGTATAGACTTCTCTCTCATAAGGGACCAGGAAAAATCATTATGGACCTAAGAATAAGGGATCACAGAAGGGTATAGAGAATGATGGGATCCATTTTACAAAGCTGTGTTAGATATGTGCAAAGCAGATGGATCAGTTTGACACCTCCTCTTCAATGGAAAGAACCTCATTCCTTGCATAACTTTATGAACATGTCTGAACTTCTAAGACCTGAACTTATAGTATTAATGTGGAATGTGATGATCATATTATCTAATGAATGAATTAGATATAGATATGTATAAAAGTATAAATAAGATACATTTTTATGGTTAGTCATGGAGAATGCTTGTGGTATATGCTTTTGGGAACTAATTCTATGTGCAGAATTAGACATGTCATGATGAGATTGAGCATTTCTAGCAGGTTGGATACAAAGGAGTTAATAGAAGTATGAGTTTCAATGCTAAGAATGCAGAGACAGTTAAAGACAATTATGGAGCATCATGGATAGTAATAAATTAAGGAGTGGATTTGTTTCAAATATGGTTATGGACATTCTTCATGCATCAGACTTTTAATTTGAATTGAATTCTTCTTATAGTCAGTTAGAATAAGAATGTGATCTTGACTCCATGACCTAGTATCTAGCTGCGATAAATGATCAGAGTCAGTTAATTAATAAATAAGGCTCTCTCTCCATTTTATATAGTAAGGGGAAGATGAGATTTATAAGGTAGTAGAGTCAAGTTGTTAGAAGTTTAGTTTGATTCAGTTATCATTTCCTTTTCTATGTGCAAAGACTCAAGCATGTTATATTTATGGAATACAATCTGGATATGACAGAAAAGACTTTGTTGTTGAACACTTTGATATGAGTTGATTCTATGTATGGAATAAGTTAATCTTTGATATGTGTTACAAATATACGTAGAATCTGGATTAGATTTGGTTTCAGTTAAGGAAGACAGTCTCTTGAGCTAGCCACTCAAGGTACTAATTCTCTCCTTGTTTATTTCATTTCAGTTAATGTTGGTTTATTAGTTTTATGTTAAAACGTAATTTGAGTTCAAGTTAGTATTATGTTTTGATTAAGTAGATATAGTTCATGAACAATTGCATATTAGTGTATTTACAAATCCTCCAGAGGTCAGCAGTTAGTCATTTCATTCTTGACAATTAAATTAAGTTAATTCTACATTTTCCCTTTTGTAATAGTTATCTATAGACCTTACTGTAGTTACCCGTAGCAACTAGGATTTATAGTTGTTTTCATTGTTTTATAATTATGTCAATTCTAGCAAGATAGATTTATTTGTTTAAAGTTAAGATAGAATAGTTGGGAACCATATGAGCCTTGAAGGCATATACTTTGTAAGTACCATTATAAGCTTATGCTCCTTGGTCAATAATTCAATGTAGGAATGCATAGTGATAGAGTAGACTATTCAGATAGGTTTTCCCCTGAATTAGTTAAGTCTACAACACATTAGTTTTCCTCTACAGAATCCTACATCCAGTAATTTCTGCAATTCATTCTTCACTGTGTCTCTTACTACATGATTCATCCTTCTTTGAGGCTGCCTAACTGGTCTGCATCCTTCATTAATGTATATCCTATGCATGCAAAGGTTAGGGTCAATTCCCTTCATATCATGCTAGTCCCATGCAAATTCTGTCTTATGAGTTTGCATCATTTTAATTAGTTCAATCTTCTGGACAAATGTCAATTCATTGTTAATGTTAAGTGTTCTACCTGGTGTAATGTCAACTGGTGCTGCCATAGGCATCACAAAGGCAATATCCAACCCTGAAAAGTTGAGACTACAACTGTGAGGCAGTAACTGATGAAACATTCTACTGGAGGAAGCATAGGTTGGAGTATTGATTGTAGGTAGAACATTGTGAAGAGGGCAGGCCATACATATTAGACATGGGTCTTGTTGTATATCTGTTCCATAATTGTTTTGTATTAAATTGGAAAGCACCTTCATCTTGATCATGGATAGACAATAGTGGGTCTCTTTCAATTATCATTAATGTCTGAAGAGAATATTGGTCTGGATCCCCTAGGTCTGGCCAAATAGATTGCTCCATAATAGTAAAAGGTTGAACAGGTGGATAACGGATCAACTTCTTTGTTACATTCCCATTGGAAATTATCATATTTCCTAGCCAACATCCTATGAAGGTATCTATTGTTGCCAGCCAGGGTCTCCCTAGGATGAGTGGATATCCTCCTAGGCTAGCCTTGGGATGCAAGACCATAAAGTTTGCAGGGTATTCCCATGAATCCAATGTGATAACAAGATCTTCAATAATCCCTTCTGGCTTGAATGTGGACCTATCTACTAGCTGGAGTACTGTGGGAGTAGGTCTGAGGTTATCTAGCTAAAGGTTACTCATTGTTTCTTTTGTCATTACATTAATGGTTGCACCTATGTCAATCAGGGTGTTCATGATAAGGGTACCATTGTTGTTTACATCAACCACAAGGCTTCCAGGATCTGCATATTTTGGAATAGCCAAGTTACCTAACATGATATCAACAAGTTGTCCTATAACATGGACTGTTTGAGGATCTTTTCTCTTCCTTCCAGGTTTCTTAAGGCATAAATCCCTTATGGATTTGGTATATATGGGCACATCCTTGATGGCTTGGATGAGGGGAATTTAACACAAACATCTTTTAGTTGCCCCATGAAATCAAAATCAGGTTCAAATGGAGTTGGTGGAGGGTGCATTTTCAATCTCTCTGGAAATGGAGAGTTTCTTGTAATGGTTTCTTCTTATAGAGAGATTTGCTTAGAAGGCTTTTATTGGTTATTTAGATGGTTGTGAATGACAGAGGGTGGTTCCTCATCAAGATTTTTTGTGATAAGTGGTGATGATGGTCCAACAAGCATATTTCCTGAGTGCAAATGTACATCACTAACTTCAACCGTATAGGTTGGGTATTGGATGGCTTCATTAGTATAGGCCTACTGAACATGCTTGTTGTTAGGGTTAGGTGCAGGTTGTTCCAACAATTGAGTTGCTCTCGGCTAGACAAGAGTAGGTGAGGCTATATTTGACATAAGCGTAGGTTGCTAAGGCAGGGTTTGTTGTGGCTGTGGGTAGTTCACATTTGGAAATTTTGCCAAGATTGGTTCACCTACCACTGTTGTGGCCATGGGTTTTGATTGGCCTGCTATTGCAAATTATAATTTGAGGATTGGGATAGTTGCTGTGACCATACCCCCTATTACTAGGTCTAACTAGGTGGCATGGTTGCCCATTGTTGTTGTAGCTAGTTATACCAAGGTGCATTGTTCCAATTACGAGGATTTGAGATAGATGGTACAAATGACATGGAGTTGTTCAAGGGGTCCTGAGGCATACCTTGTCTTTGCTGCCATGGACTTGATTGTGTAATGTAGAAAACTTGACCTTCTTCATCTTCAATGGCTCTAAAATATGCTTTCTCATTCTTACGCTCAGAAATACTAGCAAGTCCCTTACATCGGTAATTGGCCTTCTTCTGTCGACAATGTGGGCAATATTCACTCAAAGTTGCCTCTAATGCCTCTTGTAAAAATTTTATGTGTAGAGTGTCCAACTGTGTTTCTAGATGGCTTATGATATCCTCTTTCATGTTGGACAGGAGATTGTTAAGCTCAACTCTGGAGACTCCAGTGGATGATTTATTTAAAGACAAGGTTCTAAAACCTCTGTTTTTCTTTAGAGTGGAGCATGCATAGTTTCTACAGATTTGACAAATTTCATCAAATCCCAGTTGAGAGATATCTAATGCTCCAATCAGATTGAGTGCATCCATACATTCTTCATTCACACCTCTTAGGAAGACCAACTTCAGTGACTTTGGAGAGAGCCTATTCTACCTTGACTTCTTGAGACGAAATGAAAATCTCTCTACATATTCTTCGAGGGGCTCATCTTCTTTTTGTGACATCCTGAAGATGTCATCCCCCTTCATGTCTCTGCCATGATAATAGTCCTGATATTTCTGTAAAAAATTCTCCTTCATGGTGGCCCAAGTAGTTATAGAATTCTCACACAAACCCATAAACCATCTTAATGCAGCATCCTTGAGGGTGGCTAGGAAGAGATTGAGCCTATATGCATCTATAGTGTAATCATAACTCCTACAGAGTACATCAAACTCAAAGAGAAATGTATCAGGGTCTTCAATGATTAGCCAATGAAAGTTTGGTAGAGTTGAAGGAGGGATATTTTTCAAGGTGTCAGCTCTCTCCTAGTTTATAATAGGAAAGGCAAAGGTGACTGGTTCAACTGGGTTTTCTACTTCTTCATCTACCATGGTGTATTGGTTCCAATCTGCAATATCTTCAAAATCCTCAATTGTTCTCTAGACCAAGGGATGACTCAAAGTGTTCTTCTTCTTCTACTGAACTAGTTGGAAGAAACCTCCCTCTATGGTCTCTTGGTCATCGCATACAATAATGTATGAGCTAATGGATCTATTCCTACACCGTGTTAGTGAATATTTTGGAGATAGATTGAAAATCTAAGTGATCCTAAATGTTGAAAAATAAAGTATTATGTCAACTCTAAACCTTAGCACCATCCCTAGCAACAGTGCCAAAAATGTTGAGCTCCATTATTAACCAATATATTGATGCAGAAAGGGTATGCACACTACTCAACGGACCAACAAATCCTATATCAAGCAGCCTACTGGTTATATAATGTGTTACATTTACATTGTCAAACCAGGGAATCATATTCTTCTTGGATCATGCATGTACCGTGTGTACAGTTAAGGATTCCTAAGTTTTATCCTAGAGGTTGTGTAAGGGAACTAAATAAAGCTAATACAATACTTCTAAGTAAATAGGAACAATGGAAAATAGCTAAGCTTATCTAACATAGTAGTAGTCAAATGATTCTTTGTAACTTCTATGTAAGAGAGTAATTAACAATTGGTTTAGTTGATGATCACCTTGACTCAATGGACTTAATAACAAAAATTACCAAAGTTAAACTACTTTGAACAGATTACTCACAACAACATACATCAACCACACATTTATATAAACATACAATTTATAAACTGATCATATGAACAAGGTGGAGAAACACAGTACCTCAAGTGGCAAGCTTGAGTGACTATGATCCCACAAGATCTAGCTAAATCTCTACTAAATCTTTGTAGTCATTAACAGAACTCAAAACACATATTCCTTTATTGAATGCAAAGGTAACAACAATACAACAAAATCTGATACTATATCTCTATTCAATCTATATGAAGAAAAATCTAATCTCATCTCCTCTAGCTAATCAAGATCAACATTGTTTATATGAATAAAACTACTAAACAATAAATGCCACTACTATCCATTATCCCACATCATAGGAGAAGGACTTTATTACAGAGAAACTAGAAATAGGAAACTAGCTAACATGAAGGTGGCAGAGATAATACAGTCCTACTACAACTCTATCTTTTCATTTTCCATGACGAATAATCAATGACTTAGTAACAGAACAGAGAACACATTCTAGATCCCTTCATCATTTAGGATTGCATCATTCATTGAAGGATAACCATTATGGAGTCATGGATGACCCATCCCAGTCAATTTGGGACCTTCTTCCCATGGCTGCAGGTACTTGTATCATCTCCTATGGATATCAACATCTCCTTTGGCTATGGGTTGTCTAATGTTCTTCATGATATGAAGCCACACTTTTGCTGCATGAGGAGTTAGTGCACCACATAGTATTTATGCATCACTATCACTAAAATCAACATAAAGTACTAACATATTACATGAACAATCAATCATCCACACATAATTAATTAACAACATATTATATACCATCTTCATGCTTCAGTGTCTTAAGGATAAACATAGGCATAATTAATACATATATGAGTCTAGAAATGTCTTTGGGAAATAGGTAATTAAAACAATAAAAATAAGACAAATCATGGTCTCATCATATTCATTGCATATATTTGTGACATATGGTTAATCATTTGGAAACATTGGTTCATCTTGAAAACTAAAACAAAACTCTTTCTTCTATCACATCATCCACATATTCCGTCTTATCACACCTTCTTCTATAAGTGCACTTTGTGTGTCATAAAGCTAGTGAAGTCTTTTATGAGTTTTGCGATCCAGTGTCTTGAATCTAACATCCTTGTGAGGAGAAGTTATAGGCTCCTGGGTTCTAGTGCTTTAAATAGCTCTAATATTCCCACATCAGTATCTAATGTTGCTAACTTATTCACACATGGGAATTCATCATCTATAGATCATATGTCTACTTTACCCATGATATCTAAAGTACAAAATTCTCATGACTCTATAGACGTAGACAACCATGTGGTCTATGTACCTAAAACACAAATTTAGAAACTAGACACTGAGTTGGTTCATTTTTAGCAATTTGTGGACATGGAACACTTAGCTGAGGAATTTATGCCTCTTGTTGAAGGTCTAAGACATTTTTTACTCGAATGTCAAGAAGGTATAGAGATTTTACACAGTTTTTCTCACAGTGGATAACAACATTATGTCATTAGCCAGTTGCATATAAATGATCACTAATGTGTTTCCTCAAAAACAAACAAGGACACAGATGTTGTTACCCATACCGACATCCTCTCTATCAACATGTACTTCTATTCTCACCACCACTGCACATCTCGGTAGTAGTGCTAACAGAAGTCTTAGAGTTTCAAATGGGAATCCTATACACACCTATAGTGTTGTCCCCTTTACATATCATAATGCTATTTCAAATGTGTCATCACCTATTGTCAGTCAACCTCCATCAAATGTTACTTACCAATAGTCTAATCTCACAATGTCATCACCTCTTCCTAGCCTTGACTATTTGAATCTTATCCAATCTCAAGCTACTCCACAACCTGATCTCATAATTAATCAGCTTAAATTGCAGAATGTCAACTCTTTACAACAACAAATAGCTAGTATGAGTTAAGGTTTGTCTCAACCTTCTATTCCATCCTACTATACCCATAGTCCATTGTCCTTTACCATTTTGAAAACATTGATTCCTGAGAAATTTGAAACCCCCTGTTTTGAGAAGTATAATGGGAAGAGGGTCCTAATAGTCATGTGTCAGCCTTTACATTTTTGTGCAGTGATTTCCTCTTTGATGATGCTATTTTATCTAAACTCTTTCCTCAGTCACCTAAGGATATGGCCTTGGATTGGTTTTGTTCTCTACCCGTGAATTCAATAAACTCTTTTCAAAAACTTATCAAATACATTATTCTTATCCAGATGCCAATATATAATAAGTTTTCATTGGAAACGTGCAACCTCACATCTGTGACAAGATTTCCTTTGTGTATTTTCTTTATTGAGTACTGACGATGAGCCTAGATCCTATAGGGAAGCTATCCATGTAATTGATAATGAGTCTTGGAAGTTATGTTGCAAGTATGTGCCTAACCAGTGTTGTCATTGATGTCAACATATCTGTGTTGTCATTGGTGTCAACTGTGCTCTTGTTTTGATGCTTGCTTGTAATGAGTTAAGTATTGAAGATAATAAGTATTCCTGATACAATAGAACAATCCAATAGATTGCTCCACATTTCTTGTAGAATGAATATCTTGATCTACGAATTGGAAGTTACTTAGATACATGTCTGAAGATGCTATGTTCCAAGTTTTTGTATATTTGGTGGTGACAGAGAGAATGTATTTTTCTCCACATTCCTTTGCATTAAAGTATTATGATCTATGGTTCATGAGTTAAGTCTAAAATGATGATAAGTACCTTCAACTTCAATGGTTCATGATTTTGTGGTCCACAAGCTATCTTTTCTCTATGACAGTAGCTGACAGTGTTGTTTATGTGCTCTGGTTTGAAGAATCTTCTTGACAGAGTAGTTAGAGATTGTGTGGTTATTCCTAGTGATTACAATGTGCTTGTGGATGTCTCTTGATCATGTTCCTACCTTTGGATTGGTCCACAAAGAGAAATTTGGATTGTGGATGAAGATTGTTCTTAAAAGACTTAATGTTAACACTAGTCTTGACCGACTTGGTTGTTTTCATTACTTGTGGAGATACATTGAAGATTATGGAGGCATGTTGTGATATGGAAGATTGCATTTGAGGCCTAGCTAAGGCATAACATGATCCACATACATTTTTACCTTAGCAAATTTTGTTTAGGTCCAGACCTATTTCCATGTATGTTTGTAATGCCGACCTTGGAGATTGTTCCAATGGTTGATGAATGTAATGCCAACCTTGATGTACATTCCAAGGTTGATGAATTGTATAAATGCATGTAATGTACTTGCGAAAAAGATGTCTATGTGTGAAAATGATAAGATAAGTGCAAAGGTGTAAAAAGTGAAGAGCATATTAGTTATACTGTGCTTCAATGGAACTAAACCCAGGCATGGAGTAGATGCTGTCAAATCAGTTTACCAATCCTTGGTAGTGAGCCAACCTTTGGCAGTGAGCCATCCCTTGGCAGTGAGCCTCAACATTTGCAGTGAGCATATTGGGTAGTGAGCCTTTGTTTTTTGGTATTGTTATAACTTATTTATTTCTGTGGGCTAACACCCACTGTGGTTTTTCCCTTTTAGGGTTTTCCACATAAAAAACTTGGTCTCATGTGTTGATGATGTTGTTGTGTTGAGTTTCTTATTTCATGCTTTCATGATTAAATATAAATAACAGTGAACAAGTGTTTGATGTGTTAATGTTCATAAGTGGTCAAAGTGTTGAAGACAACTAATTGACCCCCTCTCTCAGTTGTCTGGTGCATTTCAACAATTGGTATCAGAGAAAGGTTCCTATCAAGTAAGCCTAACAGCTTGAGGTTGATCTAGGATGTCTTATAAGAAAGAAGCTCCTTAGTTTGATGGGATGTATTATGCTTTATGGAAGGTACGAATGAAAAGCCATCTCCTTTGTCTTAGTTATAGAATATGGAAAGCGACAGAGACAAAGTGTACCATGCCTCATAATGGTTTAAAAACTGAAGATGAAATCAAAGAATATGAGTTAACTATAAAAGCTAGAGATGGCTGTTAAGTGCCTTGTCAGACACTGAGTTGATAAAGGTCATGGATCTAGAAACTACTAATGAATTCTGGGAAAAGCTAAAAAATCTGTATGAGCGAGATGAGTCTGTTAAAAGAATCAAATTGCAGGGTCTGAAAGCGAAATATGAGGGTTTAAAGACGAGTGAAGATGAAAATATAACAACCTACATGCAAAAAGTTGATGAAATTGTCAATGGAATAAAAGGTATGGGAGGAACTATTAAAGAGAAGGAAGTTGTGATGAAAATTCTTAGGTCATTACCTAAATCCTATAGTCACAAGGTAGCTGCAATTGAAGAAGTAATGACTGTGAAAGATGTCACCAAGGATTAGTTGCTAGGAAAGCTTACAACTTTTAAGATGAGAGAGCTTGGTGATGCTCTGCCAAATATTGAGACTGCTTTCAAAGCCAATACTTCAGAGAAGATCTCCAGAGATGAAAAGTACAAGGTGGAACCTAATGATGAGCTTGATGAAATTGAAGCAAACTTTGTTGATAGACTGCAAAGAGGTTCTGGTAAGTTCAAAGGCAAATTACCTTTCAAATGTTTTTCATGTGGTAAGGTTGGTCACTATGCTTCTAGATGTCCTAAAAGAATTAAAAGGAATAGAAAAAGATTTGAGAATAGACCTAGAGTTCCAAAGAAATGCTACTATGTTAGAGATCTTGATGATGAAGGTGTGATAGATGATGAATCTAATGATGCTAGTACTAGTGCAAATGAGTGCTTGTTTATTGCAATTAAAGAACCTGTGTCCACTAATATTACTAGCTGTGTGAAAGAAGAAAAACCAGTGGAAGAAAGTGCTTTGGCTGTTCAGGTTGACAAAGATAAGGATGAATGGATTATTGATATATGATGTTCACTTCACATGATTGGTGACAAAAGTAAGTTTGTGAGTTTGGAACAGTATGATGGAGGACTGGTTAGGTTTGGAGATAATGCAGTTGGTAAGATTTGTGGAAAAAGATCTATTTCTTTTGATGGAAAGTACAATACCGATAATGTCCTATATGTGAAGGGTTTGAAGCATAATCTTTTGAGTGTTGGTCAAATGTGTGACAAAGGTTATGATTTGAGATTCAAAGACAATGGGTGTAAGATCATGGAAAGCTCTAGAATAGTGATTGCTACTGGTAAGAAGACTAGAGGTAACATTTATCAATTAAGAGGAACTAATGATTATTGTTTATTAGCTCAGATAGCTGAGAGTTTAGAAGGATGCGTCATATAAATTTTGACAATTTGATGAAGATAAGTTATGCACAGACTGTAAGAGATCTGCCTAAACTTGTGAAGTCAGCCAACACCATTTGAAAGGAGTGTCAATTTGGGAAACAAACAAAAACAAGTTTCAAAAGCAAAGAACAATTCTCTGCTGGATTGTTGGAGCTAGTACATACAAATTTGTGTGGTCCCACAAGAATAAGAAGTCTACAAGGTGACATGTATTTTATGTTGCTTATTGATGACTATTCTAGAATGACTTGGGTTTCTAAAAGAAAAATCTGAAGCCCTAGACAAATTCAAAGTTTTCAAGGCAATGGTTGAGAATGAGTTAGAGTTGAGAATCAAATGCTTAAGGTCTAATAGAGGAGGTGAGTTTACTTCAAATGAATTCAATATTTTTTGTGAAGAACAAGGGATAAAGAGACAATTATTTGCACCTAGAACTCCTTAGCAAAATGGAGTTGTTAAAAGAAAGAACAAGATAGTTCAAGAGGCTGCTAGGACTATGCTAAAGGAAGCTGACCTATCAGAAGTATATTGGAGAGAAGCCATACATACTACTGTGTACAACCTAAACATAGTTCAAGTCAAAGGTAACAGTTTTAAAACTCCTTTTGAATTATGGTATGGAAGAGATCCTACAGTGAAGTATTTCAAATTTTTTGGTAGCAAATCTTATATCAGAAGAGATGAAGAACTAGGCAAGTTTGATCCTAGATGTGATGAAGGAATTTTTCTTGGTTATTCCACCAAGAGTAAGGCCTATCGGTGCTACAATAAGAGACTGAAAAAGATTTTTGAGAGTGATAGTGTGAAGATGGATGAAGGCAAGGAAAGAATATTAGATCTGAGTTGCTATGATTCAAATGAACCTGTGACTATAGTAAATGAAGAAAAAGTTGAACTAGAAGATAGTTAGGATGAAGAAGAGGCTCCAGAAAATGCTGTTAAGACTCCTAGGTATGCAAGGATTAATCATTCTTAAGATTAGATTACAGGTGACAAAAACAAAGGTGTGTTGACAAGCAAAAGAGTTGCAGAAGAACAAGTGAATTACTATTTGCTTTCAAAGGTTGAACCAAAAATTGTGAATGAAGCTTGCAATGATGAAAATTGGGTAAAAGCCATGGAAGAAGAACTGATGCAGATTGAGAAGAATCAAACTTGGGAATTGGTTCCTAGACCTGTTGATAAGAATGTCATTGGAACTAAATGGGTTTTTAGCAACAAGCTGAATGAAAATGGAGAAGTTGTAAGAAACAAAGCAAGGCTTGTGTGCAAAGGATATTCTCAAATTGAAGGAATAGATTTTGAAGAGACTTTTGCTCCAGTGGCTAGGATTGAAGCAATCAGAACATTTTTGGCATTTGCAGCTAACAAAGATTTCAAAGTGTATCAGATGGATGTGAAGTCTACATTCTTGAATGGTGAATTGGAAGAGGAAGTTTACATTGAGCAACCAGAAGGATTCAAGTTATCAAACCAAGGTGATATGGTGTGCAGATTGAAAAATGCATTGTTTGGACTGAAGTAAGCCCCCAGAGCATGGTATGCAAGGTTAGACAAGTATCTACTGCAATTAGGGTTAAATAAAGGTATTGCTGACATCAATCTCTATTTCAAAATCAATGATAATTAAATCCTGATTGTTGAAGTCTTTGTTGATGACATTATCTTTGGAGGAAATGAAGTTATGTGCATGAAGTTTGCAAGAGAAATGTAAAATGAATTTGAGATGTCTATGTTTGGTGAAATGAATTTGTTTCTAGGTCTACAAATTACTCAATCGGATAAAGGAATCTTCATTTCTCAGTCTAAGTATGTGAAAGAGTTATTGAAGAAATTCAGGATAGAAGACTCCAAACCAGTATGTACTCCCATGGTGACTAGCTACAAATTAAGCAAAATTGATGAATCACCTAAGATTGATCAGAAAATCTACAGATCTATGATTGGAGGATTACTTTATCTAACTCAAAGCAGACCTGATATAATGCATGAAGTATGTCTTGTGGGAAGATTTCAAGAAGATATTAGAGAATCACATGTGATGGTAGTCAAGAGAATCTTGAGGTATTTGAAAGGCACATCAGATCATGGCTTCTGGTATCCAAAGGACAATGATTTCACTCTCAATGCTTATACAGATACAGATTGGGATAGAGATGTTGATGAAAAAAAGAGTACAAGTGGAGGTGCTTTCTTCTTGGGAAATAGATTGGTTTCATGGCTGAGCAAAAAGCGAGATTCAATCTCCTTGTCTACTGCAGAAGCAGAGTATATTGTAGTAGCATGTTGTTGCACTCAAGTTGATGAAGGGGGTAAATCATAAAACACACAACAACAGAAATAGAATATAGAAAATAGAATATTTATTTATTGATCTGGGCAACTCATTACATTACAGAAGCTCAATTACAATCCAAGGAATCAATCCTCCATAGGCTGCAACACACTACAGCTACACCTCACCAGGCTCTGGAATCTTCTACCTTTTGTAATCCCAAATCAACTAGGGTTTCTATTTTCCCACCTATTCTTGACTCAACACTTGCCCCCTTAACTCTACTATTGCCCAAGGTTCCCAAAATAGTCATAAATAGCACTTTTTGGTGGCCTCCAGCTAAATTTGGAAATTTGCAACTCCCTCCAAAAGTAGGTCAACTTCCGGGAAGCATAACTTTTGATCCCGGTGTCTGATTGACAAATCGTTTTAAGCACTGAAAAGATCGCGATGTGAACTATCATGCCAGAAATCCTTAAATGGATTTCCATCAACTTTTTAGGATGTTATGGGATGTTTTAATGCCTCATATCATGTTTTGGAAATTTTTAGGGGCTTTTTAGAAAACAAAAACTTTAATATCTTTTAGCTCACAAATGATCTTTACCTTATTCCTTCACCAAAGGTCTTATATTTCTGTTATGTAACTTTTTGTAAGTTTTCACTTCAATTTGTGCCCAAATGCAAACTTTCCTAAAATAGCAGGTACACTTTCCAAAATAGGCAGGTTGCTATTTTTAGCAGTTTTGGAAAAATTGAAAATCCTACATAATTATTCTGGATATTATGGAACTAGAAACAGTAATTATGGAAAGAAATGAAAACAACTACAATGATATTGAATTAACTTCTTTTTGGGTGATGCAAGATTGCCCTTACACCACTGGATGCTCCTGCATCAGACACCCAGGGTAATTTGAGAAGTGACCCTGTCACATCTCAGATGTTTGTGTGAGGAAAACCCAAACGGTCAACCTCTACTTTAGACAACCAAGAAAAATCTTCAATAGGCCTTCCTTTCCATTTTACCAGATATTCTTCATATTACTTGTTCCGAGTACTTCTTCCCACATGGCTATCTAAGATCTCTTCTATCTCCTCCATTGAAGTAGATGTCAGAATACTCCACTGTACTTCTGTTGGTCCATCCTTTGTTCCACCTTCATGATATTCTGATAAATCAACAATGTTGAAAATAGGGGAAATATTGATCCCACTCGGTAGTTCTACCTCATATGCATTTCTTAAATCATGCTTCTTCAGGATTCTGCATGGTCCAAATTTCTTCATTTTCAACTTATTGTATGTTCCAATTGGGAACCTTTATTTTCTCAAGTGAACCATGACTTCATCTCCTACCTAGAACTCCTTATACCTCCTCTTCTGATCTGCCTTAGCCTTGTACTGAATATTCATCTTATTAATGTGCTTTCTCACCTCTTTGTGCAAATTCTTTAGATGTTCGGCAAAGTCTTTGGCTTCAGCACTTATCTTTTCTCCTTTGTCCAGCTTCCTCAACTCAGAAGCATTTCTTGGGTTATTGCCATATACAATTTGGAATGGTGTTTTACCAGTACTCCTATTGACAGAATTGTTGTGAGCAAATTCTGCCTATGGTAAAATCAAATCCCATCCCTTGGGCTTATCTCCTACTAAACATCATAGCAGGTTACCCAAACTCCTATTCACCACTTCCGTCTGTCCATCAGTTTGTGGATGGTGTACTAAATTGAACTTCAAATTTATCTTCAACTTCTTCCATAATGTCCTCCAGAAATAACCAACAAACTTGGTATCTTGATCTGAAACTATGCTCTTTGGTAGACCATGTAATCTCACCACCTCCCTGAAAAATAACTCTGTAATATGAACAACATCATTAGTCTTCTTGTAAGGAATAAAATGTGCCATCTTTGAGAATCTATCCACCACCACAAAAATGGAATCATGTCCTCTCTGTGTCCTTGGTAAACCAAGAATAAAATCCATACTAATATCATCCCATGGCTTCTCTAGTATAGGTAGTGGCTGATATAGACCTATATTCTGACTTGCTCCTTTCACCATCTAACATACTCTGCAACTCTGCATAAATTTCCTCACATCCCGCTGCAACTGTAGCCAATAATAATTTTCACCAACAATAGCAATGGTCTTATCTTGACCAAAGTGTCCAACCAATCCTCCACTATACTTCTCCTTAATCAGGTTCTCTCTCATGGAACTCCTTGGAATGCACAACTGGCTTCCTCTAAACAACATGCCATCTTGGATTATGAAATCCAACCATTTTGTCCTGTCCAACATAATAGGTTCCAAACAAGCTTTCCAGGCCTTTGCAAAATCTAGATCTTCAGGATACAAACTTTTGAGCTCATCGAACCCAACAACCTCTATCTTCATTTCTATCAACAAATTTTGCCTTCTGCTCAAGGCATCTGCAACTCTGTTGGACTTCCCACTCCTATGCTTCAAAACAGAAGTATAGCTCTGCAAAAATTCAACCCATTTTAAATGCCTTTGGTTCAACTTTCATTGACTATTAAGACACTGCAAAGCCTGATGATCAGTATATAAAACAAACTCCTTTGGCAACAAATAATGTCTCCATTTCTTCAAAGCCTGAATTATTGCATAAAACTCCTGATCATAAACATAATACTTTTTCTTGGCATCATTAAGATTCTCACTGAAATAGGCAATGGGCTTACCTTCTTGACTCAAAACAACTCCTATAGCACTACCATTAGCATCACAATCTACCATAAATACCTTATTGAAATCTAGAAGTGCCAAAATAGGTTGCTCTGTGACTTTCTGCTTCAATGTATCGAAGCTTTTATCTACTCCTTTAGTCCATCTAAACTCTTTTTTATCCCCTCTCATTGTCTCTGTTAGGGGTGCACAAATGCTACTAAAATTCCTGATAAACTTTCTATAAAAACCTATCAAACCATGAAAAGATAGGTCATTCAATGATAGCCCTCACCTTCTCTAGGTCCATCTTAAGACCTTCCTCTGAGACAACAAATCCCAGGTATTCCAACTCCTTTGCAAAACTACATTTCTTTAGATTAATCAACAACTTCTCATTCCTCAGCTTCTCTAAAACTCTTCTGATATGCATTAGATGCTCATCCCAAGTCTAACTAAAAATCAAAATATCATCTAAATAAACAATAACAAAACTTCCCAAAAATTCTTTTAGTACCTCGTTCATGAGCCACATGAATGTGCTTAGTGCATTGGTTAGCCTAAATGGCATGACTAACCACTCATACAAACCTTCCTTTGTCTTGAAGGCTATCTTCCACTCATCTCCTTCTTTGATACGGATCTGGCGATACCCACTCTTCAGGTCAATCTTTGTGAAGTACTTGGATCCACTCAAACAGTACATTATGTCATCCATTCTGGGCAATGGAAATCTATACTTGATTGTGATCTTATTGATGGCTCGAGAGTCTGTACACATTCTCCACTCTCCATCTTTCTTTGGTGCTAGTACTACAGGTACCGCACACGGACTTAGGCTCTCCCTTATCAGTCCCTTCCTTAACAACTCTTGAACTTGTCTGTTCATCTCTTCACTCTCAGTAGGAGTCATTCTGTGGGCTGCCTTATTCAACAAACTAGCTCCTGGTATCAAATCCATTTGGTGACTTATCTTCCTCGCCAGTGGTAAACCTTTTTGTACATTATCAGAGACAATATCTTGAAATTCTTCCAACATTTTTGACACTTTTGCTTGTACATCTTCACATTTCTCTTGACTAATCTTAGGAATCAATGTAAAGAAATGACGCTCATGCTTCATACCCTCCAAAAATTTCCTATCATCTACCAAACAAATTCTGGCAGTACTACATACCTTTTCTTCCACCTCCTTCAAGGGCTTCAACTTATGACAAACTCCATCCTTTGTTAGGGAATATGTGTTTGTACAGCCATCATGGACAGTGCTCCTACCATACTACCACGGCCTCCCTAATAGCATATGACATGCGTCCATTGGTATTATATCACACAGCACCTCATCATGGTAGTCTCCAATCTTGAACTTCACTCAACACTACTCATTGACCAAAACTCTATGGTCCTTCTGCAACTATGCAATCTGATATGGATGTGGATGCTTTCTTCTTGTCAACTTCAACTTGTCAACCATCTCCTCTGAAACAAGATTATCAGTGCTTCCGCTATCAATAATAATATCACAGCACTTACCTTCACATTTACACCTTGTGTAGAATAAACTCTTCCTCTGATTTAGTTATCTCCTCATTCAACAAGGTTCTTCTAACAACTAGGGTTTCTCCCCTTTCAACATCTTTAGAGTGCTCAGATTACGCATCTTCATCAACATGTGCAACATGTGCTTTACCTTACAGGTCTTCTATTTGTCCTTCCTTGATGTTATGGACACTCGTATGCTTGATGCCCTTCTTCTCCACATTGGAAACAATTTCCTCTAAAACCTTCTCTTCCAAGTCCTTGCCCAGGTCTACCTCTTCCTCTTCCTCTTTGCTCACCATTGTTTTGGTCACGAGGGCGGTAGGTATTATCTCCTCTCTGAATTCGACTGGTGCCAACTTCTTCACTTTTCTTTGAATCTTCATTTCGTCCCCCATAGGGTCTTCCACCAGTCCTTCTGCCTTGACCTCTTCCCCTTTGCTTGCTATCAAATCTTTTATTTAGCTTCTCTTCCACCTTTAGGGAAAACTGGTATGCATCTTCTATGGCGGTCATTCTGACTAGGTTCAATTCCTCTTGAATACTTGGCCTCAACCCATTAATGTAATGGGCTGCCTTCTCCTTATTTGGCTCTACATGGCCTGTCCTAATAGTAATCTTATAAAATTCTTCTGTATACTCCTTGACAGACTTGTTACCTTGCTTCAATCCTTGCAGCTTCATCAATAGCTCCATCTCATAGTCCATAGAAATGAACTGCTTCTTCTATTTCTCCACCATTCGATCCCATCTGGTGATCTTTCCTTTTCCTCTTCAATTCCTCTCTAATTGGACCTCCTTCCACCAAATATTTGCATGGCCATTCAACTTTGTTTTTGTAAACTTGACCCGATCTGGATCCTCCACATCTTCATACTTGAAATACTCCTCCATGTCATTGATCCAATCAATAAGCTATTCCAGATTCAAATCTCCAGAATATGAAGAAACTTCGATCCTGGGCCTTTTTCTGATATTCAAAATGGCCCTCAACAACCTAACTTCTGTAGGATCTCCTCTAGCTTCTTGTTCTTCCTTAGATAGCTCTTCTTTAGCTTCATCCTCACTTTCTTCTCTTGTTCTCGGATCAAACCCTCTTTGCAGCTCCTCTTGCAATGCATCGATTTGCCTTTCCAGGGCGGTAAAACCCTCTTCCATCAAAGCATTCCTCCCAATACAATTTCTTCATGGAGGCATCTTGATCTTCGTAGCAAACCCACAACTTTAGGTCCTGGTGCAAACTGCCTCACGGTCGGTGATCTATCTACACACTCAGGAAACCTAGCTCTGATACCACTTGATGAAGGGGTAAATCATAAAACACACAACAAAAAAAATAGAATATAGAAAATAGAATATTTATTTATTGATCTGGGAAACTCATTACATTACAGAAGCTCAATTACAATCCGAGGAATCAATCCTCCACAGGCTGCAACACACTACAGCTACACCTCACCAGGCTCTGGAATCTTCTACCTTTTGTAATCCCAAATCAACTAGGGTTTCTGTTTTCCCACCTATTCTTGACTCCACACTTGCCCCTTTAACTCTACTATTGCCTAGGGTCCCCAAAATAGTCATAAATAGCACTTTTTGGCAGCCTCCAGCTAAAATTTGAAATTTGCAACTCCCTCCAAAAGTAGGTCAACTTCCAGGAAGCATAACTTTTGATCCGGGTATCTGATTGATGAACCGTTTTAAGCACTGGAAAGCTTGTGATGTGAACTATCACATTGTATGGATTTCCATCAATTTTTGAGATGTTATAAGATGTTTTAGTGCCTCATATCACGTTTCAAAAATTTTTAGGGGCTTTTCAGAAAACAAAAACTTTAATATCTTTTAGCTCACAAATGATCTTTACCTGATTCCTTCGCCAAAGGTATTATATTTCTATTATGTAACTTTCTGTAAGTTTTCACTTCAATCTATGCCCAAATGCAAACTTTCCTAAAATGGTAGGTACACTTTCCAAAATAGGCAGGTTGCTATTTTTAGCAGTTTTGAAAAAACTGAAAGTCCTACATCATTATTCTAGATATTATGGAACCAGAAACACTAATTATGGAAAGAAATGAAAACAACTACAATGATTTTGAATTAACTTCTTTTTGGGTGATGCAAGATTGCCCTTACACCATTGGATGCTTCTGCATCACAAGTATTGTAGATGAAGTAGACTTTGAAGGATATAAGAGTTGTGTATGAAGATCCAATTACAATCTTTTGTGACAATACAAGTGCCATAAAAATTTCAAATAATCTAGTGATGCACTCAAGAACAAAGCAGATATCGATAAGGTATCACTTTTTGAGAGAGAAGGTGATAGAAAATGAAGTAAAGATGGAATATGTGTCCACAAAGGATCAGATTGTAGATATTTTCATGAAGCCTCTGCCTAAGCATACCTTTGAGTATCTCAGAGAAAAGTTAGGGGTTATTACCCCTCCTACTCTGAACTAAGATGCATAAGAATGCATCAGTCCAGTGGTGTCCAAAGCCTCATTCTTTGATCTGGATTGATGTTTTGAGAGCTACCTCTCAGGGGGAGTAGCAAGTGTTCCTGATATGTGTTCCTAACAAAGAGTAGTAAGTGTTACTGTATTCATGAAAGAGCAATTTGATTAGAGCAGCTTAGTGCAAGTATGTGCCCTTTGCCATTGATGTCAAAGGGGGGGAGAAATCATGTGAAAAACTCAAGGGGAGAAAGAGTGCAAATATGTAAAAAGAAAGGGGGAGTATCTTGTCTTGATGGCCATTACAGTTTTTCACATCATTTGTTGCCATCAATGACAAAGGGGGAGATTGTTGCAAGTATGTGCCTAACTGGTGTTGTCATTGATGTCAACATATCTTTGTTGTCAATGGGGTCAACTGTGCTCTTGTTTTGATGTTTGCTTGTAATGAGTTAAGTATTGAAGATAATAAGTATTCTTGATACAACAAAATAGTCTAGTAGATTGTTCTGCATTTCTTGTAGAATGAATATCTTTATCTATGGATTGGAAGTTATTTAGATACATATCTAAAGATGCTATGTTCCAAGTTTGAGCCTCTGGTATGAAGATTTGAGTGAGTTATGTTCACCGGAGTGAAAACTACTTTTTCTGTATATTTGGTGGTGACATAGAGAATGTATTTTGCTCTGCATTCCTCCACATTGAAGTATTATGATCTACGGTTCATGACTTAAGTCTGAAATGATGATAAGTACCTTCAAGTTCAATGGTTCATGATTTGATGGTCCACAAGCTATCTTTTCTCTATGACAATAGCTGACAATGTTGTTTATGTGCTCTAGTTTGAAGAATCTTCTTGACAGAGTGGTTAGAGATTATGTGGTTATTCCTGGTGATTACAATGTGCTTGTGGATGTCTCCTGATCATGTTCCTACCTTTAGATTAGTCCAGAAAGAGAAATTTGGATCGTGGATGAAGATTGTTCTTAAAAGACTTAATGTTAACACCAGTCTCGACCGACTTGGTTGTTTTCATTACTTGTGAAGATACATTAAAGATTGTGGAAGTGTGTCGTGATGTGGAAGATTGCATTTGAGCCCCAACTAAGGCATAACATGATCTGCATACATCTTTACCTTAGTAAATTCTGTTTAGGTCCAGACCTATTTCCATGTATGTTTGTAATGCCAACCTTGGAGATTGTTCCAATGGTTGAGAATGTAATGCCGAGCTTGATGTACATTCCAAGGTTGATGAATTGTATAAATGCATGTAATGTACTTGCAAAAAAGATGTATGTGTGTGAAAATGACAAGATAAGTGCGAAGGTGTAAACAGAGCAGAGCAGAGGAGTTATATTGTGCTTCAATGGAACTGAACCCAGGCATGGAGTAGATGCTATCAAATTAGTTCACCAATAGTTGGCAGTGAGCCAACCTTTGGCAATGAGCCATCCCTTGGCAGTGAGTTGATCTTGGCAATGAACCTCAACATTTCCAGTGAGCATATTGGGCAGTGAGTCTCTATTTTTCAGTATTGTTATAACTTATTTATGTCTGTGGGCTAACACCCACCGTGGTTTTTCACTTATAGGGTTTTCCATGTAAAAAACCTGGTGTCTCATGTGTTGATGATGTTGTTGTGTTGAGTTTCTTATTTCATGCTTTCATGATTAAATCTGAATAATAATGAACAAGTGTTTGATGTGTTAATGTTCATAAGTGGTCAAAGTTTTGAAGACAACTGATTCACCCCCCCTCTCAGTTATCTGGTGCATTTCAACAAGTTAGCCATGCAAGAGGAGATGATGGATTTAGACTCTTGCAACACTTGGGATCTTGTTCATTTGCCCAAAGGAAGAAATGTCATAGGTTGCAAATGGATCTTAGAAGTTTGGAGTAGATAGTTCATTGGAGAAGTACAAGGCTAGACTGGTAGCCAAGGGCTATTCCTAGAGAGAGGGAGTTGATTTTGGTGAAATATTCTCTCCTGTTGCTAAATTGTCTTCTATTAGATTTCTCTTATCCACTGCTACAACTTTTTATTTTGAGGTTGAACAAATGGATGTTAAGACTGCATTCTTGCATGGATATTCTTGAGGAAGAAATTTACATGCAACAACCTATAGGGTTTGAGGTAAAAGGAAAAGTAGATTGGGTTTGCAAATTGAAGAGGTCTCTTTATGGTCTGAAACAATCCCCCAGAATGTGGTACCAAAAGTTTGATTCATTTATTTTGAAATTAGATTTTGTTAGAATTGAGGAGGATCATTGTGTGTACATTCATTGTATTAATGATTCTATACTGATCATTGCATTATATGTTGATGACATGTTATTTATTAACAATATTAAAGGTATGATCAGTGAATTGAAATCCCAACTTTCAAGTGCATTCAATATGAAGGATCTTGGAGTAGCCAGGTATATTCTAGGTATGGAGATCAGAAGAGAAAGAGGTAATAGAAATCTTTGTTCATCTTAGAGTAAGTATGTGAATACCATTTGCAGAGATTTAGCATGCAAGATTGTAACCCAGATAGAATTCATTTGCCCATTGGTACTAAGCTTTCATTAGACATGTGTCCAAAGAATGTGGATGATTTTAAGGATATGACTTGTTGGTTTCTTTCCTGACTGGATGTTCATTCCCAGATTTCCCTACAAGGTAGCCATCAGTGATCAACAAGATCTCTGGGCCAGGGGCCAACAGTGTAGGAGATAGACTCTATTTTTATCTGCTCTTCTTCTTCAGGCTCTGCAAAACCTAGGGGGGTATTCCCTATTCAACACCCATGAGAATATGCTTGTGGGTTGGCTTGGGATCTTGATACAAAGCAGATAAATCCTCCTGTATGAAGACCAAAACTGTGAGATAAGTGTAAAGGGGCTAGCTTTGGGCTTATGTTCAGTTGTGAATCAGAGGATCTTGGTCCTAAACTACTTCTACAGTCCTAATGGTTTGATTTGGAAGTTTGAGTTTGATTTATGTGTTTGGATGCAAAACTAGGACCTGGTATGTAATCTTAATACAGAGCTAGATTGGTGCCTATCCAGGGCTTGGAGTCAGTAGACATACACTTGTGAATGATCAGTATGAACACAATAAAACTAGATTTCAAGGGGATTTGTGTGATATCTACCTTACAGATACCTCCCAATACAGAGTGTTAAGTTATCTCTACTTATGGCATCCCTATTGCAGTATATCATTCCCAACACTTAATCTGAAAACACTTTAATCTACCCCTTGAGTAGAAGTTGAAAGATCAAGCATTCAATACAAGAATTCTATATTCTAGAATCCCAGACATCCCTTAGATATCTAGATTCAGAAGAAGGATACATGCAATACTGGAGACAGAATAACAAAACACATGCAAATACAGCATTACTCATATAAAACCAATCATGAAATCAGTAGATTCATGCATGAGACATACAACAAGAGATACATAAACAAACAAGGTCACCTGCACAGAGCAACCAGAACTAGTTGTATCTTATTATAGAGCCAGATATGTCTAGTTTTCAACAACCAACAAATGAACAACACAACCTGCTATATATAGCAGGAAGGTCCTCAACATTCAGTACAATGGCACATTAAAATATCTGCCAGATACCACGCATCTTGAGAAAATGGCGCTCAACATTCAATGCAGCAGGGGGAGGAGGAGACAGGGAGTGGCCTCAAGCTGTGCGCTGCCTGGGAATCCACATCTTCAATTTAGCAGTTTGAGCATTCATGCCATCGCCCATACCTTGCAACAACTGCCATTAGTGGCACACCAAACCTGCAGCCTCAGGAAATGTAGTAGACAGTGCATCATGAACCTTTCCTGCAAAAATGTATCATCCTGATATTTCAAATAATGTAGGATCAAATTATCCCACATGCACGCCGCGGCAACCTCCTCATCACCTTATATACTAGGTCATGAGCATATATGATGTCGGTGCTTTTGCTCCCGACGACGCTAGTATAAGCCTTCATCATCATCATCCTTCAGCATGATATCCTGTTGCTCGAAATATCACCCTAATGTCAGTAGGCCTCAGCACCATATGTAAAGAATATCACCCTGACGTCAGCATCATACTGCATGATAACCTCCCGATAATTCATATCACCCTGCGGGAAAGCATATCCGGACCTCATCACCATATGCAAAAAATAACATCCTGATGACCAACCTCGCCTTCATTGGCACAACCTGATGCGTCGGAGAAAGATCCTCCTGCCTTGCTGATACCAAATGTCTGGCCGATGAAAATCCTGATGACATCACCATCATATCCTGCTGACGTCATCAGCATATCCTGCTGACATCATTAGCATATCTGCCCATCACGTACCTCCTCATATCCGGATGACATCACCATCATATTAGTGCCGGGGTGATATTCGTAAGATCACCTAATATTTAGAAATATCACCCCCCCACAAAATATCAAGGTGCATGGTAGCTCTAATGAAACATCGGGGTGATGTTTGAATATGACTGATATTTGGAAAGATCACCCCCCACTGGACAATGCATGAAGCCAACAGGTGGATATCTCCCTGATGTCAACATTATCATATTATCTGCAAATGTCCTGATCATCGAATATCCTCCTGATGACCAACCCTGCCTTCACATAAAATATCATCCTGATATATCCTGATGACGTCACCATCATATCCGCATACTGCACATCTCCACATATCCGGAGGATGTCATCATCATATTCGCAAATGTCCTGATGACATCATCATCACATTACAATGTCAGGTCAGACTGAAAACTTGTAGTATGACCCCGTTGAATCTAGATGACGTTAGCAGCATATCACCTGAAGGATATCACCCTGATAATTAAACATCCTAATGACATCATCGTCACATTTAGAACAAGGGTGATATTCAGAAGATGACCCGATATTGGAATATCACCCGATATTGAAAATATCATCCTGTAGAGAAAAAGATGAAGGCAAAGGTCGAGCGGATATCACCCCCATAGAAACATGACCTCAGCAGCATCCTGATGTTAAACAAACATAAGGTGACGAAATAACATCGGGGTGATCTTAACAAAGATCACTCGATATTCAAATATGATGACCCTGATGAAAAATCGGGTCATACTTAGAAATTTCATAGCGCCAACATCAGGATGATCTTAACTAAGATCACTCGATGTTAAAAAATCACCCCACGGCAAAGGTCGGGTTGGCAAATGCATGATGGACCCCACAGGATATTTGGACATGACGATAAACGACCCATGCAAGAAACATCAGGGGGATGTCTGGGAACATGATGATGATGATGATGACCCCTACTTTCAAAATATCCTGATGATGCTGCAAAACACTGATAGGGTCCAAGACTTAGAAACTTCATGAAAACCTGGGAACGTGCCTGCAAGCCAATAACCTAGAACCTGAGTGATGATGCAGGCAACAATAGTGGCTCCGATTAGGGACGTGCAGGCACATGGCTGCAGCGAGAACCAGACCTCCGGGCAGACCAGACAAAACACAAAAAAGCACCAACTGTATAAGATATTTACAATATACACATATTTTTACAAATGTGCACAGAGGCAGATCACTTATACAAAATAAAACTTGAGGAATTGACCATGCACAGGCAATTCCAGCATCTCACTATCTAGGGCCTGGAGGATATAAGAATCCTCCCCATGAGTATTGCAAACCGGATATGGGCCCATCCATAAGGGTTCAAACTTACCATGTTTGCCCTTATCCTGACTTCTTGCATTCCAGATGAGCACCCAGTCATTTATCTAGAACTTCCTTTCTGTAGCTCTCCTATCAAACAGATACTTCACATTTTGTTATTTCTTGAGATTGATTTGGTGGGCCTCCCTTCTGCTTTCATCCAGTGCAACCAGCTGGTTTATTCTTTCTGTCATGGAGTCTTCAATCTCCTCATCATTCTCTTGGATGAATTTGTAAACTGGCAGGAGATTGTTTATAGGCAGCCTGGCTAATGCACCATATACCAGCTCAAAAGGTGATCTTCCAATAGCCTTTTTTACTGTCACCCTATCAGCCCACAATGCCAAATTTAACTTTGAATCCCAAGCTCTCTTGTTCTTATCCACTATCCTCCTGATGATTTTCATGAGGCTCTTGTTGCTTGACTCTGCCTGACCATTTCCTTGTTGGTGGTATGGTGATGCATGTGATAGATGTATCCCATATTTGTTGCAAAAATCAACAAAATCTTTAGATCTGAAGCACATAGCATTATCTGTGACAAACTTGACTGGTACTCCAAACCTGATGATGATATTCTCTAGTATGAAATCCATCACCACCTTACTTGTAGCTCTCTTAGTTGGAATAGCCTTAATACATTTGGTAAAGTAGTCAGTTGCTACCAAAATCCAACTATGTCCCCCACTTGATTTCTCTGCAATTTCCCCTATGAAGTCAATTCCCCATTGCTGAAATGGAGCATCCACAGTTATAGTTCTAAGGGATAGTGCACCTTCATATCTTAACTTTCTTGAGAACCTTTGGCAAGGATCACATTTCCTTACCAGCCTTTGTGCATCTGAAAAGAGAGTGGGCCACCAATATCCTGCCCTAAGGATCTTATGAGCTATTGTTTGGGCAGTATAATGTCCACCACACAATCCTTTATTCATGTCATTCAAAACATTGTTAGCTTCACCTTCATCCACACATCTTAGCAGCACACCATTAGGGTTCTTTCAGTACAGCTCACCTTGAATAATAACATACCTGATTGCATGTAGTTTCAAAGTCCTCTTTTGAATGTCACCAAAATGGGAAGGACAATTCAGATTTTGCAAATAGTATATGATGTCCTTATACCATTCAGATTTTGATACATTTACAATCTTATTCTGGACTGCATTGACTTGGCATGCTTCCAAGTTTGACTGTGCCATCATCTTGGCTAACCCTTGTCCCCTTACCAACTTGGTAATTTGTATCTCTATGTTGAACTCTTGCAGTTTATTTATCCATCTACACCTTCTTCCAGTCACCTCTTGCTGAGTGAAAATGTCCTTGACTGCTGCATGAGGCACACATGCAACTATCTGAGATCCTACCAGATATGGCCTGAAACTCTTGACTGCTCTGACTAGTGCATATGCCTATTTCTCCATGATGTCATACTTTAATTCAGAAGCCTGCAAGGACATACTGAAAAAAGCTATGGGATGCTCAAATCCATCTTCATTTTTCTATAGTAAACATGCAGCAATAGTATGGAAAGAAGCAAATGAAAACAATTAAAATGGCTTAGAAAAATTAGGAGATTTTAGCACATGAGCCATTTTGATTGCTTCCTTGATGTCCTGGAAAGATCTACTTGCTTCACCTTCCCAACTGACAGTCTCACCCTTCTTCAGCATTTTAGAAATGTTCCTTGTGGTTTCTGCAAAGTTGGGAATAAATCTTCTAACAAAATTTATTTGTCCAAAGAAGGACTGGATTCCTTTTACTATTTTTGGCATTTGGATCCTGTCAATTGCAGCTACTCTTTCAAGATCAATCCTAACTCCATCCTTGGAAACAATGTGCCCCAGGAGCCTTCCTTCCACTACCCCAAAAGCACACTTCTTTGGATTTAGAGAAATGCCATATTCTAGTGTTCTAATGAAAATCTACTCTAAATGCATACAATGCTACTCTTCTTTCTTTGAATAGGCAGTCAGATCATCTTGATAAACCACCAAAATTGAATCAATCAACCCTGCAAAAGCAACATCCATTGCTCTTTGAAATGTAGCACCTGCATTTGTCAGTCCAAATGGCATTCTAAAATATACATATGTTCCCCATGGAGTGGTGAAAGCAGTCTTAAATTGTTCTGATTCCCTTACCTTCACCTAATTGTATCCTGAAAATCCATCCATCATGGATAGGAGTTCACAACCAGTCACCTTCTGTAACATGACCTCCATATTTGGCAATGGGTAATTATCCTTTAAGGAGGATACATTCAAATTTCTAAAGTCAACACAAAGCCTAACATCACCATTCTTTTTTCTAACTGGGACAAGGTTAGACACCCAAGTTGAATGTCTAATTGGCACAATTATTCCAGCCTCCCTGAGCTTTTTGAGTTCTTCTTGCATTTTTGGAGCTAAGGTAGGATTAATAGGCCTTTACTTCTATCTAAATGGCTTAGCTCCAGGCTTCAAAGGGATCTCATGCTGGAATAGGTCCTCTCTATAGGCCTTTAGGTCCTCATATGACCAAGCAAAAATATGTTTATACTTTTTCAGTAGTGCAATCAGCATACTCCTAATGTGTGGTTTGAGCTATTTGCCAATGTATACCTTCTTGGGGGCCTGAGATGTCCCCAAATTTATCTCCTCTAAGTCATCTTTATTTGTGGGAGATGTCTTTGTGGCCAATTGGTCTCTATTGTCAAAAGCTCTTTCTAAAGCTACTAACCCTCTAGGGATTTTGTTAGTCTTCAACTGAATTACTTCTTTCCCCATAAGAGTTTCTTTTCCATCTACAATTTCTACAAAATTTTGAAAATCAACTTCTTGGTTGTCATATTCATCTATGCAATGCAAAAATCTTAACAAGTCCTTATCATCATCAAACACTTGCCAACTGCATATGTTCTCTGGTACTGCAGGTCTGATTTTCACCTCAACATTTGTAACACCTGATAGAGTGATATCATCTGGCCTTATTGCTACATTGGCCAAGAAATCAGCCATGACATTCTTTGATCTCTCTATCCATCCTATTGAAAATGCATCAAATAATTCAATTGTATCCTAGACAGCATGCTTGTATTGTTTTAATCTTTTGTTCTTTGAGGCATACCTATCTCTAACTTGGAACACAATTAACTCAAAATCCGCAAATACTCTCAACATCTTGATTCCATGTTTGAGAGAGCTGTATTTAACCCTAAGAGTAAGGCTTCATACTCTGTAATGTTGTTTGTGCAAGCAAATTTTAACAAGAAAGAGAACTTTAGGAGCTTACCAGATGGGGACAAGAATACAACCCCAGCTCCAGAGCCTTCCTTTGCACAAGCTCCATCAAAGTACATGGTCCATAAGCCCTGCTGGTCCAGCTCTTGGATGCAAGCATCTCCTTTTTTGCCTTGATCATCTGAGACAACTCTGAAGTTTCCACAATCAGTGTCCACAAAGCAGACATGCTCTTCTGAATCTTGATCTTCCTCTGTCTCTTGTGATCTTTCTTCTCTGATCAGCTTGACATCCTTGCCATTCATTAGAATCATAGCATATGACAGGTCTAGTTGCATGCTTCCACCTATCAGTGCTGCCCATCTTCTTGACAACAGCATACCATACTGTGGCTTGATGTCAACCACTATTATGTTCATTTCATAGTTCTTTTTAGAAAATGCTGCCAGTATGAAATTCACATCCTTCATGATTCCAATAACTGGTACCTCTCTGGCATCCATGGCATAGCATTTTCCACATGCCTTGTCTATTTTCAACCCAACTTGTTGCATGATGGCCAAAGGCATGATATTTGTGGATGCTCCAGAATCAAGCATGTAATTTCTGATCACTTTTCCATTTATAACCAGGGATACATAAAATGGCTCCACTTGTGAAGGGCACTTTGTCATGGTCATCCTGAAATACACCTTAGGGACTTCATCTTCTTCATTGCATATAGCATGCCTCTTACCTTGAGTCTCATCATTTTGCTTAGCTTGACAAAGTACTCTAGAAATTAGGGATACTGTCCTATTCTTGATTTCTTCAACCTTCATAAGTTCCATCAATGGGATAGAAACCTTTACCTGAGAGAGGACTTGAATTATATCAAAGGGAACATAATCTTGCACCATAGTTGCAACTTGTGAAAAGGCTTTGTTTTTATCCTGAGATGATCTAGCTTTTATCTTCATAGTCCCTTGATAATCACTTCTAATTTGGGAACTCTTGTTTTGATTCTCAACTTGGGGGATCCTATTTTCTGATCCTTGAGATTCTTGACCTATTTTTTGCTTAAAATTTTGCTTGTTATTACCCCACTGCCTTTTTTGTGGTTCAATCCCTTTATGACTATGCACTGGCTGACCTGTAGAAATGCTTTCTAGCTGATGTGGGCTTCTTATCTGAGCTTTACCTCTGAGGTTATAGTTGCTCTTGACTTCGGCCACTGTTGTAGCTATAAGAGCTGTAATCTCCTCATCAGAAGGTCTCTGCAGGTTATTTAGGAAGTTGTGTGAGCCCTGAGCATACACATAATTATCTTCATTATCTTCATCATAGAAAACCTGTTGATAGGCTTGAATCTCATTATCTGTACTCTCATCAGCATCATGAGAAGGATGCTCCCTAATTATAGACATCATATTAACATCATCATCCTATACATAATGTGGCTCATTGCATTCATTACAGGACACAACATTATCATACAAAGACTGAGCAATCATGCATTGGGACTGCGAATGTGGCATCTGACAGATTATGCACCATGGAGTATCATCAGCAATATTTACAGTTTTCTTCAAAGGATTAGGAGTTTCTTTGGTATGTTGAGCTCTTTGATTTGTGTTGTTATGTGGAAATACAGGTTTACCATTATGCCAATTGGTATTATATGGCATATCATGCAATGATGGTCTCTTTTCCTGTCTTTGGTAAACTTGCCTATCAGGACCTATCCCTTTTTCACTTCTAGCCACTCTATAGCTTAGGTCCTTAGCAACATTTGCCAGTTTATCAATTTTATCTTCAAGGGCAGATGTACTACCTTGAGTGTTTTGAGGCTTGTTTGGATTCTGCAGAATTTTCACCTCATCCCTCCTGTTTGTCTTGCCTGATGCTTTCCTGTTATTCTCAATATTTATTGCTATCTTGAAAGCATCCCTGAGAGTAGCAGGACCTTTATCTCTTAACCCATATGTTGTTTTGGCATCAAAAGCATTAATATATAATATTATGCACATTGGTTCATTTGGCCTCATGTGATGTGGCAATTTGTTCAACACTTTAGTAAATCTTGCATTAAAATCTGCAACCTACTCATTTGACCCTTTAGTGATACTAGTGAACTCATTTACAAAGAAGCTAGGGTTAGTTTTGTCACCATACTGCTCCTTGAAAATCCTTTTGAAATCATCCCATGATGTAATGCTCCGGTTAGGCAAATTATTGTACCATTCTCTAGCTTCATCAACAAGGGATTGCATGAATGACTTCATAAAGACATCCTCATGCTCAACCTCAAAGTTGTCCATGACATTTTGAAAAGCTTTTAAATGATCCTCCCCAGACACAGTATTATTTCCTGAAAACTTTGGCACTTGAAGCCTCACATGCTTGTCAATGGGGTTAGGATAACCAGGAATACCATCAAAAACTAGCTGCCTAAATCTATCCAACTACATGGGTTGTCTATCAAACTGATTAGCATTAATATTTCTGTTTACATTCTGATTTTTTAATGGTATCCTAGCATTGTTTGCATCATGCCTAGTATTATTCTGCTGATACTGTACCTCATTTCTGCACTGATTTCTCTGCATATTTGCATTTTCAAGGGTAGGAACTACATCTTGGTGAGCAATCCTTAAAGCTTGTACTTTCTATCTCATGTCATCTCTGACTTTCATTGCTTGTAAATATTCTAATTTTGCTCTCAGGCTTTTGATCTCTTCAGCTAACTGTTCTTCTTTAGGCATGGAGGTAGATGGTCTCATACCATTCTGATCATCATCTTCATCATCCCTTAGGGATTCTACTTCTTCAAATCTATCACTGGGATCCAAGAAAGGGCATTCTTGGAGCACTTCTGACCTTATTTTTAGACTAGTACTCTATTGTCTTTCATATGCACCTTGAATGTCAGCTTCTGCATTTGAAAAATAAGGCACATGCTGTCCTAATGATTTAGGGTTATTTTGGGCATCATCATTATTTCTGGGAGAGTCCTCATGACTGGCAGAGATAGTTGCCTTTTTCCTATACATCATCTTTCTAGGTAACTCTTCTAATAGAGGATTACGCAGGGATCTTCTCCCTTGCATACAAATTGTTACTTCACCAGTTTAGGAGATTGTTCGGAGTCGCCACCTATAACTAGGAACTATTTTCTTTTAAATCAGGGTTCTTTTACTGTATATTCCCCAGTAGAGTTGCCAAATCTATTGGTTTTTTCCCTGACTGGATGTTCATTCCTAGATTTCCCTACAAGGTAGCCATCAGTGATCAACAAGATCTCTCGACCAGGGGCCAACAGTGTAGGAGATAGACTCTATTTTTATCTCCTCTTCTTCTTCAGGCTTTGCAAAATCTAGGGGGTATTCCCTATTCAACACCAATGAGAATATGCTTGTGGGTTGGCTTGTGATGTTGATACAAAGCAGATAAATCCTCTTGTATGAAGACCAAAACTGTGAGATAAGTGCAAAGGAGCTAGCTTTGGGCTTATGTTCAGTTGTGAATCAGAGGATCTTGGTCCTAAACTACTTCTACAGTCCTAATGGTTTGATTTATGTGTTTGGATGCAAAACTAGGACCTGGTATGTAATCTCAATGCAGAGCTAGATTGGTGCCTATCTAGGGCTTGGAGTCAGTAGACATACACCTGTGAATGATCAGCATGAACACAATAAAACTAGATTTCAAGGGGATTTGTGTGATATCTGCCTAACAGATACCTCCCAATACAGAGTGTTAAGTTATCTCTACTTATGGCATCCCTATTGCAGTATATCATTCCCAACACTTAATCTAAAAACACTTTAATCTACCCCTTGAGCAGAAGTTGAAAGATCAAGCATTCAATATAGGAATTCTATATTCTAGAATCCCAGACATCCCTTAGATATCTAGATTCAGAAGAAGGATACATGCAATACTGGAGACAGAATAACAAAACACATGCAAATACAACATTACTCATATAAAACTAATCATGAAATCAGTAGATTCATGCATGAGACATACAACAAGAGATACATAAACTCACAAGGTCACCTGCACAGAGCAACCAAAACCAGTTGTATCTTACTACAGAGCCAGATATGTCCAGTTTTCAACAACTAACAAATGAACAACACAACCTGCTATATATAGCAAGAAGGTCCTCAGCATTCAGTACAATGGCGCATTAAAATATCTGCCAGATACCATGCATCTTGAGAAAATGGCGCTCAACATTCAATGTATCAGGGGGAGGAGGAGACAGGAAGTGGCCTCAAGCTATGCGCTGCCTGGGAATCCACATCATCAATTTGGCAATTTGACCATTCACGCCATCGCCCATACCCTGCAACAACCGCCATTAGTGGCACACCAAACCTGCAGCCTCAGGAAATGCACTAGACAGTGCATCGCGAACCTTTCCCACCAAAATGTATCATCCTGATATTTCAAATCATGCAGGATCAAATTATCCCAAATGCACCCCACGGCAACCTCCTCATCACCTTATATACTAGGTCGTGAGCATATATGATGTCGGTGCTTTTGCTCCTGACGACGCTAGTATAAGCCTTCATCATCATCATCCTTTAGCATTATATCCTATTGCTTGAAATATCACCCTGACGTCAGCAGGCCTCAGCACCATATGTAAAGAATATCACCCTGACGTCAACATCATACTGCATGATAACCTCTCGATAATTCATATCACCCCGCAGAAAATATCACCCTGCGGGAAAGCATATCTGGTCCTCATCACCATATGTAAAAAATAACATCCTAATGACCAACCTCGCCTTCATCGGCACAACCTGATGTGTTGGAGAAAGATCCTCCAGCCTTGTTGATACCAAATGTCTGGCCGATGAAAATCCTGATGACATCACCGTCATATCCTACTGACGTCATCAGCATATCCTGCTGACGTCATCAACATATCTGCCCATTGCACACCTCCTCATATCCAGATGACATCACCATCATATTGGCACCGGGGTGATATTCGTAAGATCACCTGATATTTAGAAATATCAACCCCCCACAAAATATCAAGGTGCATGGTAGCTCTAATGAAACATCAGGGTGATGTTTGAATATGACTGATATTTGGAAAGATCACCCCCCACTGGACAATGCATGAAGCTGACAGGCGGATATCTCCCTGACGTCAGCATCATCATATTATCTGCAAATGTCCTGATCATCGGATATCCTCCTGATGACCAACCCTGCCTTCACATAAAATATCATCTTGATATATCCTGATGACATCACCATCATATCCGCATACCGTGCATCTCCACATATCCGGAGGACGTCATCATCATATTTGCAAATGTCCTAATGACATCATCATCACATTACAATGTCAGGTCAGATTGAAAACTTGTAGTATGACCCCGTCGAATCTGGATGACATCAGCAGCATATCACCTGAAGGATATCACCCTGATAATTGAACATCTTGATGATGTCATCGTCACATTTAGAATAAGGGTGATATTCAGAAGATGACCCGATATTGGAATATCACCCGATATTGAAAATATCATCTTGTAGAGAAAAAGATGAAGGCAAAGGTTGAGCGGATGTCACCCTCGCAGAAACATGACCTCAGCAGCATCCTGATGTTGAACAAACATAAGGTGACGAAATAACATCGGGGTGATCTTAACAAAGATCACCTGATATTCAAATATGATGACCCTGATGAAAAATTAGGTCATACTTAGAAATTTCATAGCGCCAACATCAGAATGATCTTAATTAAGATCACCCGATGTTAAAAAATCACCCCGCGATAAAGGTCGGGTTGGCAAATGCATGATGACCCCCATAGGATATCCGAACATGACGATAAACGACCCATGCAAGAAACATCAGGGGGATGTCTGGGAACATGATGATGATGATGATGATGATGATGACCCCTACTTTCAAAATATCCTGATGATGCTACAAAACACTGATAGGGTCCAAGACTTAGAAACTTCATGAAAACCTGGGAAGGTGCCTGCAAGACAATAACCTAGAACCCAACTAATGATGCAGGCACCAACATGACTAATGTGTCATATGCTAGTGTTCTAGGGAGTTTGATGTATGTAATGGTTTATACTAGGCTAGATATTGCCCAAGCAGTGGGAGTTTTGAGCAGGTTTATGTCTAACCCTAGTAGACAACATTGGAACTATGCGAAGAGGGTATTTAGATATTTAGTTGGTACTTCTGATTATTGTTTGGTTTATTCTAGTACTAATAGTGTGAAAAAGACATTGGACATACATGGTTTTGTTGATGTAGATTGGGCAGATGACTTGGATAGTCAGAGGTCCACTAGTGGTTGTGTTTACTTTGTTTGGAGGAGCAATGAGTTGGATGAGCAAAAGGCAGCCCACAGCTGCTTTGTCCACCACCAAAGAAAAGTATATGGTTGCTACCCATGTCTCTAAGGAGGCAGTTTGGTTGAGGAGATTGTGTACAAGTATTGGTTTTGATTGTAGGGTCATTTAGATTGTTGTGATAGCTAGAGTGCTATTTGTTTGGCCAAGAATCCTATGTATCGTGCTTAGACTAAGCATGTTGATGTACAATATCACTTTGTTTGAGTAATGGTTTCAAGTGGACAGATTGAGCTAAAGAAGGTAGAAAATTAGGAGAATGTTGCAAATGATTTGACCAAACTTGTGAGCACAGAGAATTTTACTTGGTGCAGGGAGGCCATGGGCCTTGTTTCTTGTACTTAGTTGTTTTATATTTTCCTATGGGTATTTACAATGTATAATGTCAAGTGGGAGAATGTTAGGATTCTATTAACCTTGTAAATCCTTGTAATTATTATTTCTAATAGTGTTTGTATATCACCCATAAGGGATGTACAAGTTTCATCGACAGTGGTAAAATTGCTACACATATGGTTCTTAGGGTTGTCATTGATGTCAACATTATCAATAGGTTGTCATTGATGTCAACACTATCATGGTGGTGTGATGGTGTTCATGGTTGGATGTCAAGTCCCATCCAACAAGAGAAGAAGAGCAAGAGAAGATACAGTGAGAAGAAGAGGAAGAGAAGAAGATACAACTCATGGTTGGATGTCATGTCAAGAGAAGATGATACAAATCATCCAACAAGAGAAAGGAGAAGATATATTTCATATTAAGATGGGAATTAGAAGCACAAAGATGATCAAATGTGTTGTTGATGCTACTGATGGCCTGAAGTATGTATGTTCCAAGTTCCATAATGATGATGATTCCATGTTTTGTTGTTGACTGATTGAAGACAATGTTGTCTCTATGAAGATGTTCTATGTAGGACAATGGAATGCTCCCTATTCATCCACATTTGCATATATGGCCATGAGGTTCTAGAATTGTGTTTAGGATGTAGTGAAGGTGATAAATCCAAATTTTTAGATCATTTGTCCTTCCGCTATGAAAGTTATGCATGATAGAGTACCGACATGTGTTCTGGCAGAGTATGCCAGTGTTGAAGGCCTATTGGAATGCTCTGCATTCCTCTAGAAATGAATGATTGCCCTTGCAATTTTGAGGAAATGTTTATGGATATGTATAACATGCTTCCTTGCCATTTTAAGGTTCTTGGTGGCCCATAGCTCAATTTTTCAAATGACAACATGTTGCAATGTGTTCCGGATGACAGATTGTTCTCAGATTTAATGATTGAAGTTGTGTAGCATAATTCTTTGATGTGCAGTTGAAAAGGAGTGTTTGGGGATGTTGTATGAGTTATGTGGACTCATCTAGAAAAGTTTCACGTAGATCTTTCTTGTTTCCAATACCGCACAAGGTTTTCAAATTGATGTGGCCGTTATACTTCAAGTCTTTATGTGTTTTTCTTAAAGTTGTCCTATTTCCAAATGAGCAGAGTGTGCAGATGTAATTCCTTGGTGTTTGAAGTTGTGAAGGATGTTTTGGACCTAGTTAAGCAAGTGTTTGTGCCTGCAAGGCATGGATCTTCTTCTAGTGTCACGTGTGGTTTCACTTAGGACCTATCTTCTACACATTTCATATTGTGTGTTGTCTGGCTGACTTGTAAATGTATTTTTCATGTTGTATGTGGCTAACAAGCAATGTAATCTATGTAATATCATGTATAAATAGTGAATCAAATTGAGTGAGGAGAAGTGTGATCAGAAATTGATGAAAAAGTTTGCAAGTAGATAAAAGATAGAATAAATGCATTATTGATGTGTGACTGAAGGGGAAAGAGCAGAAGTTGTTGATGATGTCCAGATTCATCTTGAAGATTTATATGTGATAGTGATCAAGTATGGAGTGTGCCTAACTGATCAGATCATTAGAAGAAAGTGTGAAGAGGCAGAAGTGCAATCATCAAAAGTGTGAGTTTCAATGTTAGTTTTCAGACAGTAGAAACATACTGTAATCTTTTGTAAGTGTGTTCTCATTTCAGGGAGTAGTATCCTCCTTGGGAGTGACCCTAAAACAAAGTCTTAAGGGATTAGTAGCTTCCTCAGGAGTGACCCTAAATCAAAGTTCTTCAGAGACTAGAAGCTTCCTTGGGTTGTAGCCCTAAAACAAAGTTGTTATTTGAGCTTCATATATTGTGAGTTAATCCTCACTGTGGTTTTTCCCCTCTAGGGTTTTCCACGTATATTTAGTGTTATGTGTTGATGTGCATTGTGTTAATCTTTCATGTTCATGTTAATGTTGTGATGTTTAAGTTTTAAATCTGCTCCAGATAACTTGAAGTTGTTAGAATTGAAGATTTATTAGATACCCCCCTCTCAGTATCTTGGTTTGTTCAACAAAAATTATTTACTATCCACAGTAATTATGGAGTTACCGTAGCATCAGTAAATGTTGGAGTTATTGGTGGTAGTTATGGAGTATCATTTATTGATGGTAATGGCAAAGGTTGGTTTAATAACCCTAGGCACCACCATGGGTAATATGCTATCTTGGGAGATTTTATGACATCTATAACAACTCATTATGATGTCCCTAGTAGAATTTTGGCAAATAAATGACTACGTGACTAAATTCTACTAATTTTTTGCAACACAGCTATAAATGACTAATTAATGACTAATTTGATCATCGAGTAAAAAACACAACTAAATAATTAGTCAAAGGGAGTGATATTTTATGGTAAAACATTATAAAAAAACATTTTTATCCTTTAATAGCCTTTTTCATCAAATCCACGTGAAGTTGAGCAAGTGATAAATTTTTTATTTTTGCAAGAAAGGAGGGAAACTTGGGTAGGTTTTTTTTGGCAAAAGCACTGAAACAATATGAGCTCATGAGGAAAGTTTTAGTTTTGAGAGGAAAACCCTTACTTGTTACTTTTACCATTCCAAGATGGATGCCTTCTCTACTATTTGCTACTTTGAAGAGGAAGGTTGTAGTGTTTCTAGGCAGTTATCTGAGTTTCCTTTAGCTAAGATCATGGGGCAGCTTCATGACAACATTTCTGATCATTTTCAATCTTCATTTGCACGGTTGGTTGTTTTCTTTGCCTCTTTTCTGCATTTTTCCATCTTCCTAGGGTTGCTTTGTTTCATTTCTGTGTTGTAGAAGGCAAATAAGGGAGTGTTATTTCTTCATGTTCTTGCATATCAATGTCTTCTTCATCCATTTGAAGGCTCTTTCTCTTATTCCCACGGGTTAGGGTTTTCTTTTATGTTTGATATGCATTTTCAATTTGAAATGCTACTTTGTAGAGCTCTATTTTATGTATTATGGAGGCAACATTATGCAATAGAAGTTTTCAAATTCAAAACCCTTGTAATCTAGCCTTTGGACAATGTTTCAAATCATTATGCTTTGGGATCTAAGGTTTCAAGAGTGTAACAAAGAGACAATGGTTTTTTTTCCAAGGATATTAGCTTGTTGCATTGCCATTAAAGCCATTGTGTTGAGTCCATTAAGGAGGCAGTAGTCATAAAAAATGAAGATTAATCTAACTGTGCATCAAAATGAGGATCTAGTCTCTTTTACAAGGAATGGGAATCAAGTCACTGTGAGGGTTAGTGATTTTGTAGTGGTCGTGTGCATTAATGAGGTTATTTTGTCTAAGAATATAGATGTGAATGTCATTGTGAACTTTGATGATATCCAAGTGACAACAACCATTCAGATTTTAAATGATCTTTCATTGCCATCAGGACAAGATACAATTACTTTACACTAATGATGCAAGGCTTTCATCATATTAAGTATGAGGATGTTATAAAAAGGATGCATGATGATCATCATTTCAAGGGTTTAATGTATGAAAACAATGATAAAATAGCCTTCAATGAGATTAAAGGCAGTGAAGATGGGTATCCTTGGAGTCCCCTTATGCATTTAAACCCTTAACAGTGCATTAAGGTGTTCCTTGATTCATAGCTAGTAAGAATATGGGATTAAGATATCATTCTAAGGGTAAAAGGGTAGTGGCAGATATCCCATTGGAAGCTATGCTTAGAATAGGTATTTGCTTAAGGGTTATGACACTCAAAGGATGGTATTGTTAATAACTGTGTAAAGGTTTAATGTGATGGGACAGTCAAATATCAAGGACAACAAAGTATAATGTAGACCATAGTGAGAGACTTGAAGGCAGTTGACAATGAGAAGTGAGTAGACAAAATTTCATTGCTTTGGAAGCAGTATTCACACCTATATCCATTAGAGTAACTATTTCATCATTTTGCACTCCTCAATGATCCCTATGATGACTTCATACTAATAAGACCACAATGTGTTATATATTTCATATTACCAAAAGACTGTGACTGTGTTTTCTAACAAAAAGCATGTCATTGTACTTCATTATTTGGTTTCATTTCACCGTGCTTCAACAAGGAACTAAAACCACTTTCAACTTGTATTTCCATTGTCATCTCTTTGTCATTGTAACCCTACTAATCTCACAACATTGTGACAACATATTAACACTTCCTTCTAAAACACAAACTTGTACTTATCAAAGATAGCATTATGACCGTGTTTTTCTATTCACTGCTTCTTCATGACTTTAATGTATGCATAAGCTTCCTAAAGTAGGGATATTAGGTGCAAATGTTACAAATTTTTAAATGAGGTTTGAAGGTGTTCTCCTTAATGTTGTTTCAGGCCTATTATCCTTCACAGACCTCATGTGCATGGTCTATGCCTTCTTGACAACAAAAGCTCTACCCTCAAAACTTGGAAACTTAAATCTGTGATTACCACTGTAATCTCTATCACTGTAACCTACTTGCATAGTGATTCTCTTGAGCACTTGCTGTGTCATTAGTTGCCACTCAGACCTCATAACTATTTTGTTCTTTTATCACTGTTAATCTTGCATGCATACTTTATAAAAACTACAAATACCCCACATAAAGTCTTCATCCAATTGGTATCTCTATCATTTGATTTTATGTTCTCTATAACCAATGCCCATGGAATTTTATGTGTGCTCTTTGGTCTGGAGAACTAGAAGGTCTAAGAACCCTAGTACATGTTGCCACCATTTGCATAGTACATTAGTTGTAAGGAGGTCATTGTTTTCATTATTTGTATTCTTTAATGGTCACACCATGATGACAAATATGGAAATGAGGTCACAACTCATAAACACTATGTCTACACCCTATTATCTCTCATCTAGTTTATTTCTTCATATGCTCCACTGCAGCCATCTGAAAAAGAACAAGATCCATCTCCAAAGAACCTTTGGTTACCCTGAGAAGAGTTAATCAAGCTTTAAACCCTTCCACTAAAGGACTGCACCATGCATGATTGCCATAGTGACCTACTCACTATGTAATGTTTGATAGCATAAAACCCCTAGGGTTACTCCTCACTGCTTCCTAGATTACCCAAGCCTAACAAGATGACGCAATCCTCTACCTTTTGAACAACAATATCAAGTGACTACATTCCTGCCTTCAAGGTAGTGAAGGTTCATTCTTGCCTACAATTTGTATGATTGTTCTCTAACTTCTTAAGTTTTGCCCCTATTGTGCTTTCCTTCATCATACTAAGGATTGTCCTACTTGTATTTAAGGCTTCACTCAACTTAACATTTTCATTGTCCTTTGTTATTTGCAACCTTACCATCACCAATCTGTCGTTTGGTCTTCTGTCACTAAGTTCTCTATTGTTGCCAAACTATCCCTTTTATTCATTGCAGAAGACTTCCCTTATAATGATTGTCTTTTCTAAATTGTCATGGAAAGCCTCTTTAGTTTGCCCCTTTTATTGAATTGTCATGGTCTTAGAACAAGTCTTCAAATCTGCCTCCTTTGAATGTGCTCCACTATGACTCATGTTCTCACAAATGATTGTGGAATGGTTATCCTTATTTTTTATGCCTGTAATTAGAAAATATTGTCATATAAAACAATTATATTTTCCATTCCATACATAAAACTTTCATTTGAAATGACTGTCCTTGAGGAGTTGTCCTTATCCTATGTTGTTTTAAAGAAAGTTCATCATTGTTTTAAAGAATTCATTTTGATGAAAAAACTACCTATGACTATCGCATACTTTGCAAACTCTACTCTTGTTGTGCATGTATGAAAAATCTTGGTTAACTGCCTCATAACTACCATGGAGTCACTGCCCTTATTGAAGTTGATTGCCTTCTTAGCAACTGGAATAATATTGTAGATTTGTAATGCTACATCTTTAATTCAATTATGACTATGTACAAGTCTTTGTGGATTTCCTTTACTCTTATTTGCAGTCCTAAAGGTAGTTGATAGGTCTTTATTGAGTATAATATTTATCTAGTCCTTATTTAGGTTACTAGATCTGCCATCACAGTTAAAAACTTATCATAGTCCTAAGAAACTTTATCATAGTCCCTTACCTTGCTCTTGGTGGTACACTTGATTGCTATCTTCATAGTGAATGCACAGTAAATGGTATAACTAGTACATTATTCTATCAATGATCAGTGGCAATAGTTGGTATGACAATGACAGTTTGCAATTCTCTAACTGTGACAGTTATGGTCTTATACTTCTTGCTTGTGATACTGAAAAAGTGGCTTGCTAATGATAGTGGCTTCTTGTGACAGTGGTATGCATCTACATCCTTCTTTGATCGTTGGTTGCACATCATTGGTGTCAAAGGTAATGGTGTTTTTTGATGCAAGGTAAGTTTCAAAGGTGTTGATAAAAGTTGATGCAAGGTAAGGTACCTATACATATAAGCATGACAAAGTTGTTCTTGATCATTCAGATATTCAATGGAATTGAGTGTTGTTATTTATGCTTTAGAAAGTTGCAAGAGGTGTGATTGTATGATTACAAGAGATACAAGGTTGGGACATGTCATGTTTTGATATGATCAAAGGTGAATAGAACTAATTTGAGAAGTTTCCCTTGGTAGGTAATGAAACAAAATTGGGCATGAGTAGAGGTCTACCAGAACCTAAGCTTACAGCTCTAGATGTAATGATTGATAAGTTGACTGGCATAATATTTTTGTTACAGTTAGTTGTAGTTGTGATTCTTGGTGTTGCTGGGAATGCTTGGAAGGCTTATGAAGCATGGAAGGTATGTCACTATACTTCAATTATTAGGATTTAGTTGTTTATGGAGCTTGTTATGGGTTTGTAGATAATCCTTTGCAATTAAGTAAGTATCAAGAGATTGTTTTTCTAGATGCCCTTGGCCATATACCTAATGCTCTATTATAAATCTTCTTCCCATTATTATCTAGTAATTTCAATCTTCTTTACCCCTATTCTTGACCACATATTTTCTCTTGGGTTTGATGAAACCATCAATGTCCTTGTGGGTTTCCCCGTTATCCATTTAAACTATAGGATTCTTTGGAGCAACAAGACACCATTTAATCAAGTATCCATATTTGTAGAATTCTTGACACCAAAAAGGAATGCTTTCATAGTCTAGTGGATGGTTATAGCAAATCTCTCCCATTTGTAGCATGATGCTTTTTGGAAGTGGTTTTGTCAGGTCCAATTCCATAGTGAATATAGCATAATTTGTAAAATTATTTTTGGGATAGGGTTTCAAATTATCTATTGCCTTTTGAATTGGTTAGCATTAGAATAAAAGACATACCTTGACTAGAACTCTTGTGGGAGAGCATGTAAATAGATCCAAGCTGGAGTTGTAGTCGGCAACTCCTTTGTGGGCTTCAAACCTAGATGCAAGTCTCTTGTGAATAATTCAAAGACTCAAAGGAATTAGGCAAATGAAGGCAACAGGGTATTTCCAGATTCAAGACTTTTACTTAATGCTATGGAATAGAAGAAAAAAGAATCATTTATCTACCACCATAGTGAAAAGTTAGCAATTGCATTTGGTTTGTTAAACATGGCCCGTGGTACAACTATTAGAGTTGTTAAGAACCTTCGAGTATGTTCTAATTTTCACACTGCATCTAAATTCATCTCCAAGATTGTTGCAAGAGAAATTATTCTGAGATTTAGGGGACTTTAAAGCAACTCTCATCGATATGATCCAGTCTCTTAGATGAGCTTTATGATCGTCAATATGAATCTCTTTATTGAAGGGACTTCAAAACACCTCCTTCTGATACAACATAGTCTCCTCGATGTATTTCGTGTTATTAAATGCATGGTTGTGCATATGTTGATCATTAGACAACTGAAGAGATAATGCTTATAGTATGATAAGGTTAGATCATCAAAGTAGTCCTTACAAAGATAGATATATCACAATGGAATTTGAAGATGATGCGAACAGGTATTGCAGTAATATAAATGGGTTCGTGATAAGCTTTTGGAGAAGGACTGTTCTATCGAAATCACTTCCCTCACTTATGGGAATTGAAGTCAGAGACAGACTAAGCACTCCCTATTCCCTTCTACCCGAGTGTAGATATCTACAGAGGGAGAGTTATTAAATGCAGATCCTTCCATCAAAAGGACCTTAAAACTTCTTATCTCGATATGTTATATTCTCCTCAATGATTTTCTTTTATACAAATTATTTTGTCAAAGAGACTTTAGAACAACTCTTACTGATATGGTATGATGTCTTTGATGATGTTTGTTTTATCAGGGAGACTTGAAAGTAGCTCCCGCTGATATAGTGTAGTCTCTTCAACGATGCTTACAGTGCATATCCAGCAACAATTACAGTCCAAGAGATGACATCTCTTTGAGGCATTCTGTCCAACTATAATATTTGACAAAAATCCCCCTTTTATTATGCTTTGATGGATTTCCATTCCCTATTCCAAAGCTTCCATTTTGGAACAAGTAGGGAGGACGCCGGCAAAGGTTGTGCAATCTAGCTTTACACCTGCCAATTGCATTTGCTTGAGAGTTTCTAGAGTAGTTTCAAAAAATCCAATTTGTGTGTATCTTGCAATCATTGTAGTCCATGAGACCACATTTTTTTGAGGCATTCTATCAAACAAATCATGTGCCTTGTCCATGGTTCCACATTTTGCATACATGTCTACCAGGGCAATTGCAACAACAACAAATGACAAAATTCCTCTATCCTTCATGCTTTGATGGATGTCCATACCCTGTTCCAAAGCTCCCATTTTGGCATAGGCAGGGAGGATGCTAGCAAAGGTTGTGGAGTCTATCTTTACATCTACCAATTGCATTTGCTTGAAAGTTTTTAATTTCTTCTCAAAAAGTTCAATTTGTGCATATCCTGCAATCATTGCAGTCCATGAGACAACATTTCTTTGAGGCATTTTGTCAAACAGTTCATGTGCTTTGTCTATGTTTCCACATTTTTCATACATGTCTACTAGGACAGTTGCCACTACAACATATTGCAAGCCTATTTTTCAGATTGCTTCATTTAGCATCACCAATCATCTCCTCAAGAACATTGTCCCTGTTTAAAATGATGGAAATAGTTTGCATCTATCACAACAATTTCTCTTGTAACAAACTTGGAGATACATTTTGTAGTGTGGCAATCAACACATACTTGAAAGTTTTTACAACTCTAGAAGTTGTTCTAGGGGGTGTGTTTAACAAGCCAAATGCAACTGCCAACTTTTCACTATGGTGGCAGAGATAATTATTTTTCCTCCTCTTCCACATCATTTAGTAAATGTCTTGAATCTAGAAAATGCCCTCTTGCCTTCATCTCCCCAGCTAATTTCTCAAACTTTGCATAGATTCTGTGTTTGTGGATGTGATCTGCCGTCCACACAAAAAGAATTTACCATTTTATGGCCTTTAATCCAACTACATCCAAGAATCTTTTTAACTCCTCTATCTTTCATCAATCTTCTTAACATTTGAACCTCACCCCACCTGCTCACTTCTACATGGATGTTTGAGAGAAGAGCATAAGTTGCAGCATTTTTAGGATCCAAATAAAAAAGTAGCATCATTGTAAATACTCCTAACCCTACATTCATATGTGATCTATAGGCACCAAGAAAACACATCCACACAACCACAACAGATTTAAATGACATCTTAATGATATAGTTTAGAGTGTCCTCAAGATAGCCAGCATGAGCAAGAAGGTCAACCATGCACACATAATGATCAATTGTAGGTGTAATGCAATAAGGGTTACTAATCTGATTGAAGTATGTACAACCCTCATCCACTGAACCTACATGGCTGCATGCACATAGAACACAAGAAAAGTTTACAATGTTAGGATATGTTTCAGAGTGCTTCATTAATTCAAATATTTTGAGGGCATCCATGCAAAATCCATTTTGTACATATCCTACAATCATTGCATTCCAAGAGATGACATCTCTTTGAGCCATTCCATCAAATAGTTCATGTGCCTTATCTATACTTCCACATTTTGCATACATGTCTATTTGACAAAAATCCCCCTTCAATTATGTTATGATGGATGTCCATACCCTATTCCAAAGCTCCCATTTTGGAACAGGCAGGGAGTATACTAGCAAAGGTTGTTGAATTTAGCTTTACACCTGCTAATTGCATTTGCTTGAAAGTTTCTAAAGCCTTTTCAAAAAATCCATTTTGTGCATATCCCGCAACCATTGCATTCCATGAGATGACATCTCTTTGAGGCATTCTGCCAAATAGTTCACATGCCTTGTCAATGCTTCCACATTTTGCATACATGTCTACCAGTGTAGTTCAAACTACAACATCTAACAAAATTCCTCTATCCATTACTTTTTGATGGATGTCCATACCTTTTTCTAATGCTCCCATTTTGGTGCAGGCAGGAAGGATGTTTGCAAAGGTTGTGGAATTTGGATTTACACCTACCAATTACATTTTCTTGAAAGTTTGTAAAGCCTTTCCAACAAATCCATTTTGTGCATATCCAACAATAATTGCAATCCAAGAGATGACATCTCTTTGAGGCATTCTATCCAACTGTAATATCTGACAAAAATCCCCTGTCCATTATGCTTTGATGGATGCCCATTCCTTGTTCTAAAGCTTCCATTTTGGAACAGGCAGGGAGGATGATGGAAAAGGTTGTGTAGTCTAGCTTTACACCTGCCAATTGCATTTTCTTGAAAGTTTCTAGAGATTTTTCAAAAATTCCAATTTGTGTGTATCCTACACTCATTGCAGTCCATGAGACCACATTTTTTTGAGGCATTCTATCAAACAGTTCATGTGCCTTGTCCATGGTTCCACATTTTGCATACATGTCTACCAGGGTAGTTACAACTACAACATCTGACAAAATTACTCTATCCTTCATGCTTTGATGGATGTCCATACCCTTTTCCAAAGCTCCCATTTTGGCACAAGCAGGGAGGATGCTGGCAAAGGTTGTGGAGTCTAGCTTTACACCCGCCAATTGCATTTGCTTGAAAGTTTCTAAAGTCTTCTCAAAAAGTTCAATTTGTCCATATCCTATAATCATTTCCCTCCATGAGACCATATTTCTTTGAAGCATTTTGTCAAATAGTTCACGTGCTTTGTCTATGTTTCCACATTTTGCATTCATGTCTACCAGGGTAGTTACCACTACAACATCTGACAAAATTTCTCTATCCTTTATGCTTTGATGGATTTCTATACGCTGTTACAAAGCTCCCATTTTGTCATAGGCTGGGAGGATGCTAGCAAAGGTTGTAGGTATACTTGTCTAGGGTTTAAAGTAGTGTTAGGTAGTCATGAGCACTATCCAAGAATCTAAGGTTTGGTAGGTGTTATATAAGTTTGTTAGGTGTTTAAAAGTATGGCTAAGAGTGGAAAATCAATTCTCAAATAGCGAATGGCCGCTGCCAACTATTACAGGTCTATATAGTCTTAGAGACACTATATTGATCATGGAAACCCAGAGAGTAAGGAGGTTTTCACAGGTTGGTAAAAGGTCTTTAAATCCAAAAACAATACTAGAAGAGGGGCCTACAGAGGTCCTAAGCACTGTATCACCTTCAATAGCTCTATCAAATCATTACATGTATGCATATCCTAATGTGATATCTTGTTTCAATGGGTAAGAGGTATTTCTAGGGAGAAAGGTTCTCCTTAGAATTGTTACTTCTATTATTTAATTGTTGATTCATTGTTGCTTGATAGTTATCTTTATAACTATCAATTAGTTTTCAAAAGTAATCTTTGTACTCTTCTTTTTATATTATCGTTGTTTATTTTGAAATGTAAATGAACCACTTACCATTTGCATTATGAAATGTTGCTTTTATTATTATTTTTGTTGTTATATATTCTTTTATTCAATATCCTGAGTAATGAAATTATATGTTTTGTAATCTTTTGTTATGTGTTTGGAAATGTATGTGTCTTCCTACATTCATTATGAAATGTTGCTTCTATTATCATTCTTCTTGTTATGTAATGTTTTCCTTGCTTGTATGCAATGTTTTTTATTAAATCATTTTATTGTCCTAATTGTTTCATGTTGAGATAAATGTACAGACTTTCTACTTACTATGCATGTGTTTTGCCTTGCTAGAACATAATTTCTGAACTTTTTCCATGTCAATTAATGTGGCCATGCCAATGGAATGTTTAATTGCTAGAAACCAGAGCTCTAGAGGGTATATCTGGTTAAAATCAATCCTAGACTCCTAACCAATATTCTTGTGGAAAATTAAGCTTGCTATTTGAATTGTCAATAGTCTTTGCCTGATATCTAACTTTCAAGTTATGTTATTTTCTAAAATTATGAACAATTGAATTAAAATGGTTCATAATTGTACATTTTCTTGTTGTCAATAATTTCTTTGTAGACTGAGATTTAGAGAGCTTGTTTCCACAATATCCCAAATTATCAAAGATGTTTATTTGGTAGGTGAAGAAGTCACAGGTAGAAAAGTTGACTCTTTAATCCATTGCAAGAGCTGGGTGAGGTGTAAAATTGCTATTGACTGTTTGACCATTGAAGTAGAGCCATTTTTTATCATTGGTTTATTCTTATGTATTATGAATGTGCATCGTATTGCTTCATCATGGAAATCCCTGTTCTGTTTCACTGAAGTCATTGGAAAAACCTTATTTTGTTTCATTGAAGTCATTATGGTCCATCCCAGGTTAATGACTTTTCTCTAGCGAGGATCAACCAAGATAAATTTAAGGCGCATCTTGACAGAGAAGACATTCATGTTGGAATAGATTTGAGTGTTAAAGTCCTTACTATTGGATATTGGCTAGCCTACAAGTCCCCTTATATCAATCTTCCTATTGAGCTAGTAAAACCTATTTGTTACTTGTTTGTAATTTCTTTAATAAAAAAATACATCTTGTCTTAGTTGTTTATTCTTACCTTTTTGATGTAGGCTAAATGTATAGATATATATAAATAATTCTATTCTAAGGAAAATAAGCAGCACAAACTTACATGGATATATTCTCTTGGGACCTATACCATGAAAGGTAGTTTTGATGGCAACACAATAGAGAAGGTATTATCGACTTACCAAGTGACTACTTTTTGAATATCAATTTCCATTTGTGAGAAGTTTATTATTTGCAAGCCTACTTAGAGTTTCTATCAGAAGTAAACAAAGTTTGATTCCCAAACATTTATTTGAAATTGAGATGCACTTCTGAAAAATATGATTTTTCTTTGTGTGCAATATTAATTGACTCTGAATCTGTTATGGAATCAACTGCATGCCGCTTTATTAATGTTGTTCAATGAATCTGAAAAACTTAGTTTTGATGACAGTAAATCTCAACTGAATTTGGAAGATGATGATGTAAATAGAGTGTTGCATTCACTTGTATTTTCTAAGCACAAAGTTCTTCTCAAGTAGCCAGACTCTGAAAAAATAGAACCTACTGACTATTTTGAGTTCAATTCAAAATTTACATCCAAAAGTAAAAGAATAAAGGTAATGGCTTCCATTTGGGCCTATTTAACAGCATAGTTTTTTCCTATCTTATACAACCAATTAATGTGTAATATATAACTGTTCGTCTTGAATTGTAGTTTCTACATCCCTAAAGTGAAGAGAAGAAGAAAATCATTGATGATGTGGAAAAAGATAGAAAATATGAAATAGATGCCGCAATAGTTCCTTTGCCAATGCCACTCTGGTTATTGCACAAAGTGCTTTGCTAATGGATGGGTTCAAAGAAAAATCAGTAATAATGGAATGAAAGGGACTGTGCATGAATCAAGGGGATACCTAGAGCAAGGATCAAGAGACAGTGACCTTGTTAACAAATCTAATGACTGAGTATAGCCTCGTCAATAGTCTTTATGGCTATGCTTGTGAGACTTCACTGTGATAGGATTGTACCTAAGGACAAATTAATGATATAAGGATAGTCTTTTCCCAAGAAATAACAGTCACTATGCAAGTACTATCAGGTACGTTCAGCATTGATGCTTCTAGGAGGAATTGATCTCTAGGAGCAATCAGAGTGCCTTTCTTTGTCAATTCAGGAGCTATATCAGACATTCATCCAATAAGTCAACATCAAATAAGTGACATAGCAAACCAATCCAGTAGGAATTCAATATTGTTGTCAATGTCTAAAGAAGGGGGTGCATGATAGAGTAAGCATAGTTCACAGTGAGTAAAAGAGAGCATGGGCAACGGGTAAGACAGCTATGGAATCTCAACATGCACAATCTCAGTGAGTAGGACAACACTATCTTTTTGAATTGTAACACCTTGATCCTAGACCATCACAATGACTTCCGGAGCATAAAAGGATAAGTGTTTTTGAGATCTTGATTGGCATAAAAGGATAAGTGTTTCAAGGTGAGAGTATAAACCAGACTTGTGTTGAGTAGTCCAACAAGGTAGAGAGTAAAATAGGTTTCCTTATTTTTAAGCATGAGAACTTAGCCAATTTTAGTTCCTATATGCTCTCCCATGCTTGGGATGAGATATAGGACCCTTAGGCTTCATTTTTCAAGTAGTTCTTTCATGTTTTGGAGCTGTATAAGAAAAAATAGAGCATTGTAACTTAGTTTTCTCAGTCACAGCACTGAGAAACACACTTTGTAACAAATTTTCAAAGCAAAGACACATTTAAGTCTTGTATCTACTATAAGAACACCTTTTCTCAATAAAATTTTAGTATTTTGCCTTCTTAATAGCTATTTCATTATGTACAAATGAATTATTGATTATGTTTTTCTATGTTTTATGTTTAAAACTCAAAAGCATTGTCTCATTTCCAACACTTTTAGGCAAAAATCAATGAACAAAATGAATAAATGATAAAATCAATGAATAAATGACTAAAAATGGTTTAGTCATAAATTTGGTCGCATTATAAATGACCGGCAATAAACTACTAATAGTCACGTGGCCAAGCTTAGTCATTTATATGCAATTTTTAGTAGTGTTTTTAGTAATTTATTGTTGTTTTTCAACTAGTGTGTGTAAGTAGTTATTCTTGACCATGGACTCGCTCCTTGAGGATTCTACTATTTTTTGCTTGTATGACATCTGTCATAAGGTTGGTAAGATGTTGAAAGAGAATCTATGACAATTGTAAGTTGTCATAAGATTCTATGATAATATGACAACCTATGATAAGTATTTATGAGCTGTAAGTTGCTATTCTTAGCCTTGGGCACCCAAGTTTGCATGGTTGACTAATGATGAGTGGCATGGGCATGTAAGAGGTCATTTAATATTGCATATTGGAGTTTCCAAGGAGAGAGAAAGTCGACGCCTAGTTTGGGGATTATAAAACTCTATAAATACAGTGCCTTGTATGTGTTATGTATCTCATAAGTTTTGTACATAGGTGCTGCCAGATTGCAGGTTGAAGAGACAGAGGAAGTGCATGTATTGTATCTCAGATTTGAAGATAATACAACTTGAAGCTTCTTTTCTTGGTGGAGTTTTTTACCCAAAAGGGTTTTCTCCACTTTACATACTGTGTTATGTGGTTTATTCTTCTGTGGTGTTTATTCTTGTGTTGTAATTTTATTTCCATATGTAATGTCTATCCATATTACACTTCTTTAAGATCATAAACATATTGTAATTAGATTTCCATTTGGGTAGTTGTTGCCTTTATTTAGATAACAAAAATTACCAATAATTGCAACAATTAAATTCTCCTATTGTTTAGGTAAAGAGCAAAGAAATAAAATGCACTTATCTTCCTCATCAATTTTAACATCTACTAAACCTAGATAACTCAAAATCAAATTAAAAGAATTTAGATTCTTAGAAACAAAGTCTCCCTCTTTAATTTTCAAATAATATAGTTTTCTTTTGAGGTAGAACTTATTAGCTACCCTTAGTTTGATAGATATCACCTATTCTCTTCCACAATTAGTATGTAGTAGTCTCCTTTAAGAAATTTAAAAGAATGGAATCCAAAGGCATAACCATATGGTCCCTTGTGATTTCTTATCCATCTTCAACCAATCTACATCAAATAGATCCTTTTCTTCCAAGAGACCCTCTATTTTTAACTTCCACAACTCATTTCTAAAACCATTGAATTTCTCAATTTCTAACTAAGATGTGCTAGCCATGGTTTCAACCACACATAGATCTAGAAAACCTACTAAATTAAATACTCCCACTAGAATAAAAAAGCCACAACACTTCTAGAAATATGTTCCTCTCTAATCAAAACCATAACTTTGATGCCAAATGTTGTCAAACTAGTGAATAATTATATTGAAACTAAATGCATAAAGTGCTCAAATTTGATTATCCAAAATAGATAAACATATGATTCATTATTAAATTTAAAATATAACATGAAGAGGCACATATAATAGAAAAATAAAAATTACAAACCAACCATAATACTTGATGTATGCGGAGAAAACCTTTTGCAAAAAAAACTCCACCACCAAAGAGACACTGAGCTCATATTAATCACAATGAAAGTGTTACATGAATACAATCTACTCCAACTCTCTGATTCAATAGAATTATGTTAGTGTAATGGTAATCAACTTATCATATGTAATATAACATTTTTCTAATGCTTCCAATATATAGAGAAATGGGAAGGTAAAAACCACAAATGGTTCCCTAAAACCAAGTGCCACCAAAACCATGGTCTAAGGAAAAAACCAATGGCCCCATAATATATTTACACAAGAACTCAAGATAGATAACCATTAAGTCATCTTTGACTCCATAACTCTTGGTAGGCACCACTCCCAAGAATAGCACTGGGTGTGTGCAAGAAGTTGAGTCCACTTTTTGGCCAAAAAGTGGAAGTGTTTTCCTTGATTTTCAAAATTTGTCACATTTGACCTAAACATTTGAAGCACTTAAAGGTGGAATCTTGGAAAATGTCAGTAAATATGAAATGTAATACTCAAAGTCTAGTTTCTAAATATATAATTTTTTTTAATACCCAGATGATAGAAATTAATTTTCAATAGGCATTTCTAAAAACCGCTGTTTAAAAGTCACTTTTTTTTACTATACCATGCATGTGTATGTCATCCATATTTTGACTTAAATAATCATATTTTTCTAAATTCTTTTGGGAAAAGATTTGTAACTCACTAAAGCACGTTCTCCATTTTTTTTGTAATTTTTTATTGAATTTTTCTTTTTGTTAAATTTTTATTGACCAAATTTAGTGTTTTAAAAAATCGTTGTGTACGTCACACATAAGATGACCTAAACTTTAACATTTTTTGAATTTTTTTTCAAAATTGAAAAGAATTGTCTAAAGTATGTTTTCGTACAATTTTTTTTACAAAAAAATATTTTAATAAAAAGTTATTAAAATACTAAAAAATCTTGATAATTTAAGTTTATGGACCTATTTCATCATAAATTAATTGAAAAATAGAAAAAATAATCCAGTTGTTAAAAAAAATTACATATTTGGAATCTACATTGTCTCATCTATAATGGGTTTTAATTTCGTCAAAAAATTCTGAAAAAAAGGCCATCAAACATATGCCCAAAGTCACTACTTTGTTGTGACATTGACAGGACCTTCAAGTTGTAGATCAAACCAGGTCCAAAGGTTAGGTTTGGGTCCCCAAAGCTTTTCCCGAACTGGGTTACAAAGTAAAACCTGAGCCTAAAATTTAAATTTTAAATAACAGGATCCCGTTTCTTACTCTGTCGGTACAGAACAAAATGAGATCCCATTTACTATTTGACTATTTTTTTAATAAGATTGTCATTGTTGGCCTTACAACTTGTTTTGTATGGCCAATGACAACATTTGCAACATTCTCTACCATCTTTTGTCCTCTGCAGGTCCATCAACTTAGGATTTTATTTGAATTTTGAAAGGAGCCATCATTGAGACATTGTTTGAGTAAAATTTTGTTGAATTGCTATTGTTTGAAGGACTTGAACAAAGAATGAAAGCTTTCAAGTTTTTGACATTCATTTGTACATACTTCAGAATTTTTTAATCATGGGATCACAAACTCGTAATAAGAGGAAAGATAGGAATCTATTAACCCCTAAAGAGATTGAAGCAAAGGGAGAGAAGGAGGTAAAAAGACAAAGAGATAGAATAATAAAGATTCGATCAATGAATAATGCTGAAGCATCCGATTCCATAACTATTGAAGATAAAAACATTGAGGAGACCATGGATGTAGATGATGCAAATTTGCAAGAGGTGAATGTAGAAACTAATACGATTATACAAACTACTCCTAGTATGTCTTCAAATCCCTATTTCAATGCTATGGAGAATGTTTCAATAGGCACAAATCTAGGTAAGTCTTCAAATCCACCTTTGAATGAAATAGAAACAGTGTTGATACGAGATTTAAAAGAAGCTGGATATAACAATGTTGAGATCGATAATATTCGTAGAGATCAAGATTTGAGACAAAATGTTGTTGAAAATGAAAATGAAAACCTTTTTGTTGTTGAAAATAAAAATAAAAACTGTTTTGTTGTTGAAAATGAAAATAAAAATCCTTTTGTTGAAAATGAAAATGAAAACCGTTTTGTTGTTGGAAATGAAAATGAAAACAATTTTGTTGTTGAAAATTAAAATCGTTTTAAATTTGAAAATGAAAATAAAAATGCAGAATGTGATGTTGAAAATGAGAAAAAAAAAATTGAAAGAGATGTTTTGGATAATCTTCCTGGTAAGATTTCTTGGAGAAAAATAAGAACACATGCCAATAGATTATACAAAGAATTTTTTTATTCTTAAAAACTGTCATTTCAATGTCAACTAATGATGCAATTAATGAGAATGTAGAAAATCAGAAAAGTAATGAAAATGTTAGGCATTTTTGTTAAACCAAGAAGAAAAGATCAATCACTAAAACATGCTATGTCTACTGTTGCTAGTGCCATTGAGTCTATTAGAAAGAATAGTTGATCTAAAGATAAGAATGTAGCAAGACGAGCTATAACAACTGCTATAGTTAATAAAGCAACTTTGAATAGAAGAATGGTAAGCAATATTAGTGGAATTATAAAAGTACATCCTAAAACATTGGTAAGAGTGGCAAAAAAAAGAGAAAGTATAGAAAATGACCCAATCAACCAATGTTGGAGTTTTAGTGGTTGACTCCTAAGATCTGACATGAAACTGAATGTTGAAATCAAATCTTTGATCAAAACATATTGGCATGATAATACTAGGGTATCATCTAATGCTAGAGATGTTTTAAAATTAAGAGTGGGGTCCAAAGTTCACGATCCTCATCCAAAACACCTATTAGATACAATACAAACTGAATTTTATAAAAAAATTTGTGGTGAATTAGTATTACCTAGTAATATTAGAATAAGTTAAAGATATTTTGAAAAATGCAAACCATGGTATGTAAAGATTAATAAGAAACGAATATCTTGTTGTTGTAAAACACATGTTCAATTTCGTTATTATTAGGATGTGTTTCAATATATACGTTGTGCTTTACATACTAACATGATTATACCAGAATGTGATATTAATATGCCACTTGAAACAATAAAAGAGTTTATATAAAGTTTGTTTTGTGAAAGATCTAATGGGAAATTATTTTATTTAAGTTCATGTATTTTTGGACAATGCACTACTTTTGTCAATCTTTCTTTCTTAAGAGTTTGTATGCATGAAAGTGTTGAAAATAATTTTGGACAACAATTAGTGGATATTAAAAGATCTAATTATGTTGAATATTATTTAAAAGATGGAAAAATTGGAAAGCATTGTGATTTAATTATAGAAAAGGTTAGTGTACATGCATTCATATCAGAATTTAAGAGTAATATTGTACCAAAATATGTCAAACACTCTCAACAAGCTCAATGGTTTGATGGATAGTTTTGTGCATGTAGAAACACATTTCCAATTGGTACTATACTATCAGTGGTTGATTTTATAGAAAACTATACTCTAGCTCCGCAAGAGGAAATTCAATTACAATATTAAAATTCAGTGCAGGTGGCTATGTTTGTTCATATTATTTATAGACATGTAGATGATAGCACAGAGGATGATAGAAAAGTTTTGAGGGAGTATCATTTCTATTTGAGTGACAACCGGTTACACTCGTCAGAGTTTGTTCAATATTGTTTCAATATATTTTATACAAATTTAAGAGAAAGAGGATTCTAGATGACAGAACATCTCATATGGTCAGATAATTGTATGGGGCAGTTCAAGAATGCTCAAATGTTCAGTTGGTTAAGTAGGCTTCACAAGGAACATAATGTCCAACATATGTGGAATTTATTTGAAGTTAGACATGGTAAAGGAGAACATGATGGAGCTGGTGTGTGTGTTAAAAGAATTCTTGCTAGACAACAATTAAAATTTGAAGATATAGTAAAATTTAAAGATGCACGTGGGATTGTGGATTGGTGCAATACAAGATTATGTACACCTGGATCAAGCGATTAATCTACAGTTCACCAATTGTTTTGGTTGGTTGAAGAAGAAAACATTCTACCTAGACTTGATTGCGAGACAATCAGTTGATCTACTAAATGGCATTCATTTAGGAGTTCAAATGCAAGTACATGGACTATCTGGACAAGGGAGCTTGCATGTTTTTGTCAGTTTTGTATTTTAGGAGATTGGGAAGCATGTGAGAATAGAGAATGGGTTGAAGAGTGGAAGCAAAGATTGTTGACACCTACATAAGCACACGATCAATATGAAACAATAATTGAAAACAATGATCAATTGTTTGCATCAGACGATTATGACCGTGTTTCAGACCTTGTACAAGAAGGCAATTTAATTCAAATTATTTCATTTTATTTCACTTCATTACTATTGTGTAGTGCTTTTATTTATTTATATGTGTAGACACTTAAAATTGTCCATGTCTTGCAACACCTAGTCAAAAACATCACTTAGACATCATGTAGCATTTTTGTCCTAATCCCACCAATCCATTAGCCAATTAATTAAATAATCATATTCATAATCCCACTTTCCAATTAATTAATTAAAATTTATTTATCTAATTAATTTTCCATTCATATCCCAATCCTATCCTAATCATCTTCCCAATTAATTAAATAAATTTTATTTATTTAATTAATTTCCCTCACATATCCCAACTAATTTAAATAAAATATTTGAATTAGGTCCTCACCTCTCACCACATTTCGACACTTGTCCACCTCTCACTTGAAACATGTGTGGTAGTACTTTTTGTGTACACAATCACACATGTAGTATTTTTTGTGTACATGGTCACACGTGAGCTTTATCCTCCTTTGTACAGTTGTCAAATGACTACAACTCCCTTGAAGAGTGGGAATAACTAATCAATCCTAGCCATCCACATCAACCATTTAGCCTTTTAATCTAAACCATCCATATGAACCAAGTCTTTCCTATAAATTAACCCCCTCACAAGCCATTATCAAGATGTATTGAGTTGGAGTATCCTTATGCTGTTGAAATCACATTAGAGCCTTTGCATCTATTATCCATTATCATCATCTTCCATCTATCAATCATTCATCCATCATCTTTATCTTATCGTTATGCTGCAAAAGTGAGCACCCAACATTCCTCCAACAATCATCTTTCAAAATCTTGCATGCTCATACGAGGTGGAGAAGAGCAATGGAGATAAATCGAGCATAGCATGGAGATCGGTTTGCATTTACATTTGTTATTTTGATTTTCATGTTGTCTTGTGCTTCATTGTGCAATTGTTAGGGTTTGATCATTTACCCTATTTGCAATTTTACCCTAACTACATTTGGCACACCCGATGGGACTAACCCTCGCTTTCCAGGTTTGTGCACTTTGATTTGTAGGTTGAAGATATTTTATATTGCTGATTTTCTTTGTTTAGGACCGGATCTGTTGCAGAGGGTTTTTTATTTTATATAGGTCCTGGAAAAATGAGATCTTGGATTTGTTGGAAAGAGGACTTCGAGAGCTTTCTAAAAAGTGGTTGCATTAAAGATTTGGCCTTGGATTGAAGGAGTTGTGACAATTTGAAGTTGACCTTGCGATTCTGATTTTTTAGAAATTTTTGACACCCGACTTTTAGAAAAAAAATCATATCTTCCAATCTAGCTAACCAAATCATACTCTGTTTTTTGTAGGTGGTTAGAAATATTTAAATCCACTTTTATATATCATTATTTTTCATATCTATGGTACAAATGGATTTTTTGTCAAAAAAATATTTTCTTTTCAAACCCTAGTTTATGATATAACTTTTGCATATGGAGTCCAATTTGAGCAAATTTTTTTTTTAGATATTGATTAGAAAATCATAAGGGATCTCATGGCCATATCTATTTTACTGTTGGATGACATTATTTGCTGATTTTTTGCAGGGTTTGTTTTTCAATCTTAACACTCTTTCATTGCAAACTTCAAACAAGCATAATTTTTGCATTTTTGATCCTTTTTTAGTGAATTTTTTTTAAAAAGTGCATAGAATCTCCTGAAGAATCTGTTTATGCAACTCATTTTTCTATATCAGATTATTTTAATTAGATTTTATCAGATTTTATTTTTTTCACATAATCATCTTCTTTGCAAGTTTAGTTATTTCTTTTGTGATTTGGTGACTTGTAGGGGCATCAAAGGAGCTGGAGTAGCGTTTGGATTAGTCACAACAGCAAGTGGAAAGAAAAAATAACTAGGTTCACTCATTCTAATCTTTCATCTCTTAATCATTGTTTGTAATCACATTTAGATTTTGGGCTTAAAAATGAACAACTTCCTTGCAATCACATCAAAAAAATAGGCTTAAAACAAACAATTGTCTTCCTACACATTTGGATTTGAGATCTAAAAAGAATAAGTGCTTGAATTATCTTCCACACATCTCATTTTCTAAAGGGTCAATTAACAACTGTGAGTGTGAATCAAGTGACAACTCACTTGGTTTGCTTTTGTTTACCCTATCTTAGGAGGCCTGCTTTGAGAGACACCACTCCAAGGGAAGATCTCAACCGAGGCTGAATCGAAAGACACCTTCATTAGGAGTTGTAAATCTTGTCACTCTTGGCAAAGCCCTAAAGAACTTTATACGTTTGGGAAGTGAAGATGAAGGGTGGGTTACCTCTTTCTCCCGGCTGTGTGGCAGGATTTCACTTTCAATTCCTTAGTCAACCTTATACAATCTAGCCTAAGACCTAATTGGCCATACCCACTTGACTAGACATTAGGCTTGTTGATGTGTTTTCAAGTACTTGCTTAATCATCACATTTCATTTTCAAAGTCAAAAATTGCTTATGTTGTTGGCAAGAGACACTGTGTGGCTTCTTGATTGTTGTCATTGATGGCAACAAAGTCCATCCCACTCATTCGCAGCACATGGTATGTCTATACCAGAAGTCAGATTGAAGAGTATTTTGGTCTAGTGAGCAAGAACAGAGCATGCAGCAAGGTTTGACAGACAGGTCCGGATCTCTCAGAGGATGTATCTCAGCAAAGTGCAGACTTGGGGAAGTCAAAAGGAGTACCATGACTACCACATTCTAGAGATTGAGCCTCCGGTGATGAAAGAGAGAAAAGATATGAGCATCTAAGTGTTGGGTTTTTGACAGGTAGAGCAGACTAAGGAAAAACTGACTGGTAGAGCATCAGATCTTAATTCGGATAAGAAATTGATGGTGATCAAGCTTCTTGAGGGATCATTCATGGTTGGTGTTGGTTATGATGTTAGTCACAAACAAGCATAGAATAAAAGCACACATTAACCTTTATTCATCTTGAAAGATACTATGAATTCAAAGAATTCATGATCGCAAGTCTCCGGTGATTAGGTCTTAATCGTCTGAAGTTACTCAGAGGTTAATGTGAGTTGCTGTTTCCATTTTGGGGCCTTACGTGAAAGTTCAACATCATCATGACACTCCTGCAGAAATTCTTTACAGAGAAGTCATATTATATAGTTATTTGGTGAAAAGATGCAGATATACCTCAATCTTTGCATGATATTTTCAATTGTGCATGATTCGTATTCAAATATGCTAAATATTTGCAATTATCTACGAGGTGTCTGCATATCTGTATTATTTGCTTAAGATCATCAATTATTTGCAATTATGGAGATGAAATGCTCTGAAATTTAAAAGAAATTGAAGAAATGCATCTAATTAAAGTTGAACCTTTAGCTTTTGAACCACATGTATATTAGATACTGTCATGAAGAGAAGAAAATCAAACCATATTTTCACCAGGACATTCCACAGCTAGATATAGTTGATGCTAACTTCAAAGGAATTTGTATGAAGATAACATATGTAAGTAGACATGCACTCCAAGGGACGCAGCAAATCACCACATATATCCAGAAATCATACACTGATTACTCAAGATTTACTATGAATTGTAATCGACACAGTCTTCTCATTCATTAAGCATGCAAAAATATAAATGTATACAAAAACTTTGAAATGAGCTTTGAATGTTTCAACAGACAAATTTCAATTAAGTTTTGAATGTTTACAATAAGGCATTCCACCACCTTTTATAGAATAAGGTGAGGAATCTATTACAAAAGATCTACGATCTTGATTTATCAATGCCAATCTATGGTCATCATCTTCTTGACTTTGTCAATCTTTACAAAAATGGCACAAGTTGCCAGCTGGCAACTATCTATATTACTTATGCTTATATCCCCTTTATGATGTATCTTCATCATGTTCCTCAGCTGATTCATGTGGATCATCATCATGTGCATCACTTCCTGAACTTTCGCTATCCTGATGATGATGATGCGGCATATGGGGCTGCATGCTATTCCAGATCTGTTCATATGAATGCACAACTTGATCTATTCTTCCACCATCTTGAGTCTTTGCTTTGACGATGGCGTGCTTATGTGCTTCATACTTATCTCTATTGTTATCCAGCTTGTTTTTCCTGTCCTGCAATGTTTCATTGTATCTTTCCATCTTGACCTTGATCCTCATTATTTTATCTATAAGTTCTTCTGTCAAGTGGACAGGTGGACCATCGGCTTCTGATTGGAAGTTACTGTGTAGAACCTTGATGGCAGACTCTTCATCTTGATTTTCTATTTTCCCTTCCACCTTACCTTCCAATGTTTCTAATATCTCTGCCTCTTCGGCCATTAAATCATGTAGCCTCATGCTGATATCTCTCAGCTTATTATTGCATCTTTTGAGGACTCCACATTCAAACTGAATATCTTTGTACCAGATGTCTACCAACAATGCGGTATTACTACTTAGTACCTGCTTACTGATAAGTAGTTGAGGATTTATCCTCTTTATTTCTCCTAAAAGGCTTAGGACCCTTTCCAGTTTGTAAGACCTTTTCCCGGTCTGCATTTGCAATTTATCCACCTTGGTCCTGGAGTCACTTAAGATACTCCACCTCTTCAAAGAGGCCTTCACTATTTCTACAGCATCATCCAATGTGGATGACATCCATTTTCTTATTACAGACACCTCATGTTTCATGAGGTCTAACTTATTTACCTCCTCCTGAGAAATAGCAGTCAATGGGACTGCATGTTCAGTTGTAGTATCATCAGGACTGGTCAACCCCCTTATGTAGGCATGCAACTGAGCAATGTGCTCTTTATGCTGCTTATTCTTCTCCTTCTCTCTTTTCACCTTTTGAATTAGAGAGTCAATAATATCCTTGCCCTCTTGACCTTCCTGGTCCTCATTGGCAAAACCCAAATCCACTGTACTGATTTGAAATTCATCTACAGTAATTTTACCTTTTTCTTTCTCCACCGCAGGTATGGCAATTTGTGCGGTCCTTCTCTCGGTTGCCGGATCTCTCTTAATGGCCGAAGTCATTCTTGCCTTCCTCCTAGGTTTCATTATATCTGTGGAGAACAAGGTGGAGACATCAAATTCCTGAATTTCAAGTTCTTCCTCTATATTTACCTCTTTCGCCAACCACGGAGGCACCGAATCATGTTTTTCAGCATCATCATGATGTTCACTCATATCTCCTGTTTCTATCAGCAAATGTGGTGGAGATGGTCATTTTCCCATTTCTTCTTCCTGATGCTCACCTTGTGGTTGATCTTGTGGTACCTCCTCCTCTTGAGGAATTTCCTTCTCCGGAGGGGCTTTCTCTTGGTGTGGGGAATCCTGTTGTGCATCTTTATGTTGATCATGATGATCATAATCTTTCTCCGTTATTATTTCATCAGTTCTCAACTCTTCCCCTTGTTGAGGTTTATCATCCTCTTATGGCTTTTCTGTATCTTGATGCATGTCCACCGTACTGGATACTGTGGATCCTGCCTGGGGTGCCGGCGGTTGTTCTACAGCCACTATTTGTTCCGCACCTGCACCATCAACCTCTTGTATTTTGGCAGCTGGATCCTCTATTGTTTCTTCCTTTTCATTAGCCTTCGCTTCTTGAACCTCTACTATAGTAGGTTCCACTGATGTATCATGCTGACCTTGTTGTCCTAGCTCCAGAGCATGGCCTTCTGATTTTGCCATCTCTATTTGTTCTGCTAGGTGGCCTTTGTCAGGTGATCCTGCTAGATGTTCAGGACTTGCATCTTTTTTCTCTGTCAGGTCCACTACTGCAGGACTTGTCACTTCTATGATTAATGTATCTAGCCCTATTTCCTGAGCTACCTGCTCTGGGCTCTTTTCTTGCTCTTCTTCCACTTGCTTCATCTCCTCAAATATAGTTTGAATGGGTGGAGGCTTGTGAGGAGTCATGCTTATTCTGGCAGCAAGTGTCTCCATCTTTTGTGTAGCCACATCCTGCACAACTTCATCATCAAACAGATTTATTGTCTCATCAAGCGAGACATGTCCTTTTGCTTGTGTCTGATCAGTTTCTTTCATTTGTTCTTTTGCAAGTTCAGTTTTGAACTTGACAATGGTAGGAAGTGGAACATTATGCTGAAGTTCCTTTGGTACTTCACTACCTGCCCCTTGTAATAGTGTAGGGGGTTGGCTTATTCCACCTCTCATGGAGGTTCTTTGTTTCTTAGGTGGGGTGGACACCAACACCTGTGGAGCTTTTCTCTTCCTCTTTATGATTAATGGAGCCTCTTCTTCTTCAGGCTCTTCCTCCATGAGGATATCCTCTTCTCCAGGTTTTCTTGAGGATTGACCTTCTTCTAATGTTTCAGTTATTACAGCCTCTGCTGTCTTACTCTTTTTGGGCTTTTCTCTCCTTGGAGGGGATGCTGACTCTGATCCCGATCCTGATGCTGCTGCCTGCTCAGCCATAAATACTGCCCTTTCAATTATAACCCCTTTAGGTTCTTTATCCACCTTCTTGCCCCTTGGGGGTCTTTTGCTCTGTTGTTGTGGTGGAGGGACTCTATCTCCCTTGGTCTTCCTCTTCTCATTCAAGAAGTCATCATATTCATCTCCAGGAATATCCTATCCCTTCTTCTTGTTGTCCACCATAATGGCAACACCTTTCTTTTTCAATGCCTCCACCTGCTCATCAACCCAAGCTTGAGTCAGCTGTATGGTCCTGGCAATGAATGGGTCCAAGGATATGTCTTCCTGCATGGTGAGGTCAAGTGCAGAGATGGTGTCATTATATATCTTCTTCTGTTCATATTCATCTACAATTATCCTGCCATCATCCTTCTTCAATTGTTGGGGAAGGGAGATGCAATCAAAAGTTCTAATTTTGGTTCAGAGTTAACCTCTGATACCTTCTTCTTCTAGCCTTTGCCTCGTCTTTGCAGTCGGCCCAAAAATCCTCTAGGTGCCTCTGATGAATAGGCTTTCCTAGTATTTTCTGCATCCTGTCGTAAGGATCATATGGTCTTGTTAGTGGAAACGGTTGTAGATTCATTTTATTTAGGGTTACCATCACCTTCTTTATATTGTCTAAGTCAGGGCACATGTAGTAGCCGATGCTGATTGGGAACAAAATTGGTGGCAGCTTCTTGGCGTCCTTATACATTTTTATCATAGTAGAAGCCTGCCGGATAAATTTCATTAGTATCACTGCATCAGTAGGATACCTCGGCAGCATTAGGGGATGTCCCTCAAAACCTTCAACCCTTATGTATGAAAAGGTTGCAAACTATATGTACCAGGCCCCATGCCTGTAAGCAATCTCTTGAGCTTCCATGCTCAATCTCTTTGTTCTGTCTTCTTCCATGGTCCGTACCAGATGCATGGAGAATGCATCACTGACTAGTTTGTAATCTTTAAGGTAATTGATTCTCTGCAGCTGGGGATGATGATCCCAGATATATGTAGCATTTGTGCCTGTGAGCTTTCCATCTGTAACTAAGGCATCAAAAGTGCCTTTGTAAGCACAGGAATAAACAATGTATGATGACATATAAAATGCACAATTTGAACCTCCCAAGTTCATCAGCTGCTCATGCAGAGCATCACTTATTATCTGGCCCCATAGTGGCTTGATGTCTGAATATAGACACATCATTATTATTCCATACATCCAATCCCTGAAACTACCAGCATCAGAATGGCCTGTTACTCTATTCAGGAGTGCAATCATGTATTGGTATTCTTCACTGAAATCATATTTGAACATGTGCAGTCATTAGTATCATTGGCTTCACTTTGACTTGCTACATGTTCAAGTATGATACAATTAGAACATGTTCAAGTATGATTTCAGTGAGGAGTACCAATACATGATTGCACTCCTAAATAGGGTAACAGGCCAGCCTGATGCGAGTAGTTTCAGGGATTGGACGTACGGAATAATAATGATGTGTCTGTATTCAGACATCAAGCCACTATGGGGCCAGATAATAAGTGACACTCTGCATGAGCAGCTGATGAACCTGGGAGGTTCAAATTGTACATTTTATATGACATCTTACATTGTTTATTCTTGTGCTTACAAAGGTACTTTTGATGCCTTAGTTACAGATGGAAAGCTCACAGGCACAAATGCTGCATATATTTGGGATCATCGTCCCCAGCTACAGAGAACCAACTACCTCAAAGATTACAAACTGGTCAATGATGCATTCTCTATGCATCTGGTAAGGACCATGGAAGAAGACAGAACAAAAAGATTGAGTATGGAGGCTCAAGAGGTAGTTTACAGGCATGGAGCCTGGTACATACAGTTTGCAACCTTTTCATACATAAGGGTTGAAGGTTTTGAGGGACATCCCCTGATGCTGCCGAGGTATCCTACTGATGCAGTAATATTAATGGAGTTTATCCGGTAGGGCGCCACAATGATAAAGATGTATAAGGACGCCAAGAAGCTGCCACCAATTTTGTTCCCAGTTAGCATAGGCTGCTACATGTGCCCTGATTCTAACAATATAAAGAAGGTGATGGTCACACTAAATAAAATGAATCTGCAGCCTTTCCCACTAACTAGACCATATGATCCTTACAGCAGGATACAGAAGATACTAGGAAAGCCTATTCATCAGAGGCACCTAGAGGATTTTTGGGCTGACTGTGAAGATGAGGCAGAAGCCAGGAGAAGAAGGTATCAAAGGCTAACTTTGAACCAAATTAGAACTTTTGATTGCATCTCCCTTCCCCAACAATTGAAGAAGGATGATGGCAGGATAATGGCAGATGAATATGAACAAAAGAAGATATACAATGACACCATCTCTGCACCTGACCTCACCATGCAGGAGGACATATCCTTGGACCCATTCATTGCCAGGACCATACAACTGACTCAAGCTTGGGTTGATGAGCAGGTGGAGGCACTGAAAAAGAAAGGTGTTGCCATTACAGTGGACAACAAAAAGAAGGGACAGGATATCCCTAGGGATGAGTATGATGACTTCCTAATTGAGAAGAGGAAGACCAAGGGAGATAGAATCCCTCCACCACAGCAACAGAGCAAAAGACCCCCAAGGGGCAAGAGGGTGGATAAGGAACCCAAAGGGGTTATAATTGAAAGGGCAGTATTTGAAGCTGAGGAGGCAGTAGGATCAGGATCAGGATCAGAGTCAACATCCCCTCCAAAGAAAGAAAAGCCCAAAAAGAGTAATACAGCAGAGGCTGGAATCACTGAGACCCTAGAAGTGGGTCAATCCTCAAGGAAACATGATACAGAGGATATCCTCATGGGGGAGGAGCCTGAAGAAGAAGAGGCTCCATTAATAATAAAGAGGAAGAGGAGAGCTCCACAGGTGCTAGTACCCACCACACCTAAGAAACAAAGAACCTCCATGAGAGGTGGAATAACCCAACCCCCTACACTAGTACAAGGGGCAGGTAGTGAAGTGCCAAAGGAACTTCAACATGATGTTCCACTTCCTACCATAGTCATGTTCAAAACTGAACTTGTAGAAGAACGAATGAAAGAAACCTCCCAGACACAAGCAGAAGGACATGTCTCGCTTGATGAGACGATAAATTTGTATGATGATGAGGTGGTGCAGGATGTGGCTGCTCAGAAGATGGAAACACTTGCTGCTGGTATAAGTATGACACCTCATAAGCCTCCACCAGTTCAAATTGTATTTGAGGAGATGAAGCAAGTGGAAGAAGAGCAAGAAAAGAGCCCAGAGCAGGTAGCTCAAGAAATAGGGCTGGAAGCATTAATCACAGAGGTGACAAGCCCTATAATGGTAGACCTGACAGAGAAACAGGATGCAAGTCCTGAACAGCCAGCAGGATCACCTGACAAAGGGGACTGAACAGAAGAGATAGAGATGGCAGAGTCAGAAGGCCATACTCTTGAATTGGGCCAACAAGATCCACAGGATGCATCAGCGGAACCTGCTATAGTAGAGGTTCAAGAAATAAGGGCTGATGAAAAGAAGGAAGCACTAGAGGATCCAGCTGCTAGGACAAAGGAGGTTGACAGTGCATGCCCAGAACAAATAATGGCCACAGAACAAATACCATCACCTCAAGCATAATCCCCAGTATCTAGTGGAGTAGATGAACAACAAGAGGAAGAAATAAAAACAGATGAAGTAATGATGGAGAAAGATCATGATCAGCATGATCTACATACAGATAAACCACCGGGTTCCCCGCACCAAGGGGATGCTCCTCTAGAGAAAGAGATTCCTCAACAGGAGGATGTACCGCAAGATCAACAGCAAAGCGAGCATCAGGAAGAAGAAAAAGAAAAATCACCATCTCCACAACATCTGCTGATAGAAAAGGGAGATGCGGGTGAACATCATCATGATGCTGAAAAACATGATCAGGTGCCTCCATGGTTAGCAAAAGAAGTAAATATTGAGGAAGAACTTGAAATTCAAGAATTTGATGTCTCCACCTTGCTCTCCATGGATATAATGAAACCTAGGAGGAAGGCTAGAATGACAACGGCCATCAAGAGAGATCCGGCCACCGAGAGAAGGACCGCACAAATTGCTGTACCTGCGGTGGAGAAAGAAAAAGGTTAAATTACTGTTGATGAATTTCAAATCAGCACAGTAGATTTGGGTTTTGCTAATGAGGACCAAGAAGATCAAGAGGGCAAAGACATTATTGACTCTCTAATTCAAAAGGTGAAAAGAGAGAAGGAGAAGAATAAGCAACATAAAGAGCACATTGCTAAGTTGAATGCCTATATCAAAGGACTGACCAATCCTGATGATACCACAACTGAACATGTAGTCCCATTGACTGCCATTTCTCAGGAGGAAGTAAATAGATTAGACCTCATGAAGAATGAGGCATCTATAATAAGGAAATGGATGTCATCTGCATTGGATGATGCTGTAGAAATAATGAAGGCCTCTTTGAAGAGGTGGAGCATTCTGAGTGACTCCAAGACCAAGGTGGATAAATTGCAAATGCAGACTGGGAAAAGGTCTTATAAATTGGAAAGGGTCTTGAGCCTTTTGAGAGAAATAAAGGGGATAAATCCTCAACTGCTTATCAGTAAGCAGGTATTGAACAGTAATACTACATTGTTGATAGATATCTGGTAAAAGGACACTCAGTTTGAATGCGGAGTCCTCAAAAGATGCAATAATAAGCTGAGAGATATCAGCATGAGGCTACATGATTTAATGGCTGAAGAGGCAGTGATATTAGAAACATTGGAAGGCAAGGTGGAAGGTAAAATAGAAAATCAAGATGAAGAGTCTGCCATCAAAGCTGTACATAGTAATTTCCAATTAGAGGCAGATGGTCCACCTGTCCACTTGACAGAAGAACTTATAGATAAAATAATGAGGATCAAGGTCTAGATGGAGAAATATAATGAAACACTACAGGATAGGAAAAATAAGCTGGATAACAGGAGAGACAAGTATGAAGCACATAAGCACGCCATCATCAAAGCAAAAACTCAAGATGGCAGAGGGATAGATCAAGTTGTGCATTCATATGAGCAGGTCCGCAGTAGTATGCAGCCCCATATGCAGCATCATCATCATCAGGATAGCGAAAGTTTAGGAAGCGACGCACATGATGATGATCCACATGAATCAACTGAGGAGCATGATGAAGATACATCATGAAGGGGCTATAAGCATAAGTAGTCTAGATAGTTGCCAGCTGGCAACTTGTGCCATTTTGTAGAAGTTGACAAAGTCAAGAAAATCATGACCGTAGTTTTGTATTGATAAATCAAGATCGTAGATCTTTTGTAATGACTTCCTCACCTTATTCTATAAAAGGTGGTGTGATGCCTTATTGTAAACATTTGAAACTTAATTGAAATCCATCTGCTGAAACATTCAGAGCTCATTTCAAAGCTTTTGTATACATTTATATTTTTGCATGCTTAATGAATGAGAAGACTGCGTCGATTACAATTCATAGTAAATCTTAAGTAATCGGTGTATGATTTATGGATATATGTGGTGATTTACTGCATCCCTTAGAGTGCACTTACATGTGTTGTCTTCATACAAATTCCTTTGAAGTTAGCATCAACTATATCTAGCTGTGGAATGTCCTGGCAAAAATATGGTTTGGTTTTCTTCTCTTCATGACAGTATCTAATATACATGTGGCTCAGAAGCTAAAGGTTCACTTTAATTAGAAGCATTTCTTTAATTTCTTTTAAATTTCAGAACATTTCATCTCCATAATTGCAAATAATTGATGATCTTAAGCAAATAATACAGATATACAGACATCTCGTAAATATTTGCAAATATTTATTATATTTGAGTACAGAGCATGCACAATCAAAAATATCATGCAAAGATTGAGGTATATCTGCATCTTTTCACCAAACAGCTGCATAATATGACTTCTCTATAAAGAATATCTGCAGGAGAATCATGATGATGATAAACTTTCACGTAAGGCCCCAAAATGGAAACAACAACTCACATTAACCTCTAAGTAACTGCAGACAATTAAGACCTAATCACCGAAGACTTGGGATCATGAATTCTTTGAATTCATAACATCTTTCAAGATGAATAAAGGTTAAATGTGTACTTTTATTCTATGTTTGTTTGTGACTAACATCATGACCAACACTATCAAAAGTGGTCATTATGGTAAGACATGAAATGGAATCAAGGGTTATGAAATTCACTCAAGAAATTGAAGAGAAAAGAAAAACTGAAGATAATCTAAAACAATCTATCAAGGAGAAGTCAGAAGACTGCCACAAAATGGATAGAATAATTAGGCATCTGGTATCTGATCTTGAAGAAGCTAGAGATAATGAAGAACAACTTGAGAATCAGATAGACACTCTTAAAAGGGATCTTCAAACTGGAAATGAATACAAAGAGAAATTCAAGATAAGCTCTACTCAACTTGAAGTTCTTCTTGAAAGCCAAAAGAGGGTAGATGACAAGCATGGCTTGGGGTATGAGAATGGTGAAAGCTCCAAATCCGGTCAGAAGAACTCTAGATCAAGAAATCCAAGGAACAGACCTAGAAGACCGTTGGTAAGGCAACCAAATGCTCAAAGATATCCATCCTTCAATGGATATTGCTACAATTGCAATAACTTCGGTCATAAAGCAAATCAGTACAGAAGAAGAATGAATCAGACTAACTCATCCTTCTCCAGACAGTGTTTTAACTGCAAAAGGTATGGTCACAAATCTCATGAATGTAGAAACGTGCAAATAAACAATTCATTCAATGGTAGATGCTTTGCATGCAATAGAATGGGACATATGGATAATCAATGTAGATCAAGAGGATACTAATCAAATATGCAAAGAAATGTTGTTTGCTACAATTGTAATAGATCTGGTCATATTGCCAAATTCTGCAGAAGTAAGAATCAGGACAAAAAGGGTCTGGTGCATCATAACCAAAATCAAGATAAAGGAAAAGGAAAAGTGAATGCGGATGAAATTCAAAGGGAAATGAACAATATTTGGGTGAAAAGAAGTACAAAAAATGTTGGGGATGGATCCACACTAGAATCTAGTGCTGATATTCCTTCCGGAAACTAAATAGATGAGCTCTGACTCAGGGGGAGTCATAAAAGAAAATAATTTCCCCCAGCCAATCAATTGGTGCCTAAAATTGGCACATGGAAAGTTGCGGATTAAAAGGGCTCTCAAAGAAACATCTAAATAACCCTTGGTAAAAATATGAAAGATCCGCAAGGAGTTTGAAAAGGTTAATCATCCAAGATTAATCCGGTTTGACAGTCATCCAACAAAAGCAGAACTTTCACAGTTAGATCCAGTATGATTCAAAATTGAAATATTTGAATCTACGGTTAGATGGAATGATTTGAGAAAGGGAGATACATTGTAAGTTATCATTCTAGGTGCATCTCAGTGATCTGGAAAGATCTCTCTCAGAACAAGGAGAACAAGGCAATCGGAATGACTTAAGTTGTGCATTTATTGCAATAAGAAATTAGGGTTTGCGCAGAGTTATAAGGGTTCTTCTACTCATCATTTGCACATTTACACTCGAGAAGAAGCAAGAAAAGGCTCTGCGAACAAGTTTGCTTCAATCCTCTCAAAGATCAGTCACAAAATCCAACTCAACCAGCGATCTCTTTAGCTCATATCGTGAACCCTAGAAGTGTAAAAAGGTATTTCCATTCTTGAATATCTCTCTCTGAATCATTTGAAAGATGGCTACTCCAAATGTTGTTATGATCACTGATAGGCCGCGCCCTAGTTTAAGAAACATCCTTACAAATCCCTAGAAGTCGATCCCCTAGGTGCATTCTCTAGCATTCTGCATGGGGTTCTGCATGTAGAAGATGTTAGGGTATACATTCACACCAACATTGATGAATTTGGGGAATCCAAGCTGATGGATATCTATCACAAGGAATTAATAGATGAAACATTTGAAATTAAACCCCAATGCAAGACCATCCGGGATAAGCATTTTGGACATTGCATCCATTTCCCCTGTTTTGCAGAAGATGAATGGGTCTGGTATGTTCTGAGCAGAATGCATGACAACTTCATGTGGTTGATGAGGCCATTTAAAATCACAAAATATGCCATTAGGGCGGTAACTAGATTGCCTTTAGTCCAACCTCAGCCAGCTGCACCACCACCTCAACCTCCTCAGGTTGCAATGTCTTTCTTTGCAACAGAGTCACCTTTGACCTTTACTACATATCATGAGTTACCAAAGAACCCGGATAAACTTTGTCCAAAATATCATCCTTATCAAGATGCTGAAGATCATGTCAGGACCTTTAAGGAAGCGTGCTGCAAAGCCAGAATAGAACATCAAGATGTGGTGTGCAGATTATTTCCCTTCTCCTTGGGGGAAGAAGCTTATAATTGGTTCATTAGTCTTGGTCAGGGTTCTGTTAATTCCTGGGCCTTATTAGAGAAATCTTTTCTTGATAGATTTAAGGTTCCAGTCGATCCCTCAATAAACTATCACTTATTCGCCACTATCAAGAGATTTGAGAATGAGCCTATTGCCAATTTCAATGCTAGGTTTCAGAAAATGCTGTCCAGAGTGGTCACCCCTTATACTGTGTCTGATGAAGCTGGTGCAGGAGCACCTACCTGACAGCTGGTCTTGATAAGGCAGTTAGTAGTTTAGGTCATGTTTGTGTTTCCAAGAAGGTCTGTTAAGACCAGTTGCATGTAATAAGGTCATGCTGATCATGATAAGATCATGCTGACCAGGCTTTTGCTATTTTTAGCTAGTTAGTTATAACAGTTGTCATGATGTATGTTCGGTGGGATCTCCCAGCCGCCTGGAGAGTTCCCAGCCGCTTGGAGTCGGGTCAGTAGTACTCGTAGGGAAAGTCTTTATAAGCATGAGATCGGTTGATGTTGGACAGACAGACAGATATCATCGGTCAGACTTTGCGAGAGTGAGACAGAGCGAGAGGAACATCATATTGTAGTTGCATCTTTTGAAATCGAATAAAGTATTCATGTTTGTGTTCATCCTCTGTTGCATTCCATTGCTTGATCGATTGCTGGTTTGAGAGGTTTTCATGGATATACTAATCCATTCCACCGGTTGACTCATCTGATCGGTGGAATGGCAATGTACAGTAGGTTAGATTGTAGGTTGTTTTCTGTTTGCATGCAGGTGTGCAGGATCGCGGTCAAGAGATGTTGAAGACCCTAGCATCCTCATGTGCTAGGTCAAGTTGAGAAGTTTGAGTTGGAAGATCACCCTGAGACGGGATCGGGTCATCCCTGGAGGATCGGCGAAGGGAGATTTCGCTAAGTGAAGAAGTTCGCGAAAACAGCATCATCAGGATATTTCTGCAAATATCCTGCAGTCGGGTGAGGCATCATCATCTGGATAAATGAAGGAGAGCATGATGTTTTCGAGTGCATGAGGTGCGAGTTCGTCGGGGTGATCATCAGCAGGAGGAGCCGAGGAGTGCATCGGCATCAGGATCATCATATCGGGAGTGCCAATCATCCACATATCGCGAGTAGATGTGGGAGAGAAAGTTTGGATTTTTGACTAAGTATTGAGAAGGTCATCAGGATATTGGGTGACGTCATCGTCATCAGGATATGACGTCATCGTCATCAGGATATTGAGATATCCCCCCTATGCGAGTTCATCCTGCTGTCGTTAAGTATCGGCATCGGCAGAAAGTGTATTAGCGTCATCAGGAGGTTTCGAAGAGAACCGGATAAAGTAGATCATGATGCTGTTGCTTGTGTCGTCGGGTAGCGGAGCATCGAAGGTAAGCTGCTGAAGGTGAACGTCATCAGGATATTTGGGACAACCGGCTGTTGAATATCCTGCTGACGAAGGTAGTGTCGGAGATCATGATGAAGACGCTAGTGTTCGGCGCCCGATGAACAGTGCAGCTGGAGGATGTGTGCGCCCGCTGAACATCATGATGATGATGTTAGGAGGAAAGCGGAGGAGGTGAATAGTAGTCGGCAGGAGGATGATTGCGAGTGTCCGCAATATGATGATGCTGTTGGTTTTCGGAAACATGATGCTGACAGAGTAAAGCCGAAATATGATGATGTTGGTAGTTTTAGGGAATATGATGATGATGGCGAAGATGATGATGATGAGGTTGGTCTGCAGACATTCATGCTATATGCGAATGTTATAGTCTGGATGCCTCTGCATCATAGTGGTATCAGAGCTCAGCAAAGGGTCTGGGCTGGTGTGTGTTGATTCTGTCACCGAAAGGGCAGAGGTAGAGATAGAGTTGAGTTGTGTGTTGATTGAGAGGTTGACAAAATGCCTCCTAAAGGTAATGGTACTGCAAGGGAATTGCAGGAAATGAAGGAGAAACATGCTAGAGAGATGAGGAAGATGAAGGAGCTTGCTGAAGCACTTCAAGCCAGGCTGACAGCCCTGGAAAAGAACAAAAAGAGGGAAGTGGAAGACAGTGAGTCTGAAGAAGATGCAGATACTGTTGAAGAGTATGAAGAGGTAGCTGAAGATCTGGATGCTGAAGACCAGAGGTTGGCAAAACTGTTAAAGGCAGTGCAGAGTGAAAAACCTAAGGTAAAGGTTGATGTTACCAAGTATACTGGAAGCTTGAATGAAGATGAGTTGTTGGATTGGATTGCTGCACTGGATAATCACTTTGAATGTGAAGATGTTGCTGAGGATCAGAAGGTAAAAATTGCAAAGACCAAGTTAGGAGGTCATGCTTTGGTATGGTGGGATTATGTACAATCTGAGAGAAGGAAACAAGGGAAGTCTAAGATCACTTCATGGGATAAGATGGTAGCAAGGATCAAGGGGAAATTCTTGCCAAGGGATTATGAAATCCAGATGTTTAAGAAGCTGCAATTTTTAAAGCAGAAAGACAGGGATGTGAAATCATATACGGAGGAATTTTATCTGTTAAGTATGAGATCTGGTCATCATGAGAATGAGGTAGAAAAGGTGGCTAGGTACTTGGCTGGTTTAAGGTTTAACATACAGGATGAGTTAGTTTTAGCTAACCCTAAGAATGTGGAGGATTGTTATCAAATGGCAATCAGGATTGAAGAAAAGTTGAATAGAGGACATGATAAGTCCATGAGAGGAAGAGGAACCAATAGGGGAAGAGGAGCAGCCCCTGCACAAAAGCAAACCAATGAGGGTCAAGAAGACACTGGTAAAGGACAGGGACAGTCTGATTTCAGAGGTGGATGGAAAGGTAATAGAGGAAGATTTGGAGGTGGTAGAGGTTCTACTACGTTTTCAGGAAAGTGTTACACCTGTGGAGAGTTTGGTCATCCATCTTTCAAATGTCCAGACAACAAAGGTTCATCATCCAGAAATGATAGAACAAGTGACAAGAGAGTACAACTTGTGCAAGAAGAGAAAGCAGAAGAAAGTGCACAGAGTTCAAACAAAGGTCCTGAGAATTTTGGATATCCAGAGAGTGGAGAATCATTGATGTTAAGAAGAATTAGTCTACAGGCATCAAAGGATATGATGCAAAGAAGAGCTCTTTTCAAAACCACATGTAAGAGCAAAGGTAAGGTATGTAAGGTTGTCATTGATACTGGTTCAACAGACAACATGGTATCTCAGGAGATGGTTGATAAACTGAAGCTGGAAAGAATTCCACATCCACACCCTTACAAGGCATCTTGGGTGAGTGATAGGCAATCCCTTTTTGTCTCTGAACAGGCATATGTGGATTTCCACATTAGGCCATATCAGGATAGAATTTTGTGTGATATATTGCCTATGGAATGTTGTCACCTACTGTTGGGTAGACCATGGCAATTTGACAGAAGGGTACTGTATGATGGGTATGCTAATACCTACACCATCAAGAAGGATGGGAAGATTATCAAGTTGATGCCATGCAGGCAAAAGCTGCAGTACAGAAGGCAGCTCAAATCATTTTAATGGGAAAGAAGGAGTATGTGCAGATGCCTAGAGGAGCAGGCATGAAGGCAGTTCAGGACACTGCAGAGAAAGGAGTTGTTACAGACAACAAGCTGAAGACAGTTTTAGTTGTGACTGACAGAGGTCAGCAGCAGGTTCAGAAACAGGGGTGCAAACAGCCACCAGTTCAGAAGAATGACAAGGATGTTGTCATAGTTGGGACTATTGTTTGTCCTATAAGAGTTGAAAGGAAGATAGACTTGAACACTTCAGAAGTTCAAGAGGTAGTTCAGCCAGAGGTTCTGGTTAGGCAACCTGACAAACACAGGGTATGTGAGAAGAAGGCCTACATCAACAGGCATGATGATTTACTTGCCAGAAAGCAAGTTACAGTTCAGAAGTCTTGGAGCAGCCAAGAGACAGCAGCAGATAAAGCTGGAGCAGGTCAGCAGATTGACAAAGCAAAGTGTAGAGGTAGAAGACTTCCACATACTCAACTCATGGGACATGAGTTCTTTTCTGTTGGGGAGTATGGTGCAGGAGCACCTACCTGACAGCTGGTCTTGATAAGGCAGTTAGTAGTTTAGGTCATGTTTGTGTTTCCAAGAAGGTCTGTTAAGACCAGTTGCATGTAATAAGGTCATGATGATCATGATAAGATCATGCTGACCAGGCTTTTGCTATTTTTAGCTAGTTAGTTATAACAGCTGTCATGATGTATGTTCGGTGGGATCTCCCAGCCGCCTGGAGAGTTCCCAGCCGCTTGGAGTCGGGTCAGTAGTACTCGTAGGGAAAGTCTTTATAAGCATGAGATCGGTTGATGTTGGACAGACAGACAGATATCATCGGTCAGACTTTGCGAGAGTGAGACAGAGCGAGAGGAACATCATATTGTATTTGCATCTTTTGAAATCGAATAAAGTATTCCTGTTTGTGTTCATCCTCTGTTGCATTCCATTGCTTGATCGATTGCTGGTTTGAGAGGTTTTCATGGATATACTGATCCATTCCACCGGTTGACTCATCTGATCGGTGGAATGGCAATGTACAGTAGGTTAGATTGTAGGTTGTTTTCTGTTTGCATGCAGGTGTGCAGGATCGCGGTCAAGAGATGTTGAAGACCCTAGCATCCTCATGTGCTAGGTCAAGTTGAGAAGTTTGAGTTGGAAGATCACCCTGAGACGGGATCGGGTCATCCCTGGAGGATCGGCGAAGGGAGATTTCGCTAAGTGAAGAAGTTCGCGAAAACAGCATCATCAGGATATTTCTGCAAATATCCTGCAGTCGGGTGAGGCATCATCATCCGGATAAGTGAAGGAGAGCATGATGTTTTCGAGTGCATGAGGTGCGAGTTCGTCGGGGTGATCATCAGCAGGAGGAGCCGAGGAGTGCATCGGCATCAGGATTATCATATCGGGAGTGCCAATCATCCGCATATCGCGAGTAGATGCGGGAGAGAAAGTTCGGATTTTTGACTAAGTATTGAGAAGGTCATCAGGATATTGGGTGACGTCATCGTCATCAGGATATGACGTCATCGTCATCAGGATATTGAGATATCCCCCCTATGCGAGTTCATCCTGCTGTCGTTAAGTATCGGCATCGGCAGAAAGTGTATTAGCGTCATCAGGAGGTTTCGAAGAGAACCGGATAAAGTAGATCATGATGCTGTTGCTTGTGTTGTCGGGTAGCGGAGCATCGAAGGTAAGCTGCTGAAGGTGAACATCATCAGGATATTTGGGACAACCGGCTGTTGAATATCCTGCTGACGAAGGTAGTGTCGGAGATCATGATGAAGACGCTAGTGTTCGGCGCCCGATGAACAGTGCAGCCGGAGGATGTGTGCGCCCGCTGAACATCATGATGATGATGTTAGGAGGAAAGCGGAGGAGGTGAATAGTAGTCGGCAGGAGGATGATTGCGAGTGTCCACAATATGATGATGCTGTTGGTTTTCGGAAACATGATGCTGACAGAGTAAAGCCGAAATATGATGATGTTGGTAGTTTTAGGGAATATGATGATGATGGCGAAGATGATGATGATGAGGTTGGTCTGCAGACATTCATGCTATATGCGAATGTTATAGTCTGGATGCCTCTGCATCAGAAGCTGCAAGAAGCATTTACTATTCTGCCTTGGATCCTTTGACTTCCATGTTCATAAGGAGGACACATCCCCGGATCACAACTTTAGCCTTAGCTTTTCAAGAAGCTATACAGGTAAATCAGCAATTAATACCTGCTCCTACTCCAAATATGGTATTCCTACCTTGCCGGGCATGCACCCACAATATCCTGCACAATATCCTAATGGAGCATTGATACCCCCAGTAGTCATGCCTGCACCTTTGCAAGTACCTCCACTGAGCATCATGCCCCCTCCTAATGGAAATGGCCAACTGCCACAATGTCCCACACAAGCTCAGACACCCCAGGGTACTGATCTGACCAATAGTAATCATGGATCCTCTTTCTTCAAGCCTCAGACTAAAAATGTAGTGGCCAAAGTTCAAGAAGAAAAGGAGGAGATTAAAGAAATTTCTGCTCAACTGAGAAAACTCACCACAGAAGTAACACATTTGTGAAATCAAGGTTTCTATTCCCAGTCAAATCAGAATAGAAATTATTTTAATGATAGATCAAATTATCCTGACAGAGGATATAACACCAGTAATTTCAATAATGGTGGTGGGAATAACAATAATCCTCAGAGACAGCCCAGAATATGGAACTCTATGGCTCATTACCATCACCCCTAGACAATCAACCTCCTGGTGAAGCCAAACAGACTACTAGAGTCAATCTTGCTCAAGCAGCCCTTACTAATTGGTGTAGGATCCACAATACTAATGCACATGCAGAGTTAGACTGTCCACAATTTAGAATTGCTGCTAGCATCTTTCAGACTGAAGTGTCTAATACTTCTGGAAATCCACCTCATGCAGAAGGAAATGAGATTGTTCCTTGTGGATATGACTCAGCTTTTGTGCTGGAAGCCTACACTAATCAACCTCATCAGAGTCACAACTAGGTATGTGAGGAATCTACCTTAACTTTTGAAACAAATTATGTTTTTCCCTTTGAGGACGAAAATGAGCCTGCAAGAGAACATGAGGAAATACATGCATATCAGCAGCAATATCCTGGTAAGCATAGTTATAACTTGAGGAGTAATGCCAACAGACCTGCTGGTCCATTGACATCACCCCTACCTCCAAATAACTTCAACACACCTCCTGATCCTAAAGCTAGCAATAACCCTGAGTTCCCCAAGGTAAATGCTCAATACTTGTCACCTCAGAACACAGGATCAAAGGTTGCAAATACACCTCATGAATCTGACAAGTTAGTCACCTATCTGGCTGATGAAATGAAGAAAATTAAGATCAACCTGTCCCTGTCTGAGTTACTAAAAACTCCTGCCATCAAAAGGGCATTCATGAAATCACTATATGATCCTACTCCTAAAGAGGATAGTCATCTTTCAAGTCAATCCAGTAGCAAAGATCATACTGCTAGGGATAATATTGTTAAGCCTAAAGTGTTAGCTACAGTCCAAGCCACAGAAACCTCCCACATGACCTTGTATAGGGATAAGACTGAATCACCTCCGTTCCTCCTAACCATAAGAATGTTCAGCAAGAACCTGCACAACTGTCTGGTTGATTCAGGAGCTTCCACTAATGTTATGCCCCTGTCAATATGTAATGCCTTAGGACTACATCCTGCTAAATCCCTAAAGAAGGTGACACCGTTAGACAAAATAGAAGTAAGTGTAGTAGGAGAGTTAACTCATATCCACATGCAACTAGCATCTGATCCTAGGATCCAATATTACATTGATATTCAGGTAGTTGACATACCTGATACTTATGGGATGTTGCTTAGCTGAGACTGGTGCAAGACGCTCAATGGATATATGTCCACAGATTTTAGTCACATGTGGTTACCATGGAAAGGTATACCAAATCAGATCAGGATTGACGCTGAGCCTAGAATGAAACATATGATTACTGAATACAACCGAACAAATGAGATCCTGTACGTAGACGTAGAACCTGGAGTTTACTGCATCAGGCCACAAATGGTCAAAATAGAAGAGATCCTGATGCTTGATCTGCATCATCATCATGAAGATGATCATTAGGAGGATATACCAGTTGAACAACATGATAATAATCCTAATAATGAGAATGAAATAGATCACTTCAGAGATTTCGGGATGCATCTGTCTAACCAAGTAAGGCATTGTCAATTGTTAAATATACCTGCTAATGATATTTTGATTGATGGATGGTTCAGGTTACACAATAAAGCACACTCAAAAAAACTTGTGAAGCGTGTTTAGATATGATGATGTTGGAGCAGACATGTAGTGAGGCGTCATCATCATGTTCTGAGGTAAATGCTACATCTGATGATGATGACGATGACACTGATTCTTATCTATCTTCTGCAGGAACAGAGGAGCAGACATGTCATGATGAAGATCATATCCTGGAAATAGAAGAAGTCCTGGTTTCCAACGGGACGGATGATGAAATGAAAGAAAAGATCACCCCTGGTAGTGATTGCTTTATGGAACTAGATTATGAATTGTCTGATGAAGACAAAGGTAGTGACCTGACTAAGTTCGAAGAATTTCTAGTAAAAGAAATAGAGAAGATGACATGACAATATAAATCTCCCCAGGAAGTTTTAATTAAGGATTGGTGTAGATTGCACGAAGCACCTCACTCAGAAACAACTTGTGCATTATGTTTACATATTCTAAAAAAGCATGTAGCTGCAGATTCAGAAGATCATCCTCCTACTGAAATAAAAGAGAAAATAGAAAAGCCATCAGGCTCACGAGAAAAAGGAAAGAAGAAAATTGAGGATGATGACGCTCCTAAGTTAAAATGGATATCAGGCGGAGCAGCAGCCAGGGCTGCAAATAGAAAAGAAAGTTCAGCTAAATGTCCTGCTGAAGATAAACCTTGGATCCTGAGGTTTGATGGGTCCAAATCCAAGCAGGGTGCTGGGGTAGGAATTGATCTGATTGATCCAACTGGAAAGTCCTACGTAGTAGCCTATAGATTATAGTTCCCTTGCACTAATAATGTAGTAGAATATGAGGCTCTAATTCATGGAATGTTGTTTGCTCATAAGAAGAAAGTAAAGATCATGCATGTTTTTAGAGATTCAGAACTAGTTGTGAAACAAGTAAGAGGAGTTTACTCCTGTAACTATAGAAAGCTGTCCAACTACAGACATCGAATGTGGGACCTGATTGAGGATTTTGATGCCTTTAATATCACTCATGTACCAAGAGAACAAAACCATAGGGCAGATGCACTTGCCCAAGCTGCCAGTACATTAGAGCCACTGTCTATATCTGGTCTGAAGAGATTTTCAGTAGAACTGGTGTCAGTACCTTTAGTACCTGATAATGTGACTAACCTCCAGGTGTTTGATGATGATCAGCACATTCTGGACTTCATCTCAAATAGGGACATATTTGAAGCTCAGATTATAGATGAGAATGGTATGGAGGATCATGTCTGGGAAGAAGATGAGATATTAGAATTGCCTAGCAACAGGATTCCCAAGGGTATGATTGAGTTGGAAAGAGCCTTTGATTGGGATAATATGCTTAAACAGAAGGATCTGCCTAAGGCAGATGGCGGTCAGTATTCACAAGTGAATATTGGACAGGATGAAAACAAGAAGAATGTATTGATAGGTAAGGTTTGTACAACAGAAGAGTTAGAAGGAATAACTCAGGCACTCAAGGACTACATACACGTAATAGCATGGACTTATGATGAGCTGAAGACATATGACACCTCTGTCATAACTCATACCATACCTCTCAAGCCAGATGCTAAACCTTTCAAACAGAAGCAAAGGCCAATCAATGCCTTGCTCGAACCAATAATCCTCGAAGAAGTCAAGAAATTGTTAAACGCCAAGATAATATTTCCTGTGAGACACTCCACTTGGGTGGCAAATCTTGTGCCAGTCAGAAAGAAGAATGGAGACATCAGGTTATGTGTAGATTTCAGGAATCTGAACAGAGCATCAGAAAAGGACAATTATCCTTTACCCTCATTGGATGAAGTTCTGCAGATTGTAAATGGAGCCAAAATGATGTCCTTCTTGGATGGTTTTTCAGGATACAACCAGGTAATGGTTGACAAAATTGACAGATTGAAAACTACCTTCACCACAAAGTGGGGGATATTTGCATATAGACGTATGCCATTCGGCCTCATAAATGTTGGAGCTACATTCCAGCGAGCAATGGATATAGCCTTCAGAGGCTTAATAGGAAAATGTATAGTCATCTACATGGACGACTTGATAGTATTCTCCAAGGAAAGGGGGAATCATGTTGCTGATCTCAGAAGTGTACTGAAGAAATTTGAAGAGTATTGAATATCTTTGAATCCCAAGAAGTGCATATTTAGGGTGACAACAGGAAAGTTACTAGGCCACCTAATCACAGAAGATGGAATTATCATTGATCCTGACAGGGTGGAATCTATCATGAAGTTACAGCTTCCAGGGAGCAAAAAGGAACTCAAGTCTTACTTTGGTAAGATAAATTTTGTGAGGAAGTTCATCACTGGCTTTACTGAGATTGTCAGACCACTAAATGCTATGTTAAAAAAGGATGCACAGATTGAGTGGACACCAGAGGCCAAAGCTACATTTGAAGATATAAAGAAAGCTATATCGGATGCTCCTGTCCTTATCAGTCCAGACTACACGAAAGATTTCTACATCTATTCATTTGCTTCAAAACATACCTCTGCAGTAGTGTTAACTCAAAGAAATGAAGAGAAAGAAGAGAAACCAATTGCTTTCATGAGCTGTCCTTTCAGGGATGCTGAATTGAGATATGTAGATGTTGAGAGACAGGCACTTGCATTAGTCAGAGCAGTAAAGAAATTCAGACATTACATACTAAGAAGCAAGATAATTGCTGTAGTACCAGATGCAGCAGTGAAGATGCTACTGATGCAAAGTGAGCCTGGTGAGAAAAGGGCCAAATGGATTACTGTATTACAAGAGATGATATGGAAATTACACCAATGAAGCTGGTAAGAGGACAAGCTCTGAGCCAGATGATATCTGAAATTGACCCAAACATCACTAGTCAGCAGTATGTGATCAATGAGAAAGACAATATAGAATGGTATGTAGATATCAAGCACATCCTGATCACTGGAAGATGCCCATCAAGAATGCAAGCTTCACAGAGAAGAGCCTTAAAGATAAGATCCCAAAAATACATGATGAAGGGAGGAACCCTATTCAAGAAGAATTATGAAGGAATATACCTGAGATGCTTAGAAAAGCCAGAAGCAAATAAGGTCTTGTCAGAATTACATGACAAGTTTGGAACGGCACACGGATCAGCATTAGCCACAACACATGCAATCCTCAGAGTAGGATATTACTGGCCTACCATTTTTAAAGACACGGCTGATCATGTTAAATGTTGTCATGTTTGCTAGGTTGTTGCCAACAGAGAGAAATATGCTGCACAACCCTTGCAGCCAGTAATGGAAAATTGCCCATTTGCACAGTGGGGCATGGACTTCGTAGGACCAATCAATCCTCCGTCCTCCTCAGGTCATAGGTATGTCTTAACAATTACTGACTATTGTACTAGATGGACTGAGGCTATTAGCAGCAAAACTTGCACTGCAGATGATGTCATTAAATTTTTGGAGAGCAACATTGTCACCAGGTATGGAACTCCTTACGCATTGGTAAGTGATAATGGTTCTGCCTTCGTTTCCACCAAGTTATCAAGTTGGGATTTTGATCATGGGATTATACTTAAGTTTTCATCCAACTATTATCCCCAGGGGAATGGATTAGCAGAATCCACCAATAAAAATTTACTGAGTATCATAAGAAAATTAATAGAGAAAAACCCCAGGGAATGGAACTCATTTCTAAAGTATGCCTTATGGGTTGACAGAACTAGAATAAAAACTACATTAGGAAACTCGCCCTTCCAGCTAGTATATGGGGTGGATCCCATCGTCCCTGTAAATTTAAAAATTCCTACTTTGCAATTTGCCCAAGAATACCTAGGCATACACAATAAGCAAGAAGTCAGGTTGCTTCAGTTGATGCACCTGGAAGAAAAAAGGAGTTAAGCAATTGACCAATTTGCAAAACATCAGGCTGTTGTCAAGCGCTGGTTTGACAAGAGAGCCAGAGTTAAAGCTTTCAAGATATCTAATTTGGTCCTGATGTGGGATAAAGCTCATGAAAAGAAAGGTGACCATGGTAAGTTTGATAGATTAGGGATAGGTCCCTTTCAAATTTCTGAGATACTAGGAGACAGTACTTATAGGCTTAAGAACCTAACAGGTGAGGATGTCCCATTGCTAGTCAATGGACAATTCCTCAAGCATTATTTCCAAGCCTAAATGACTTCATAACAGTCATATGTATCATATTGTATATTTGTATAGTTGTTTCTACAGTTTGTTTGTTTTGCTTGTGTTGTTTTGTTGGTTGGGACCTTGTTCTGGTAAGTCAGGATGATGCAATTCATCACCCTAGGGAATAACTAAATTGTTAAGATTCAAATGATGAGATCACATTTAGAGATAGGTTATGATTCATTCTAAGAAGTGTTCATGATCAGGCTTGTGATATCTTTTCATCAGGGTGCCTTTCCTTGGTCAAAGTGAATCAATCACAATGAGACACCTAACAGCCTTGGGTTTGTTGAACACACAAGTATAGGTGTTAAGTGAAAAATCTAAAGGGACTCCCTTGCTACCAGTACAATCTCCAACCTAAAGTTGGAAGTGACTATACCTTGTACAAATGAGCTGACATGATGATATCAGATACAAATGTTAAGAGAAAAAATTAGAAAAGAAATAAAGTTAAGCCATCTAAGTAACTCTACTGGGGCTATAGACGCCTACTGGCAGTGGGGCTCTACTTAGGGAGATTGTATAGATAACCTTGCCAGGGCTATAGACGCCTGCTGGCAGCAAGGCTCTATCCAGGTTGGCTATGAGGGATGATCTCCAACTATGTAGTTTAACACCAGTTACTTATGTTTTCAACTTACTTTCAAGATGAGGATAATTAATCATATGCACACACCTGATCCTTTGTTAGCATTGTTACCATGATGAAATTTTATTATTCAGAAGATTATGATGCCTATGCTTAGACGGAATTAGAATACTATAGAAGAATGTGATCACATCACTTGAATCATTGGAATTTGTTTGTTTTCTTTGGTGGCAAGTTGTTGTGTGGTTACACAACACGCCCCATTTTGACTTGTCAAAACAGGGACCCAACTTGTTGGCTTGGCTTGTGTTGGCGGTTTGGTAAAAGTAAGTCATTTGCATCATCATGATTAACCAGGATGAGGTAAGTCACCGTTATGAGGTCAGTTTGTTAAAATTCATAGTTCTTTCCTGTGACCTCATAGTTTGAAAGAGTGTTAAAATTCATGCAGGTTTGCCTTTTACATCACCTTGATATTCCTCAGGATGTGAAAGTTATGAACAGTCAAAGTTTTGGTCAAACCTGATATTCGCAAGAGGAGGATCATATTTTATAACCTCAGTCATGTTGAAGATCATCATCATCTATGAAACATCCCCTGATAAGTCATGCGGCTAAAATATCGGGACGTCAACTTTAAGTGGTAGTAAATCTTCCGGTCTAGCGGTCTTTTGTATCGCAAGTGTCATGTTTTCGAATGTAACCCGATATTTCTTAATATCCTCCTAACATGAAATACCACCCTTAGCAAATATCCTGATGACGTCATCCAAATCCAATAAATGAAGGAACAAACATGATGATGACATCATCATCACATTTACATTTCGACAGGATATTTTTTGAACATATGACGATGACGTTATGATACCTTTCTGATACAAAGAATGAATATCATGATGACGTCATGCTGATATTCCAAAAGAGAGACATGTAAGTTTGTCTCGTCATCATCATATTTGAAACATCACCCGATACATCGAAATATCCTCCTAATGTACTAAACATAACCAAAAGAGTGCTTTTGTCACTCGAATCTTGTCGCGATAACAATTTCAATATGAGGGAAGAGGATGATATTTGAAACTCGACCGATATTTGCGAATATCCTCCTGCCCTCATGATATCCTATCATATGGATATCCCCCTGCTCCCGTTGCCGCCATTATCATTAAATGCGTGCAGACATGGTAGGTGGTTCCCGCCGACCCCGGAACCCAATGAAACACCTGGCGAGATCCTGCGTTTTCGCACGAATAATCAAGGAACTCAATCTAATGTGTCAGAGTTGCCCTAAATTTACCCTAATTGCGAGGTTAAAAGGTAATTCAACTGTCATTTTCACATTTACCTTGTGATAAAATTGTTTTATAGAGCACTAGCTCCCATATCCGCGTACCAGTTACTGTTGCACGATTTGAGCTCACAGACAGAAGGAAAGAGGTGATCATCAGTTGAATTAAGAACGTCATTGGCAATCTACTGGTATAAAAGAGAAATTTGCATAACCAGGTAAGTAAATGAAACCCTCATCATGTTATTATTGTTCAGTTCAGGTATGATGATGTAAGTTTTGGTTTATGCATCCATATGACTAAGTAGTATTGAAAAGATACAGTAGGCATAGTGATTTTAATTGCAATATGCACGCATGTGTATATCCGTTGTGAGATAGGATTTTGTTAACTGCAGGTACTCATGGCTGACAAATGGTTTGTCAAGTGTCAAGAGGAATTCAGTAGGCCTATGTTCTCTTCTCAGAGGGGGGTCCTGTTCAAGTATGGAGCAATTACAGACACACATCAGGGAAGCACCAATCTGGAAGCCTGGTCAGCTAAGCTGAATGATGGGCATGACAAGAGTCCTGTGCTAGACGCAGTGTTCATATCATGGATGTGGAACGCTGCTGGTTTCCCATATTCTATGGAATCTCTAGAGCTGGTTATAGAATGTGCCTGGAATTATAATCCTCAGACAAGGCAAGTGGTGAAGCATGGGAGGATATATGCAGACCTCTCCATCAAGGGTCTCTCCCAGACATTTGGATTACCGCTGGGCAGTAAAGTTAAGAGTGTTGACCTGAAGAAGGTAGAAAAAGAGTATGAGGCCAACAAGAAATCCGCCAGAAAGAACATGTATCAGTGTCGAGCAGAGAATAGCACATATCCTGCGGTAGCCAAACTTCCTGTGCACATGTTCAAGTATGATTTCAGTGAGGAGTACCAATACATGATTGCACTCCTAAATATGGTAACAGGCCAGCCTGATGTGGGTAGTTTCAGGGATTGGATGTACGGAATAATAATGATGTGTCTGTATTCAGACATCAAGTCACTATGGGGCCAGATAATAAGTGATGCTCTGCATGAGCAGCTGATGAACCTGGGAGGTTCAAATTGTGCATTTTATATGACATCTTACATTGTTTATTCTTGTGCTTACAAAGGCACTTTTGATGCCTTAGTTACAGATGGAAAGCTCACAGGCACAAATACTGCATATATCTGGGATCATCATTCCCAACTGCAGAGAACCAACTACCTCAAAGATTACAAACTCATCAATGATGCATTCTCTATGCATCTGGTAAGGACCATGGAAGAAGACAGAACAAAAAGATTGAGTATGGAGGCTCAAGAGGTAGTTTACAGGCATGGAGCCTGGTACATACAGTTTGCAACCTTTTCATACATAAGGGTTGAAGGTTTTGAGGGACATCCCCTGATGCTGCCGAGGTATTCTACTGATGTAGTAATATTAATCGAGTTTATCCGGCAGGGCACCACAATGATAAAGATGTATAAGGACGCCAAGAAGCTACCACCAATTTTGTTCCCAGTCAGCATAGGCTGCTACATGTTCCCTCATTCTGACAATATAAAGAAGGTGATGGTCACACTAAATAAAATGAATCTGTAGCCTTTCCCACTAACTAGACCATATGATCCTTACAGCAGGATACAGAAGATACTAGGAAAGCCTATTCATCAGAGGCACCTAGAGGATTTTTGGGCTGACTGTGAAGATGAGGCAGAAGCCAGGAGAAGGTATCAAAGGCTAACTTTGAACCAAATTAGAACTTTTGATTGCATCTCCCTTCCCCAACAATTGAAGAAGGATGATGGCAGGATAATGGCAGATGAATATGAACAAAAGAAGATATACAATGACACCATCTCTGCACCTGACCTCACCATGCAGGAGGACATATCCTTGGACCCATTCATTGCCAGGACCATACAACTGACTCAAGCTTGGGTTGATGAGCAGGTGGAGGCACTGAAAAAGAAAGGTGTTTCCATTACAGTGGACAACAAAAAGAAGGGACAGGATATCCCTAGGGATGAGTATGATGACTTCCTAATTGAGAAGAGGAAGACCAAGGGAGATAGAATCCCTCCACCACAGGAACAGAGCAAAAGACCCCCAAGGGGCAAGAGGGTGGATAAGGAACCCAAAGGGGTTATAATTGAAAGGGCAGTATTTGAAGCTAAGGAGGCAGCAGGATCAGGATCAGGATCAGAGTCAGCATCCCCTCCAGAGAAAGAAAAGCCCAAAAAGAGTAAGACAGTAGAGGCTGGAATCACTGAGACCCTAGAAGTGGGTCAATCCTCAAGGAAACATGATACAGAGGATATCCTCATGGGGGAGAAGCCTGAAGAAGAAGAGGCTCCATTAATAATAAAGAGGAAAAGGAGAGCTCCACAGGTGCTGGTACCCACCACACCTAAGAAACAAAGAACCTCCATGAGAGGTGGAATAACCCAACCCCCTACACTAGTACAAGGGGCAGGTAATGAAGTGCCAAAGGAACTTCAACATGATGTTCCACTTCCTACCATAGTCAAGTTCAAAACTGAACTTGCAGAAGAACAAATGAAAGAAACCTCCCAGACACAAGCAGAAGGACATGTCTCTCTTGATGAGACAATAAATTTGTCTGATGATGAGGTGGTGCAGGATGTGGCTGCACAGAACTTGGAAACACTTGCTGCTGGTATAAGTATGACACCTCATAAGCCTCCACTAGTTCAAACTGTATTTGAGGAGATGAAGCAAGTGGAAGAAGAGCAAGAAAAGAGCCCAGAGCAGGTAGCTCAAGAAATAGGGCTGGAAGCATTAATCATAGAGGTGACAAGCCCTGTAGTCGTAGACCTGACAGAGAAACAGGATGCAAGTCCTGAACAGCCAGCAGGATCACCTGACAAAGGGGACAGAACAGAAGAGATAGAGATGGTAGAGTCAGAAGGCCATACTGTTGAATTGGGCTAACAAGATCCACAGGATGCATCAGCAGAACCTGCTATAGTAGAGGTTCAAGAAATAAGGGCTGATGAAAAGAAGGAAGCACTAGAGGATCCAGCTGCTAGGACAAAGGAGGTTGACAGTGCAGGCCCAGAACAAATAATGGCCGCAGAACAAATACCATCACCTCATGCAGAATCCCTAGTATCTAGTGCAGTAGATGAACAACAAGAGGAAGAAATAAAAATAGATGAAGTAATGATGGAGAAAGATCATGATCAGCATGATCTACATACAGATACACCACCAGGTTCCCCGCACCAAGGGGATGCTCCTCTAGAGAAAGAGATTCCTCAATAGGAGGATGTACTGCAAGATCAACAACAAAGCGAGCATCAGGAAGAAGAAAAAGAAAAATCACCATCTCCACAACATCTGCTGATAGAAAAGGGAGATGTGGGTGAACATCATCATGATGCTGAAAAACATGATCAGGTGCCTCCATGGTTAGCAAAAGAAGTAAATATTGAGGAAGAACTTCAAATTCAAGAATTCGATGTCTCCACCTTGTTCTCCATGGATATAATGAAACCTAGGAGGAAGGCCAGAATGACATCGGCCATCAAGAGAGATCTGGCCACCGGGAGAAGGACCGCACAAATTGCCATACCTGCGGTGGAGAAAGAAAAAGGTAAAATTACTGTTGATGAATTTCAAATCGGCACAGTAGATTTAGGTTTTGCTAATGAGGACCAAGAAGGTCAAGAAGGCAAAGACATTATTGACTCTCTAATTCAAAAGGTCAAAAGAGAGAAGAAGAAGAATAAGAAACATAAAGAGCACATTGCCAAGTTGCATGCCTATATCAAAGGACTGACCAATCCTGATGATACCACAACTGAACATGCAGTCCCTTTGATTGCCATTTCTCAAGAGGAAGTAAATAAATTTGACCTCATGAAGCATGAGGCGTCTGTAATAAGGAAATGGATGTCATCCACATTGGATGATGCTATAGAAATAATGAAGGCCTCTTTGAAGAGGTGGAGCATTTGGAGTGACTCCAAGACCAAGGTGGATAAATTGCAAATGCAGACTGGGAAAAGGTCTTATAAATTGGAAAGGGTCTTGAGCCTTTTGAGAGAAATAAAGGGGATAAATCCTCAACTGCTTATCAATAAGCAGGTATTGAATAGTAATACTGCATTGTTGATAGATATCTAGTACAAGGACACTCAGTTTGAATGCGGAGTCCTCAAAAAATGCAATAATAAGCTGAGAGATATCAGCATGAGGCTACGTGATTTAATGGTTGAAGAGGCAGTGATATTAGAAACATTGGAAGGCAAGGTGGAAGATAAAATAGAAAATCAAGATGAAGAGTCTGCCATCAAAGCTGTACACAGTAATTTCCAATTAGAGGCAGATGGTCCACTTGTCCACTTGACAGAAGAACTTATAGATAAAATAATGAGGATCAAGGTCCAGATGGAGAAATATAATGAAACACTACAGGATAGGAAAAATAAGCTGGATAACAGTAGAGACAAGTATGAAGCACATAAGCACGCCATCATCAAAGAAAAAACTCAAGATGGCAGAGGGATAGATCAAGTTGTGCATTCATATGAGCAGGTCCGTAGTAGTATGTAGCCCCATATGCAGCATCATCATTATCAAGATAGCGAAAGTTCAGGAAGCGATGCACATGATGAAGATACATCATGAAGGGGCTATAAGCATAAGTAGTCTAGATAGTTGCCAGCTGGCAACTTGTGCCATTTTGTAGAAGTTGACAAAGTCAAGAAAATCATGACCGTAGTTTTGTATTGATAAATCAAGATCGTAGGTCTTTTGTAATGACTTCCTCACCTTATTCTATAAAAGGTGGTGTGATGCCTTATTGTAAACATTCGAAACTTAATTGAAATCTGTCTGCTGAAACATTCAGAGCTCATTTCAAAGCTTTTGTATACATTTATATTTTTGCATGCTTAATGAATGAGAAGACTGTGTCGATTACAATTCATAGTAAATCTTAAGTAATCGGTGTATGATTTCTGGATATATGTGGTGATTTGCTGCGTCCCTTGGAGTGCATGTCTACTTACATGTGTTGTCTTCATACAAATTCCTTTGAAGTTAGCGTCAACTATATCTAGCTGTGGAATGTCCTGGCGAAAATATGGTTTGGTTTTCTTCTCTTCATGATAGTATCTAATATACATGTGGCTCAGAAGCTAAAGGTTCACTTTAATTAGAAGCATTTCTTTAATTTCTTTTAAATTTCAGAACATTTCATCTCCATAATTGCAAATAATTGATGATCTTAAGCAAATAATACAGATATGCAGACATCTCGTAAATAGTTGCAAATATTTAGTATATTTGAGTACAGAGCATGCACAATCGAAAATATCATGCAAAGATTGAGGTATATCTGCATCTTTTCACCAAACAGCTGCATAATATGACTTCTCTGTAAAGAATATCTGCAGGAGAATCATGACGATGATAAACTTTCACGTAAGGCCCCAAAATGGAAATAGCAACTCACATTAACCTCTGAGTAACTTCAGACGATTAAGACCTAATCACCAGAGACTTGGGATCATGAATTCTTTGAATTCATAATATCTTTCAAGATGAATAAAGGTTAAATGTGTACTTTTATTCTATGTTTGTTTGTGACTAACATCATGACCAACACTATCAAAAGTGGTCATTATGGTAAGACATGAAATGGAATCAAGGGTTATGAAATTCACTCAAGAAATTGAAGAGAAAAGAAAAACTGAAGATAATCTAAAACAATCTATCAAGGAGAAGTTAGAAGACTGCCACAAAATGGATAGAATAATCGGGCATCTGGTATCTGATCTTGAAGAAGCTAGAGATAATGAAGAACAACTTGAGAATCAGATAGACACTCTTAAAAGGGATCTTCAAACTGTAAATGAATACAAAGAGAAATTCAAGATAAGCTCTACTCAACTTGAAGTTCTTCTTGAAAGCCAAAAGAGGGTAGATGACAAGCATGGCTTGGGGTATGAGAATGGTGAAAGCTCCAAATCCGGTCAGAAGAACTCTAGATCAAGAAATCCAAGGAACAGACCTAGAAGACCGTTGGTAAGGCAACCAAATGCTCAAAGATATCCATCCTTCAATGGATATTGCTACAATTGCAATAACTTCGGTCATAAAGCAAATCAGTACAGAAGAAGAATGAATCAGACTAACTCATCCTTCTCCAGACAGTGTTTTAACTGCAAAAGGTATGGTCACAAATCTCATGAATGTAGAAACGTGCAAATAAACAATTCATTCAATGGTAGATGCTTTGCATGCAATAGAATGGGACATATGGATAATCAATGTAGATCAAGAGGATACTAATCAAATATGCAAAGAAATGTTGTTTGCTACAATTGTAATAGATCTGGTCATATTGCCAAATTCTGCAGAAGTAAGAATCAGGACAAAAAGGGTCTGGTGCATCATAACCAAAATCAAGATAAAGGAAAAGGAAAAGTGAATGCGGATGAAATTCAAAGGGAAATGAACAATATTTGGGTGAAAAGAAGTACAAAAAATGTTGGGGATGGATCCACACTAGAATCTAGTGCTGATATTCCTTCCGGAAACTAAATAGATGAGCTCTGACTCAGGGGGAGTCATAAAAGAAAATAATTTCCCCCAGCCAATCAATTGGTGCCTAAAATTGGCACATGGAAAGTTGTGGATTAAAAGGGCTCTCAAGGAAACATCCAAATAACCCTTGGTAAAAATATGAAAGATCCGCAAGGAGTTTGAAAAGGTTAATCATCCAAGATTAATCCGGTTTGACAGTCATCTAGCAAAAGCAGAACTTTCACAGTTAGATCTAGTATGATTCAAAATTGAAATATTTGAATCTGCGGTTAGATGGAATGATTTGAGAAAGGGAGATACATTGTAAGTTATCATTCTAGGTGCATCTCAGTGATTTGGAAAGATCTCTCTCAGAACAAGGAGAACAAGGCAATCGGAATGACTTAAGTTGTGCATTTATTGCAACAAGAAATTAGGGTTTGCACAGAGTTATAAGGGTTCTTCTACTCATCATTTGCACATTTGCACTCGAGAAGAAGCAAGAAAAGGCTCCGCGAACAAGTTTGCTTCAACCCTCTCAAAGATCAATCACAAAATCCAACTCAACCAGCGATCTCTTTAGCTCATATCGTGAACCCTAGAAGTGTAAAAAGGTATTTCCATTCTTGAATATCTCTCTCTAAATCATTTGAAAGATGGCTACTCCAAATGTTGTTATGATCACTGATAGGCCGCGCCCTAGTTTAAGAAACATCCTTACAAATCCCTAGAAGTCGATCCCCTAGGTGCATTCTCTAGCATTCTGCAGGGGGTTCTGCATGTAGAAGATGTTAGGGTATACATTCACACCAACATTGATGAATTTGGGGAATCCAAGCTGATGGATATCTATCACAAGGAATTAATAGATGAAACATTTGAAATTAAACCCCAATGCAAGACCATCTGAGATAGGCATTTTGGACATTGCATCCATTTCCCCTGTTTTGCAAAAGATGAATGGGTCTGGTATGTTCTGAGCACAATGCATGACAACTTCATGTGGTTGATGAGGCCATTTAAAATCACAAAATATGCCATTAGGGCGGTAACTAGATTGCACTCATCCGGTGGGTTGCCTGCTCTCAAATTAGTCAAAAACCAAACTGTAAGTGAGGCTACGAGATCAAAATTTGACAAGAGGGCAATGACAATAGAAGACATCATAGATCCGAATATCAAATTTGCCTCTATGATAATTGGTTACAAAATCTATCACTCCAGCAAGGAGAATTCAGTATCTAGAACTGCTATATATACTGCATATGAAATGCTAAGGAAAAATGCTGACTATGATCTTTGTGAGCTTCTCCTGAACCAACTATTAGAGAATTTACAAAAAATAAAGAAGGATAAGAAGAATTCATTTAAGTACGGTGGCTTGATACTATGTCTATTCTTCTACTATATGAATGAGCTACCTAGAACTAGTGGTTGGATATGGCAAAATGACAGACCTGTTTCCATACAAATCAGAGATTATATGTATGGGCTTGGTGATGCCAAGGCTCAAAGCATAGCTCTCTGGGGATATTTCAAGAATTTCTAAGGTATGATGTAGGCCAGAGAAAGAATTCCTCAGACATTAGTTGAAAAATATAAAAATATAGTGTGTTTTATGGTAGACACTGATCAATGCCTAATGGAGGCAATAGAGCCCAAAATAGTCTAGATTATGCCAATAGGCTATGAAGTAGATGAGAAAATCCTAGAGCTACATGTCTGACACTTGCTAAGCCAGCCCAAGGACCCTAAGGCAGAAAGGTTTGGAACCTTTCAAGAGTTGAGTGTAAAAATTCATGTTGAACTGAGATAGCCTGAGATCAAGAGAAAGGTGAGAAGGGAAGTAGAAGAAGTTGCCAAGGGATATGGGATATCAAAGGAGGCAGTTGATGCTAACAGAGAGAAAATAGAAAGAGCAGAGAAAGAGAAACAAGAAGCAGAAAAAGAAAGTGATCCGGTGCAAGCCCCCTCTCGGACCAGATCCTCCAAGAGCTCTACACCTGCCACCTTTAAGAGCTCAAAAGCCTCAAAACTGGAAGCAAAGTCATCCAGAAAAGGAGAGAAGAGAACAAAGACAAAGGCCACAAGGTCATACACAAGCCACAAGGATGATGAAGAGACAGAGATAGATGAGGAGGTTAAGAAAATGAAGAAGAAAAAGAAAACTTCTGTGGAATCATCTGCTGGCAATAACAAAGAAGAAGAAGTAGAAGAATTTATTGAAAGACCTATACTCTCCATTGATGATGTCATCAAGGTAGTTACTGTGGATTGGAATTTGCAACCAATGACAAAATTCTATGATGAGTATAGTGACACAGACAAAAGGATCTTGGAAGAAGCTACAATTAAGTACTTAAACATATATAATAAAGCATTCATTGAAATCATCTCTCTAATCCCCAAGAGTTTAGAGAAAGTACTTGAACTCAGAAAAGATAATGCCAGGGAAAAGGATATGGAGATCCGGGAACATATAGCTATTCATCTCTATCCTTCCATCACTCCAAAACAAATGAACATGATCTTCAAGGATTGCAAGGATGAGTTCCGGAGCAAAGCTAGAATGGACAAGCTTATGCTCGAAGAGATTGATCAGGTGGAAAAAGAGACTGAAGACATCCTCTGAAATGCATATAAAAGATTCATTCTTCCTATTATAGAAGACATAAGTGATGAACCTTCTACCATGGATGTCGAAGGATTAAGTGCATCAAAGGAAGATTCTACTGAGAAAATTGTAGAAGAGTCAAAGGAGATAGGTGAAGAGAAGACTAAGGACTTGGATTCCTCTGTTCTAGAAGAGGAAGTCCAGGAAGAAGTAAACATCTCTCTTCCAGATCCCCCTGCAGACTCCAGAACTGAAGGAGAAGAAAGAAAAGAAGAGAAAATTAGTCAAGAAGAAGAGGTAAAGGGAAGAGAAGAAGATCAATCAGAGAAGACCCCAGGTGACAACTCTGAGGTAACAGAAGGAAAGAAGACTCTGTCTCTGGCAAGAGACACTACAGAAGTAGTTAAAGACTTCTTGACCAAAGAAATGATGGAATTAGATGAACTGGAGCTATTCCAAGGACCACTCAATTTTGACTCTCTCTCTCCGGTCCAGACAATGAAGGTAGCATCTTTTGCTCAAGACAAAGCAAAAGAAAAGCTTCTGAAGTCTCACATGGAAGACTATGAGCTGATAGAGATTGTATCCAGTGTGTTGGAGAAGATCATGCCATCCTTCTAGAAGGATCCTTCAGCCTCTTCATCCAGTAAATTGAAATCTCTTGTTAATTCTATTAACACACATTTTGGTTCTTTGGAGAAATCAGTAGAAGAGAAAGTCCGGAAAGAATTTTTGGGAAAGAGATTCTCTGAAGTATAGGGACTTATAGCAAATGATAGGAGAAATCTAGATATTGGGATAAAGAGCCTAGAAAATGCTCTTAAAGATGGTGGAGATCTATACAATTTTTGTCTATCTTGGTCCACAGTAACAACAGACATTGCCAAAAAGGTGGAAGAACAAGAGAGTAAACTGTCAAGTTTATCTCAAAATTTTGATCCTCTCACCTCATCCATAATAAATCAAGAGTGTTAGACTATTGCTACTATTAATGAAATAAAGAGGCTTGAGAAGGAGAAGAAGAACAGAATAAGCAGAATGAGCGAACTTAGAGGGATAATTATCCCTAAGTTAGAGGCAATGCATGAAGCCCTAACTGATGCTCAGACTACAGCCTGGACTAGTGATCTGACAAACTTAAAGAGGGCAGAAGCTTTTGCATTTTTGTTAAGTGGTCACATCTCAATTTTGGACAGGATGAAGCAAAGTTGGGCAACATAATTTGTCCAATTGAAGACCACCTTTGCGGATATACTGAAGTATACGTAAGTACAACATGTATATATATATACTTATGCGGCAATATATAGATTAATTTTTGAAAGTTTTGGTGTGGGAATTTCACCCTTTGCCATTGATGTCAAAGGGGGAGTGAGGAGTAGTGAAAAATGTGGAATCCAGCTAAGGGGGAGCTCTGATAAAAGTGTACATAAGACAGAGCATCAGCCAAGGGGGAGTGTGCTATGACACTTAGTCATTTTTCACTAAGTGTTGCCATCAATGCCAAAAGGGGAGATTGTTGGCAAGAGACACTGTGTGGCTTCTTGATTGTTGTCATTGATGGCAACAAAGTCCATCCCACTCATCCGCAGCACATGGTGTGTCTATACCGAAAGTCAGATTGAAGAGTATTTTGGTCCGGTGAGCAAGAACAGAGCATGCAGCAAGGTCTGATAGACAGGTTTGGATCTCTCATAAGATGTATCTCAGCAAAGTATAGACTTGGGGAAGTCAAAAGGAGTACCATGACTACCACATTCCAGAGATTGAGCCTCCGGTGATGAAAGAGAGAAAAGATATGAGCATCTAAGTGTTGGGTTTTTGACAGGTAGAGCAGACTAAGGAAAAACTGACTGGCAGAGCATCAGACCTTAATTCAGATAAGAAATTGATGGTGATCAAGCTTCTTGAGGGATCATTCATGGTTGTCCGACATGATTTATGACTTCTATAAGTATCTCTTTGATGTGCATCACTTAGTAAGCATGGATTTAGCTGACAGACTAGAGTTTGGGAAAATCCTGAGTATTCCGGATGCTAACTAGAAAGATGTTGAAATCCTTGGTGCGGATATATATACCAGATGGATTTCAATGTGAAGGTGTGTGTGGTGTGATAAAGTGTGTGAAGAAAAGTAGAGAGTGGTGTGGAAGTAGCTAAACAAATCCGGTATGTGACAGAATAGCAGCACTAAGCAGAGGAAGAATGAAGTGCAGCAGATTAGTATATTGAGCCTTACCGGAACTAAACCTCAGCATATGTGGATGCCTTTGATCAGTTCAAATACCTAGTTACTTTCTATATACCTTGTAGACAGTGAGTCTCTTGTGAGTAGTGTGCTCGGGCAGTGAGCCCTAATTGGAAAGTGCCATTTTGTACTTCTATTCTTTTAACAGAGAATACAATCTTGGGTTAGTCACCCTATGGTTTTTCCCTTAACAGGGTTTTCCATGTAAAAATCCTTGTGTTATGTGTGTTGATTTCATTTCTACTCTCATGTTCATTTATGCTTATATGTTTTGATACTACACAATTGTTAAAGAAGAAAAGAAATTTAAGATAACTGATTGACTCCCCCTCTCAGTTATCTGCATTATTTCCAACATATGTGTCTTGCGTGAGTAATTCATGTGTGTATATGCATAATCATTTGTTTAAACATTGTCAAATCAAGCTATAAACATCAAACACATAAACAAATCCATCTAAACTTTCATCTTAGTCACCTTCATCCAAATCATCCAATCATCATCCAAAAAATCCACATCATCATTGAATTATAACCAAGCACTTGCCAAAAAGGTCTTAAGACTTAAACACTTGTGTGACACCATGCCAAAATTAGAAGACCTAGCACTAAAACTCATTTTCTGACTTCGCGAAGCTCGAGAAAGCTAATCACCTCTAGACCAACAAGTCATTCAAGAGGTCAATGACATGCTTCAACAACTTCAATTTCAAGCAAGCCAGTCACTTCAACTGCGACAACTCATAGCACATGCACAACACCTCATGGCCACTAGTCAATCACAAACCCAACAAGCACATCATCCTTTATCCATTCAACATCAACCAATACCACATCAACCTTACATGTCATCCCCATCCATTCCATATCAAACTCATCCATCCACATGTCATATCACCCCTTCATCAACCTATCACACATTTCCCAATGTCAACCCTTATCCATATCAATCCATATCACAACAACCATTATCCTATGCAACCCCTCCATCATCATCACATCAACACGTTCAACTACAACAACATCAACCAATTCAACAAATCCAACCATCACAACAACCCATTCAACAATTCCAACAACAACAAGTCATATCACAACAACAAGTCCAAACACCATCCCAACCTCAACAAATTTCACATCAACCTTACATATCATCCACTTCAACTTCATACCAACCTAATTCATCCACCTATAATGTCAATGCCACATCAACATATTCACCCGCATCACAACAAGAACATATGAGTCCAAGTTCACCTTGGCAACAAGATCAAATGCCCTCAACTTCATACCAACCCCAAGACCTTTTATCTACATATCCCACGATTTCACCTAACCACCAAGACTATCAATGGCCTCCACAACAAGCACAAGTGAGCCTAAGTCCACCTTTGCAACAAGAAGCATATCCAAGTCCAAATGGCCCCTTTTACATAAATCAAAGCCTAAGTTATCCTATGCAAGACTTAATTACCTTTGACAAGGGATATACCAATATAGAATGGCCTTCACCATCCAATCATATGCCAACACCACCATGTGATCCCATTCATAGTCCATTAATCCCTCTACCTTCTAAACCACCAAGCCCTCCATTACCTTCATCACCATGTCATTCTAAACCTTCACCAAAGGATGCGGCTGAGATAGTTTTACAATGGATGCTTGAAGCAAAACTCATTGAACTTCCTAAAGTCAAACCATGTGAAGAAAGTCCATATGATGAACATGATTATTGTGCATACAATAGGACCAAAGGCCATAATACAAATAAATGCCCAATATTTTTCCCAATTGTTTACAAGGTGTATTGACATACAATAAGAGAATAGTATATATCCAATCTCATTATCCCTCCATCCAATCCTAATCCATCGAATCCAATTAGCCCTCAACCTAATCATGATCCTAAGCCTACAACACCATCCACCCTTATTATCCATCCACTATATTGTCCTTTCACACATGCACTTGCAAAGGATGTGATCCATTGGCTACTAGCATGGAATAGAACACCCCCATGTCAAATACCCATTCATGGGCATATCAAAGAACTTCCAAAGCTCATGTCCAATCCTACAACTCCTTTACATAGTCCACATATCCTTAAGCCTCTTCCAGAGCCCTCAATTAACATGTCTATCCCTTCAAGCCCTTCATGTGGTCCACAATCCATTAAGCCTATTCAAGGACCTCCCATAAGTCCAAGTCAAGAGTCATCATGTTCTCATGTTGTTGACCAAGAGCCTATCCAAGGGTCATCCAATTTAATTCAAGCAACCCAAGAGGTATGTCAAAGGTTTAATCCTAAGCATGTGGAAACATTAAGCCCTAGTCCAACTCAAGATCAAATCACTTTCATGCAACTTATCCATAATATATATCTTTTCCATGATCAAGATGATACCTATGAAGAAGCTATCCATGAGCACCTTGATCCTATCCATAATCCTATATCTACCCATGAGTAAGATATCCACATTTCTCCTAGTCATCCACCATCTAGCCCTATCCATAATGAGCAAACATCCACTTGTCATGATGAGACACTTATCCCCCAAGAAAGCATAGAAGATCAAACAAATAACTTGGATCTTAGTGAACACAATGCTAATCAATTTCCTAATGATCCTCCTTCCACATCCACCATCGATTCCACTTCAAGTCCACCATCATATCCACTTGGTCTTACCACCTTTATCCATGAGTGTTCTTCTTTAGGACAACAATGACCTTTATCCACTTCACCTTCTCCATCCAATAATGAACTCAATTCTAATGTTCAAAGCACACCAAGTCCTATAGTCCATCGCATACTCTGAAACATGAACTACCAAGGTAAAGGCCTAGGCCTTTATGAACAAGGTATTTTAGAGCCAAACCATGTCAAGATTCCTCCATGCTCATATGGCCTTGGATACACACCCCAGGGTAAACACTCTAAAGATGTTTCTAATTCCTCCATCCCTCCTAAGTCCACTTTCCATCGCAAATCCTATCATACACCTAAAACATATGTTGCCTTTTCACCTACACTATCCTACAAATCGCAAAAGCATGTGACCATACACATTCCACCATCCACTTTACCTCCACTCCTTCCAATTCCTAATATCCCTCCATCCACTTTACCACCATTACTCTCAACACCTAATATCCATATCCTCCAATCCTCTTATCCATTTATTCATAAACCCACTTTTAATCCATTCATCCATAAGTCCCCTTACATTCCTAATCATGACCAACAAATGCACATATTGTCTAAACATAAAGCTACCACTCATTCCACCAAACCCACTTCCATCCACCCCATGGGATTCAAAAGCAAAAATTTGGATGCCTCTACCTATAAAGCCAAAACTCCTACCATGAATCATACAAATCCTCATGCCTTAGGGCACAATTGCAAAAATTCAAAGCAAAGTACATCCAAACTGCTATCTAAGCCCATACTTCCACAAGAAAAGTCCAAAAACAAAATAGTTTGGGTCCCTAAGCAAAAATCAAATGAGTCAAATGAGGCATCTACCTCTCAAAAATCCCAACCACCCCCTTCCATTCAAAATTCTCATTCCATCCAAAAATTTCAAAAATCTCAAACATCCCACAAGCAAAACAAAAATCATAAAAATACTAAGTCTATGTGGGTACCTAAATTCCTACATCACCAATCTCCTAAGAAAATATTTCCCTTGCTTCATACACCACCTTCCCATCAAAAGATTCAATGTTTATCATGGTGTGTGAAACCGTTGGTCATGGTTCTATTCCATTCTGCAGCATTCCCACATACCTCCATCTCCCCACCTTTCATCCATTATCTTACATATCTTCCCAATCATATTCCTATGGTCCATGCTTTTGCATAAGCCCTCCATCCATAAGTCTGACATAATCCACATCATAATCCACTATCCCCATCCATCCATCCTTGCATGAACATTTCATAATCCACATCCTAATCCACTATCTACCTATTCCATCTCATTTTCATGCAATCCCTTACCAACATCGATGAGCATAATGACATGGTCCATGCGATGACATTCATCTCTAATGGGACTATCACCTTTCATAGCACTAGACACTTGAGTCCCTCTTATCCATTACCATGGTGAAAACCTGGTAAATAGGCACCATGTGTATTTGTCATCCCATCAAAAAGTCAAAAAACAAAAAATAGTAAAGAGAAAGCCCTTCATCCAACGGTGAAAACCTGGTAAACATGCACCTTGGATAAGTACCATGATGAAAACCTGGCAAACAGGTGTCATGTGTAGGTTGATCTTCTATGTCGCTTACACTTGGGGGCATGTTGTCTCATCCATCTTATCATTTCCAACCTATCATTTTCCATCTTATCATGTCCTACCATTTCCATATCTTATCCTACCATCCTTATCCATTACACCCATGTCCCTATCATATCGAGTCTATCCATCCTTCCTTCCTCCTTTTAATCTTGATGAAGATATGGGGGAAAAATGTTGAAACATGCTTTGATATCTCTTGGTATACCTTACCCTTTCCAAACAATCCTTTCATTATCCAAAAAAGTAAATAGAAATCCCTTCGTCCAATGGTGAAAACCTGGTAAATAGACGCCTTGGATAAGTACCATAATGAAAACCTGGCAAACAAGCATCATGTGTAGGTTGATCTTCTATATCACTTACAGTTGGCGGCACCTTGTCTCATACCACTCTATCATTTCCCATTATATCATTTTCCACCATATCTATAACTCATCCTACAATCCTTATCCATTACACCCATATACCTATCCTATTAAGTCCATTCATCTCCCTTCCTCCTTTTGATCTTGATGAAGATATGGGGGAAAAATGTTGAAATATTCTTTGGATATCTCTTGGTATACCTCATCCTTTCCAAATCAATTCTATTATAATCCTTGTCATGTAAAATCCATTATGCCATCCTTTTGTCATAAGTTTTGTCATACAAAATCTTAAGTCTATACCTAGAATGGGGCATGTTCTTCCTATGCGACATAGTCTTTGGAGATCACATCCTAGCTCCATTATGAGGCATACATCCATCCACTATAGCTTATCCTTTTATCTATCCATTTATCATGAGCTTTTTGTTTCACCTATCCTTTTGTCCACCCATCCCTCATGAGTCTTTATCCCATTTACTATCACCCATCCTTTTATCCATCCAATCCCATTCATCCATCCTTGCATCTAGACTTGGCTTTCCCTTGTCATTGGTGTCAAGTACAAAGGCTATCTAAATTGTAAATCCATTGGCATTTTCCAAAACATTTCAAAAAAAAATTCAAAAAAAAAATACAAAAATACAAAAAAAACAAATATTCCAAAAACACAAAAAAATCAAATATCCATCAAAAATCGAAGCAATAAAACCAACCCTCAAATCAAATCCATCACTTCATCAAAAACCAAATCCAATCAAATCAATTATCATCTATCATCAATCACAATCATCAAATCAAATCACAAATCCATCAAAACAAATCAAATCAAATCATCAAATCAAATTCATCAACCATCAATCAAAATCATCAAATCTCAAATCCATCAAAGCAAATCAAATATCCAATCAAATCATCAAATCAAGCCAATCTATCAATCAATCAAAATCACATTAATCCAATCCATATCATTCCATCAATAACATCAAACTCAAATCAAATCAATCTCATCATCAATCTTTCAAATCACTTCTTCTAATCAATCCAAAGAATCAAAACAATGATCCAAATGCAAGTCATCCTTAATCCATACCAATCAAGTTAATCAAGCTTGTCAAATTATCCAATCACATCAATGGTCTTGATCCTAATCTTGTCGTAAATTAAATCAATCAATCAAACAATCATCATCATCATCAATGGGATATATTGTTCCCACATCCTTGTGTTGATCTAGGGATATAGTGTTCCCCGCAATGACAACAGTATTATCATCATCAATCAATCAATCATTGGTTTACAGCTTGACAGGGGCAATACCTTATTTATTTTTGTATCATTTGTGCATTCTTTCTTGCTTGTTTGGGTGTGTTATCTTTCTATCTTGCATTTGTATCACATCGATATCATTCCAGCTAATATTCATATCTTCTGTATGTTGGAATAGCTTTTTGCTCTATCCTTTGCATCTAAGGTCATATTATACCAAGTTTGTGCATTAGGACTTCAATGCTCTAAGTTTACTTCCTCTTACGTTAGACAAGGTTGTATTATGTTGGGGCACAAGACACATCGTCACCCTGGTCCTTATACCTTGGTGCATAACGTCTAGTGCTATATCAAACATTGTGGTTGCTCACTTTTATTTTAACATAACTCATTCATTCATTTCTTCTATCTATTCCCTTATCTTTCTTGACCAATCTATTTCATTTCGAGAGTTTACCCATGTTTGTCCATGTTAGATCTAGGGCACACAACTGAGAGGGGGTAGTTGTACAAAAAACATGCTTTTACTTCAGACACTTGATTCTTCTTTGTTATTTAATAACATATCAATTAACCATTCATGCAAGCATAAAGCATAAACACCAGAGCAGATAAACATCAACACATTAGACACCAAGATTTTGATGTGGAAAACCCGGATAAGGGAAAAACCATGGGGTGATTAACCCAAGGATTATTCTCTGTTAGAAGAATAAGAAAAATGGATGGCACATGCCAATTAGGGCTCACTACCTGAGCACACTGCTCACAAGAGGTACACTGCCTACAAGAGACACACTGTCTACAAAGTAACAAGTATTACAAACTTGAACTGGAGAATGACATCTTTACCATGTTTGGATCAGTTCCATTTAAGCCCAAAAACTCCTGCTCTACCTTTCGCACTTCCCTTCGCTATATCACACTCATCCCCATGTGACACACTTCAAAATGAATTCACAAACCCTTATTTATACAAGGCATCAACTTAGGAACAACCATCTAAGTCGACAAACACCTACAAGATCATTCGCAAGATGTGTAATACATCCGGTCGGCCAGTCTTAAGAAGAACACCAAAATCTGTGGTTATTCTTCGAATGCAAACTCTAACTTCAATGCGGACCACCAATAAGAATAGAACATGATCCAAAGATTACCAAAACCTTTCCCGAGTCATCAAGAACATCCGTACTTTATCAACTTACTCGAATTCTTCTGTTCTTCATCTGGAACTTCAAGAACACAGTTTGTCATCACTGTCATAGTGAAAAAGATACTTCCGGACCTCCAAACTATGAACAAATCTGGTTGTCACTTCACATGAACTTCTTCAACACTCTCCAATCCGCAGAATGAGATAATGTAATTCCGGAGCTCACCGGACCAATCTGTGACACTCTGTCTCCACTGAACACCTGCCGGAACTGGTTCTACACAAGCAGCCATAACTTCTTTAAATCTTTATATGGACCTCTGAAATCTTAACTGAAACATCTCAAGACTCATATCTACAAACCCTTTAAACCGCATCCTCTGATCCTCAACCTATTGAGTACTTTTGCCTTCTTCTCATCAGTATTCTTCACTGTTCCTGATGGAGACTAATTTCCTCAATAATCTCAGCACACAGCTCATCCAATCCTTCTTATCAATGCAATATGAGTATGTTGACATCAATGACAACACTAGTTAACCTCATACTTGCAACAATCTCCCCCTTTGTCATTGATGGCAACATATGATGTGAAAAACCATCAAGACAAGAACTTCTCCTTTCTGTCACAGCTCCCCCTATCAGCAACAACTCTTCACATGTCTTCTCTTCCTTTACTGCTCCCCCTTTGATCATCAACCACTTGTTTTTCACATGTCTTCTCTCCCCCTTTGACATCAATGGCAAAGGGCTCATACTTGCAATTCTAACACATCAGAATCATACCAGCTACTCCCCCTTAGTAGCAGCTCCCCATCATCAATCCAGATCACAAGATATGACTGTGATATCCACCGGACTGATGCACATCAGTGCATCCTAGTTCATCACCAGAGGGGCCATGACCCCTAACTTCTCCCTAAGATACTCAAAAGAGTCCTTGGAAAGAGGTTTAGTAAAAATATCTGCAAGCTGATCCTTGGAGGGCACATACTCCAATCTGACTTCACCCTTGTTCACTTGTTCTCTCAAAAAGTGAAATTTGATAGATATATGCTTGGTCTTAGAATGCAATACCAGATTCTTAGAAATATTTATTGCACTTGAATTATCATAGAAAATTGTGATAGGCTCCTCATATTCTACTTGAATATCTCTTAGCATTTGCTTCATCCAAAAAGTTGAGTGCAACTACCTGCTGCTGCAATGTATTCTGCTTCTATTGTAGATAGGGATATTACTTCTTGTTTCTTGCTTAGCCAAGAAACCAACCTTTTTCCCAAAAAGAATGCTCCTCCACTTGTACTCTTCCTATCATCCACATCTCCTGCCCAATCTGCATATGTATATGCATGAAGAGAAAAGTCATGATCTCTGGGATACCATAGACCATACTCAACTGTTCCTTTCAAGTACCTAAAAATTCTTTTGATTGCCATGACATGAGATTCTCTAGGATCAGCCCAGAATCTCGCCATAAGACCAATAGCCTGCATTATATCTGGTCTAGTCTGAGTGAGATACAGTAATCCTCCAATCATTGATCTGTACTTTGTCTAATCTATCTTAGAGAGTCATCATCTTTTCTCAACTTACATCCGGTAGCCATAGGAGTGTTCATTGTCTTTGAATCTTCCATTCCAAATTTCTTCAATAGTTCTTTCACATATTTGGTCTGAGAGATAAAGATTCCTTTCTCTATCTGAGCAACTTGTAGACCCAAGAAGAAATTCATTTCACCGAGCATTGACATTTCAAACTCACTTTTCATTTGGTTTGCAAAGGTTTTACACATACTGTCTCTTCCTCCAAAGATGATATCATCAACAAATACTTCAACAATCAAGATGTTTTCATGATCAATTTTGAAATATAGGTTACTATCAGCAGTACCTTTGTTGAAACCAATCTTCAAAAGATGTTTGTCCAGCCTCTCATACCATGCTCTTGGGGCTTGCTTTAGACCATACAGTGCCTTCTTTAATTTACAGACCATATCACCATGCTCAGATAACTGAAATCCATCCAGTTGCTCGATGTACACCTCTTCTTCTAGGTCACCATTCAGGAAAGCAGATTTGACATCCATCTGATACACTTTGAAATCTTTGAAGGCAGCAAATGCAAGAAATGGTCTGACTACTTCAATTCTTGCCACCGGAGCAAAGGTTTCCTCAAAATAAATCCCTTCTATTTGAGAGTAGCCTTTGCAAACTAATCTGGCTTTATTTCTGATTACTTCACCAACTTCATTTAGTTTGTTTTGGAAGACCCATTTGGTTCCAATCACATTCTTGTTACTAGGTCTAGAAACAATATCCCAAGTGTGATTTTTCTCAATTTGCATCAACTCTTCCTCCATTGCTTTGGTCCAATTTTCATCATTATAGGCTTCATTTATTGTCTTAGGTTCAATCTTTGAGATCAGACAACATTCATCCAGATTTTGAGCAACATTCCTTCTAGTTTGCACACCTTTGCTTTTGCCACCTATGATCTGATCTTTAGAGTGGTTTAGTCTTACATACCTTGGAACTTTGGGAGTTTCTTGCACTTCTACTTCTTGATCAGGCTCATCCAGACCTATCTCTTCTTCCTGATTTACCGGATCAGTCTAAATCTAACCTTCATGAGAGGATTGAGTTCCTTGAATCAAAACACCATTCTGATCATCTTCATCATACTCAAAAAATCTTGAGGGCTTTTCAATACCTTCATCAACCTTCATATTTGTACTTTCTATCATCTTTCTCAGTCTCTTATTGTAACACCGGTATGCTTTGCTTTGAGTGGAGTAACCCAAGAAAATTCTTTCATCACTCTTAGCATCAAACTTTCCTAGATCTTCATCTCTTTTAGTGTAACACTTGCTACCAAATACTCTGAAATATCTCATAGTAGGAGTGATGCCAAACCAAAGTTCATAAGGAGTCTTACCGGTATTGCTTCTGATTTGAACTCGATTGAGAGTGTAGACTGCAGTGCTGACAGCTTCTTTCCAAAACATCTGGGGAACATTTGCTTCCATCATCATTGTCCTGGATGCTTCCTGGATGGTCTGGTTCTTTCTCTCAACTACTCTATTCTGCTGTGGAGTCCTAGGAATAGATAACTGTCTCTTTATACCATGCTTCTCACAAAAATCTATGAATTCACCGGATGTGAATTCACCACCTCTATCAGACCTCAGACATTTTAGTTTTAATCCAGTTTGATTCTCTACCATAGCCTTGAATATTTTGAACTTTTCAAACGCTTCTGATTTCTCTTTCAGAAAGGTGACCCACATCATCCGAGAATGGTCATCAATCAGTATAATAAAGTATCTATCACCTTGCATACTCTTGATTCTTGTCGGACCACATAGATCAGTATGAACTAACTCCAATAATCTGGTAGAGGACTGATCCTTGCTTTTGAATGAGACTTTGCTCTGTTTACCTAGCTGACATTCTTTGCACAAACTATTTGTAGGTTTTACCAACTTTGGAATATCTCTTACAGCCTGAGTATTGCTTATCTTGATGATGTTATCAAAATTTACATGACACATCCTTCTATGCCATAACCAACTCTGATCAACTTGAACAAACAGACAACTTTTATTAGTACCAACTAGATGGAAGATATTACCTTTTGTTTGAGTACCGGATGCAATCTCAGTTTTGGAGCTTTCAAAGATCCTGCATCTTCCATTCTTGAACTGGAGATCATAGCCTTTGTCCACCAACTGACCAACACTGAGAAGATTGTACTTCAATCCTTCAACATACAATACATTACTAGTTTGGTTCTTTCCATCAAAAGAGATAGTTCCCCTACCTCTGATTCTACCAGCAGAATTGTCACCAAACTTTACCATTCCTCCTTCATACCTTTCTAAATCTAAGAACTTGTTCTTGTCACCTGTCATATGGTGAGAGCATCCACTGTCAATAACCTAATCATCCTTTTCTTCAACTTGGGCAGCCAAATCTCTTTCTATAACCTTATGATTGATAGATTCAGGGGATATTGGATCTTCTTCCTTGATGGTAATGAGCACCCATTCATTTCTAGATTTGTCTCCTATCTCTGATTCATCATCTATTACTCCTTCATTATCAGCTTCTTCATGAACATAATAACAATTCTTTTGGAACCTTTGTCTGTTAGAATTTGATCTTGTGGATCTTTCCGAACATCTTGAGGCAAAGTGACAAAACTTATTGCAGTTGAAGCACTTAAAGGGTATTTTTTCTTCATACTTACCAGATCCTCTTGGCAGTCTTTTTGCAGTGAGAGCTTCAAGTTGAGTTGTTTCTGCTTCTTCCTCTTCCATGTCTTTTCTTGCTTGATCATACCATGACAGCTTCCTTGAAGAGTTTTCTCCCGGATCAAATCTTTGTTTGCCCTTCACATAGGCACTGGCTTTGAATGCAGATTCAGTCTTCGGGGGATCATCTCCAAACTCAGTCATTTCAAATGCAGCCAGTTTGCCAGCTAATTGGTCTCTTGTGACAGTTGTATGGGCTCTGAATTCATCAATGGCAGCAACCTTGATTTTGTAGGCAGCAGGAAGGGATTTGAGAATTTTGCAAACAATCTCATTTTCATCCAAAACTCCACCAGCATTCCTGATTCCACACACTAGCTCATTTACTCTTGGCATAAAGGTAGTGATATTTTCATCATCTCTCATCTTCAATCTTTCAAATTTCCCTTTGAGACTCTGCAACCTTGCACTCTTAACATACACATCTCCTTCATGCAGAAGTTCCAGTTTGATCCAAATCTCATAGGCAGTTGGTAGGTCAATAACATTTGAGAGCTCTGAGTCAGTTAATGCACTTAGAAGAGCCTCTTTAGTTCGTAGATTGTTTTCAGCATGTGTGATTTCATTTAGAGTTGTCGGACCACCCTGTCGAGGTACATATGCTTTTGTGACCATGGACAAGTAAGCTTTTCCCATGCACTCCAAGTGACATTTCATGCGACCTTTCCAAAGAGAGAAGTTGGTTCCATCAAACTTCAAACTATCCTTCTTGTATGATGACATCCTGGATCGCCTCAAGTGGTTAAGCTCCTTTTTAGAGGAACTTGGCTCTGATACCAATTGTTAGATCTAGGGCACACAACTGAGAGGGGGGGTGAATCAGTTGTACAAAAAACTTGCTTTTACTTCAGACACTTGATTCTTCTTTGTTATTTAATAGCATATCAATTAACCATTCATGAAAGCATAAAGTATAAACACTAGAGCAGATAAATATCAACACATTAGACACCAAGATTTTGACATGGAAAACCCAGTTAAGGGAAAAACCATGGGGTGATTTATCCAAGGATTATTCTCTATTAGAAGAATAAGAAAAATGGATGGCACATGCCAATTAGGGCTCACTACCTGAGCACACTACTCACAAGAGGCACAGTGCCTACAAGAGACACACTATCTACAAAGTAACAAGTATTACAAACTTGAACTGGAGAATGACATCTTTACCATGCCTAGATCAGTTCCATTTAAGCCCAAAAACTCCTGCTCTACCTTTCGCACTTCCCTTCGCTATATCACACTCATCCCCATATGACAAACTTCAAAATGAATTCACAAACCTTTATTTATACAAGGCATCAACTTAGGAACAATCATCTAAGTCGGCAAACACCTACAAGATCATTCGCAAGACGTGTAATACATCCGGTTAGCTAGTCTTAAGAAGAACACCAAAATCTGTGGTTATTCTTTGAATGCAAACTCTAACTTCAATGCAGACCACCAATAAGAATAGAACACGATCCAAAGATCACCAAAACCTTTCCTGAGTCATCAAGAACATCCGCACTTTATCAGCTTACTCGAATTCTTCTGTTCTTCATCCGAAACTTCAAGAACATAGTTTGTCATCACTGTCATAGTGAAAAAGATACTTCCGGACCTCCAAACTATGAACAAATCTAGTTGTCACTTCACACAAACTTCTTCAACACTCTCTCCAATCCACAAAATGAGATAATGTAATTCCAGAGCTCACCGGACCAATCTGTAACACTCTATCTCCACTGAACACCTGCCGGAACCAGTTCTACACAAGCAGTGATAACTTCTTCAGATCTTTATGTGGACCTCTGAAATCTTAACTGGAACATCTCAAGACTCATATCTACAAACCCTTTAAACTGCATCCTCTGATCCTCAACCTATTAAGTACTTTTGCCATGTTCTCATCACTGTTCTTCACTGTTCCTGATGGAGACTAATTTCCTCAATAATCTCAGCACACAGCTCATCCAATCCTTCTTATCAATGCAATATGAGTATGTTGACATCAATGACAACATTGGTTAACCTCATACTTGCAACAATCTAACCCGTCTATCCTCTCGAGGGGGCATCCTCATCATACTATCCTATCATCATCCTATCTTTCCATCATCATCCCATTTTCACATCCTCATCCTATCATTTTCCTCTATCCATACCTTAGCTTCTTTGAAATGATGTTATTCAACACAATCTTATCATCTCAAACATCATCTCAAAGAGGGGCAAAATGTCGACACCTAAAATTGCCCATGTCTTACAACACCTAGTCAAAAACATCACTTAGACATCATGTATCATTTTGTCCTAATCCCACTCTTAATCCCACTAATCCATTAGCTAATTAATTAAATAAATTTTATTTATTTAATTAATTTCACATTCATAATCCCACTTTCCAATTAATTAATTAAATTTTATTTATTTAATTAATTTCTCATTCATATCCCAATCTTATCCTAATCATCTTCCCAATTAATTAAATAAATTTTATTTGTTTAATTAATTTCCCTCACATATCCCAACTAATTCAAATAAAATATTTGAATTAGGCCCTCACCTCTCACCACATTTTGACACTTGTCCACTTCTCACTTGAAACATGTGTGGTAGTACTTTTTGTGTACACAATCACACATGTAGTATTTTTTGTGTACATGGTCACACATGAGCTTTATCCTTCTTTGTACACTTGTTAAATGACTACAACTCCCTTGAAGAGTGGGAATAACTAATCAATTCTAGCCATCCACATCAACCATTTAGCCTTTTAATCTAAACCATCCATTTGAACCAAGCCTTTCCTATTAATTAACCCCCTCACAAGCCATTATCAAGATGCATTGAGTTAGAGTATCCTTATGCTGTTGAAATCACAGTAGAGCCTTTGAATCTATCATCCATTATCATCATCTTCCATCTATCAATCATTCATCTATCATCTTTATCTTATCGTTATGCTGCAGAAGTGAGCACCCAACATTCCTCCAACAATTATCCTTCAAAATCTTGCATGCTCATGCAAGGTGGAGAAGAGCAATGGGGATAAATCGAGCATAGCGTGGAGATCAGTTTGCATTTACATTTGTTATTTTGATTTTCATGTTGTCTTGTGCTTCATTGTGCAATTGGTAGGGTTTGATCATTGTTGTTTATTCATTTACCCTATTTGTAATTTTACCCTAACCACAATATGTGTACATATGAATGCATGTATGTAGATTGGTCAAATTGTATGGACATGTCCAAGTTATTGAATCAAAATTTATTTGTAGGACATGTGTATGTTGTTGTTGCACATGAGGAGAATGAAGAGCAAACATAATATTGGTTGGCTCGTTGTGTGGAGACTAAACATAAGTTAACAGCACCTCGAGAAGATGATGATGGCTTTCCTTATCCAACAGGTTCGGTGATCCCCTTAAGACATCCCCTTAAGCAAATTTTGATAACAAGTCTTTGATCCCCTTAAGCAAATTTTGAGAACTTATTTGATCCATTTAAGTAAATTTTGAGAATTTCTTTGATGATGGCTATCATTATCTAATAGGTTTGGTGGTGGTTGTTGGCACTTGGCTATGAAAATACCTAATAAGGAAGAATGGTTTGCCTGCATTCGAATATTATGAAACACATAAGAATATTATACACTACTCATATTTGGTGTTGGCAACAAATATAAACTGGAGAGGTATCATGGAAAACCTACAAATAAAGAGCTATGGACAATTTCTATGGAAGAGCATGAAACAATCATCGATGCATTGGAAAAAAGAGAGGATGGAGATGGTAAAATGGGATAAGTAAATACAGGTAAATATAGTTAAATAGTTTTATATTATTCTTTTAAATACATTAAATACATGTTTTGTTATTTCTTGTGCGTTATTAGTTGAAATTGATTTAAATTGTCCTTTTATATCCTTAGGCCATCATCACAAATTCATCACATACTTTGAAACAAAAACCTGAGAGGATGCAGATTAAACCTATATGTACATGTGTGAGGCACTTGTAAGTACAGGTACAAGTTGTGTATATAGATAGTTTTATATAAATTAAAATACATGTTTTGATAATATATTGATATTGCTTGTATTATTTTTATATCAGGTGGCGTGAATACCTACTACATTCCCCACAAGTTTTAGATTTTCTTAAGATGGCATAGCCACATTTTGTAAACATTATTTTGCATTGGAATATATGTACATACACAATTACATTATTACACATTTCGATGCACACAAATTTGTATACATGTGTATGTGCACAATTATACTCTACACTTTTATATATCAAAATTATTATTCTATATATTTTGTTTGTTAAATGTGCATATTTTTTTACTTTGAATTTACTTTACATTTGATTGTATTATTGTTAAATTTGGTTGCCTTGGGCAACTTCACCAAATTTTGAGAACTTAAGAGATCCCCTTAAGACATCATATTAGGACCCCTTAAGACATCTCATTATGACATAAATTAAGACATCGGATTGTTATGATGAGTCATCCTAAATTACATCAATTGTGATTAAATATGAGACATGTAGTTTGAATTCTCTGATCCCCTTAAGACATCCTATTAGGACCCCTTAAGGCATCATATTACGATATAAATTATATTAACATTAACATTATATTTGTATAACTTTTGTGATTGTTAAATGATGAGTCATCCTAATTTATACTACTTAATTATATCATTTGTTATGATGTCAAGTCATCCTGACTGGTCTAGAATATTTAATTATATCAATTGTGATCCAACATGAGACATGTAGTTTGAATTCTTTGATCCCCTTAAGAAGTCCTATTAGGACCCCTTAAGACATCATATTACAACATATAAAGTAACATAGATAAGATTTGGATGAAATATAACATAGTGGTTTCTTAAGTTAGTGTTTATAAATGCTTACACATAGACTAGTGATTAACTAACAAGTGTAAAATATATTATTCTACTGTCAACAATTGAATTAATATAGTAAGTGAGCACTATTTTTCCTCATTTGGATATATTTTCCTAATACAAACTGAAATACACTTCCATGTAAGACAACTATTGGCCTAATTTCTCTACACTAATTTCTCCATCATATGATTAGATATTAGTTTTGGCCTCATGTTGAAAACCTTATTAGATTTTGGAGTGTCTTTTTGTGAAACACCAACCTCATGTTTACCTCCATCTTGGTGCACTCTATTTCCATCCATTCTTGCTATTAGGGTGAGTGTCATACTTTCTAGCCTATCTAACTTTCCATCAAGCATGGCTATCCTAGCCACTTTGTCTTATAATTCCTAAAATATTACTTCTACATCTTCTTCTATTTCCATTCTTTCATATCTCACTCTTCTTAGCCAATCCCTTGATTCAACCTTAGGCTCAAAAGGTACTAAAATCCTATTTTCATTTGATCTTATGTTAGACATAAACCAATAAAGCTTATAAAATGACAATCTCAAGTTATTCAAACCCAAATTATATCACTTGATTGATAAACCTTTAGGTTAATAACCATAGTGTTGTAACAACAATGGAATCCTAAGCTATCTCTACTTATTCTACTCTCACCATATGTTTCCCCATTATTCTATCAAAATATACTAGTATGGATAATTTGAATAAAATAAAGGAAATTAAACATATAAACAAAGAACATATCACACAACACCAATATTCCTCTAGAGAAAAGGCCAATCAAGTGAAACAATCCGAGAAGGGTATACAACTACTATCCCATAACAATTTTACTACTATTACATAGAGGTTCAATGCCAAAAATGGTTAATTTGAAGTTGTTAATCCATAGTATCCTACATAGTTATGTTACTTCTATGCTTCAATAACCATATATCTCTCTTTATTCTCCTCAAACTAGTATTAGAGTCCTCTCTCAATCCAACCATTACACTATCATCTTCATTCTATCCTTAATTCTTCCTTATTTTGTGCTTAATAATGAAGATGAACTAGTACTTAGCATAGTCATTGTTGCCCTAACAACTACCCTTGTTTGGAAGATGGATAGTTATCTTGGATGCCAATTATCATCCATGTGACCACCAAGAAACTATTTTATATAATAGGTTTCTCCCACATCCCACGTAGACAACCTAAACAACCACCATCCAAATCATAACTTGCTAGGAGGAAAGGATAATTAGTTGCCAAAATGGAAAATGAACTATCATGACTCTAATTAAAAAGAACAACCCAACAATGTAACCACATAATCATTTCCCTAAACATTTTGACCCATAATGAAGACTATATGCACCCAACACAAATTCATATTGTTACTTCAACAAGAGACAAAATTATGCCTTTGTAATACTCTATCCTAAATAACTTTCAACTGCTACAACTCATCTGGAAACTAACCTGTAACAAGTATATATAGAAGTCAACACTACATGCATCATGATAATGTTCTAGACCATCACCAAGATACATATTGAACTATTATGCAAACACATACTCAATGTTCATCCTTTCTAACATTCAAAACATTGCTAAAAGTAATACAAATCACTCTCAAAACTATTCCCATAGAAGGCTTACAAGTATCTTTCAATAGCTCATTTGGATATTTTCCTCACTACTTGAAGTAGTTGTCTATCTTAGACTAAATCTTAGAGAGCCTTTAGGCTCCAATTGTACATTACATAAGAGACTATGTTCTTCCCTTGATTGGCTAGAATCTCTAATTTCCAACATCTTTCTTGCTAATTAGGTCTCAAAATAATTTCCTTTTCATTGCCCTTCTAGTCTTGGTGGTCTCCAAACCATTGTTGAAGCACATTTCTACAACCACACAGATGATTGACATTCACTATGCATGCAATTGTCAACTTACTAAGGTCCATAAATCATGTTATTTCACCATATTTTCAATATTTTGGAGGTTTATGAACTACTATCCTTATGTTTGAAAAGATTCAAATAGACTTGTAACTTTGTATAAGCTCAAAATTGAGCATTTAGTCACTATCTGTTTCTCTTACTTTACTATATACATCCTTATTATTTATCAACATCCTTTGCCTTAATTACACATTTGGATAGTTTCTTTATATTATATTGTTATAATATCGATCTTAAATTCTTTTGTGTGCTTAATACATTGTCAAACATTGTTAGATCATTGGAGAATAATTTTTCTCACACACTAGCATTCTAAAATTACATTCCAAGACTAGCTTACATTCTAGTAAAATGTTTGTGAATCTATTAAAAAGTTCTCCTTTCAATTTTTCTGATATCAAGAATCAAGAAAGTGAAGTAACTCCTTTCATTAGTTCATATATGACACCTATTACCATTGTTATTATATTGAATGATTCAATCAAAAAAACATATCCTCTTGGTCCTACTTACTTTCTCTCTGTCATTTCCCTTTATAAAGAACTTTTACAAGTAAAACACATTACTAGTTAAAATAGTGGAAGTCTTTCATATTGAACATTACTTATTTAATATAAAAAATGTGGTAAATTTCCATAACCAAAACAACATGATATTAAGATAAAATCCAACTTCTCTTTTTATCTATACATTAGTTAGCTTGTTCTATTAATACAAAATTTTGATAATGTTCATTATTTAATTTCTAAAGGCATGATATTTAAGAATTGCCAACAATAATAAATGAAGTAAAAAATTTCCCATAACCTTGATGAGACATATTACTATAGAATACTTGAAACCACTTTGTGAAAATCTTACTATCTAAAATTCCATTTATAAAGGGCATTGGAAGCTAAGTAGATATAGACAATTATAAGAAGATGTTAAATTGTTTTGTCACTATAAAAACCAATTAGTTTTTGTTATTTTTTATTAGAACCCCAATTTCTATATATATTTAAATATAAAAATGATATTGAATAAGATATCTAGTGTCATTTCTATTTCACTTAAATGTTTATGGACATAAAATACTAAAATAAAATAAAGTCACATAGCTAGACCATAAAATACTGAAATGAAATAAAGTCTAGATGAAACAATATATAAAGTCCATGACAATACAACCCATGTTCAAAATATAAAGTCCATCAAACAATATATATAAAGTCCATGAAACAATATATATAAAGTCCATGAGAAACAGTATATATGTAGTCCATGAAATAGTCAAATTATATAGCCCATAAAATAACCTAACTCATATTGTCTTTGTAATCAAGAGACCTCTTCAAACCATGCGAACTACTCAAATGACCCGAATCACTCTGTAGAAGAGAAATATTTAGATGCAATCAGATGTAAGATGACTAAAAATGATTTAATGACAATTTAATTTATAATTTATCATAACATTAAATTACCGTTTGAGGTTGAGAGACATGCTCTGGTGCACCTAGACTTGTCTCTACATGCTCTGAATCAATCTACATGTACAAGAGAAAGAAAGTTGAAATTAGATGTAAGACGATTTTAAAAATGATTTAATTCAATTTAATTTATAATTTATCATATTTAAATTATTATACCGTAAGAGGTTGTTGTGCATCCTCTGTTCCACGACCTGTCTCTACAGGCTTAGCTACATGACATGTCTCAAGCTATAAAAGAAAAAGAATTTTTAACACATGTCGACATATATATTCTATTGAAATTTACTTTAAGTTGACAATGTATATTTTAATTGACTTTAAATATAATCTAAATTTTAAATTATACCTTATCAGGCTGCCAATCTCCTATGTCCTACTCTGCATGTGTTGTAGGTGGAATGACATGAATAAGATGAAACGTGTCACTGACAAGCTCCTAAAAGGTCATTTATAAATTAGCACATGTGTACAAATTAGGTTAAAACAAATATATTCATTTGTGTAGGTAGCCAATTTTTGTTTTAATCTATTTAAAAGACCTACATATTGCAGATAGACATAGATACATTTTTCAACAACCTGAAATGTAGTCGACTCCTGATATAAACTTGGATCATCCAAGTGTGCTGCAATGCCCATCCTCATTGTTGTGTCAACCTACATAGACATATTTTTAATATATATTAAATAGTACATGCACGTTTTCAGATATAGTGAATTCAAAATAGAAAAATCTAGGTATATATATAGTTTTTTAAAACAATATACATACAAAAGGGTCATGTGAGATACCCAATGATGGAGGAGTGCTCGAGACACCCTCATATGAAGGATTCAATGTGGAAGAACCTTAAACCAACATAAATATTTAATGTACATGTTTAAGACTGAATTACAAATTAAAATCAAGTAAATAAACTTATTTAAAATATAAATAATTCAAAATACCCCAAATGGGTGCCCGAGATGAACAGGTGTCGATAAAAAATTAAATCAAGCAATGGTCCATGTTGCCATCATCTACACCAAACAATTTGATTGTTAAAATATTATAATTTAATTGATCTATATGTTCATTAAAAACACATGCTTAAAATTGTTATAAATTCAACACTTGTGTAACCTATATATATACATGTGTCGAATGATTAGTGGGATGATCCTCAGCAAATAGATATTCAACAAAAGATTCACCCATATTATCAGATGTTGCATGTGTAGTTGAAGTGGGTGCAGCTGCCTGATAAGGTCCATAACACAACTGATTGCAACTCATACATGTATGAGGCATTGACACATGTAGAGTGGTACTAAGACCACTTCCACCATCAACTCCTCCATGGTCTCTAACCTGAGCTACCATCATAGAAGTCTACTCATCTAGGCTACCTGAGAGTGCACTTAATGTGCCTAGTGCAATTACCACCACACGATGTTGGAAGGGCGCGGGAATGGCAGCAGCAGGAGGGTCAATAAGAGGTTGAACAGGCACGAGTTGTTGGGGATCAACCCATGCCCCCAACCTCTGTTGTGGCATGCCACCACCAATACCCTAGAATGATCTAAAATCAAAATGGTTGGGTTTCTGATTCATAACAAGCTCTACATATAATTTTCTCAAAAAATATAAAGGAACCTCACAATTAGCATGAGGTGGATAATCAAACACCATCCACCATTTGTCCCAAAAATTGGTAGACATTCCTTAATGTCTACACCACCTGATTGATATTCTTTTCTTATTTGCAGGAATAGGTTCATTTGTGATGGGGTGTCTAAAATATTGTGCTAAATGACCTTTTGTGATTTTAAGATCTAAAATATCCTTATAGGAGAGGCCATCAACATAAAATTGGCACCTCTCCTCTCTCCACTTCTGGAATCCATCGAAATCTGAGTCAATAGACCTCACAGAATCTACAATATTTTGCATCAAAGTTGCAAAATGTACCATGTGAGGTGGCATGAATTGTTCACTGTGAATGGAATTCAATTTTTCTTGTATGGAATCCACATTTTCATTAATTATGGCTTGCAAGCGAGCCTAGTCAGTTCCAGGTGGGGGTGGAGGTGGGGGTGGAGGTGGGGCATCTAGAGGTGGGGGTGGGGGTGGGGGTGGAGATGGTGCATGCTCATCTTGTGCATTGAGGAAGTCCTTAGCATCAAAGTGAATATCATCCATGATGATATATATAAAAACTATGAACCTGCATATATACATATAAACATACAAACTTGAGAACAAAATTAATTTTCAAGAATCTATAAATAAATTATAAATAAACATGTACATGTTGAAAAATTATAAATTATAAATAAACTAGATAAATTAAATAAATGTTTCAAGAAATTACACTTGAAATATTTAAATTAAACGTACAAATACATGTGCATACAAATTTCAAAATGTAAGAGCTATTATAGTGAACTATGTAATTTTCAAATTGAAGTTGGGATTTTCATTCGAGACCTAAATTTTGATTCTTGGTGGAAAACTATTTAGATGAGGATCTAGATGAAGTTGTAGGCATGAAGTTTTAGACAATTGATTTTAGGTGTGTATATATTAATGGTTTGAGTCCAGTTGAGGGTGTACATTGATTATAAGAGAGATAGATATTGACCTTAGAAGTTGAATCAAATGTCATTTTCTTATTAGGTGGACATTTAGTTAATATCTCAAGCCTTCATACATGTTGGTGAGGATCATGCCCATTTAGGGCTAATCCCTTTATGTTATTCATAGTATCCATCTTTTGAAAGGAGTTTTGGAGTCTATGCCATATGTTTAGTCTTATAGTTAATAACTCCTAATGTGGTCCTAGTTTCCATTTTCCCATTTGATGAACTTCAAGATTATTTCATTGTATACCTTCATGTATAAAGTCTAAAATGTGGTCACAATGTATTATAAAGGCTTTGGGAGGGGTTATTATTTTTTAACCATTGTCTAAGTTTGTAGCAAGTCAAAGATATGAATTATATTACCAGTGCTAAAATAAATTTCAAAGGGTACATGGATCATGAGTACTTGTAGTGAGGGAGACAAGAAAGATCAATAAGACTATACAGACAATCATGTTAGGTTTAATCAAATACTAGGACAATCATGGGCATAAAAGGGTATCTTTGTTTCAAGACTATCTGGAGGTTTGTAAAAAAGGATTTGCATGCATATATTATCAAGGTCATGTTATGCTTATGATTTATCCTCTCATTCATCTTGTCACAACCCTCTCAATAGGACTGCCCTATAATTGATTTTGTTATCTACGACTATCATTATGGTGTTTGATCATAGGGTGTTTGGTATCAAGGTTAAATGTCAATATGAAGGACTGTCATATCAAAAGATGCCTCTTAAGGACTTAGAGAGATATGATTAGCCAAGAATTGTATTGTCACAGTAGTTAGAGTATAGAAGTAGGGCTATTAGGACTACCATAATGAATTTGTTGTCAAAGTTTGTCATCATATGTTAGGTCCAAGGTTTCAATTTTGTTAATTTTTCTATGGAGTTGGCTATTGGTTTGATGTTAAGTACTCATTCTAGAAGATCCAACATTTCCTATGACAAAGCTAGAAATAGTTTGTAATGGTTTTGGATGAATTTCTCTAACTTTATGACTATCAATAAGCTTGGTCAACAAATACAATAGTCATGCTTGCATTGGTTTGAGCATTGGATCAATCATGAATTCATAAGTTGGATATGTGTTTGAGTATGTGAAGATTTGAGTGAATCAAAACTCATTTGTAAGAATCCATTTCTTAGAGTGTGGTTTTAGAATTAAATGTCATGATCCTAATCTAAATGGAGTTCTGAGAGACAAGGATTTGATTGCCTAGAGGGCAATCCATCAAACCCTAACTAAGTGGGTTTCATTATACATACTAAGAAAACCATAAGAAGATTATCATTTATGCACCATGTGTAGTACTAGGTTTCTTGATCAGTCCTATTTCAATCATGATATGATAGGAACAATTGTGTTGATCCTTACCATTTGATAGGAAAGAGGAAATCATCATCTTCACATGAACTTTAGTATCTTGTATAATGTTGTCATGACCATTAAGGATTGTTAATTGTTATTAAATTCCTTGAAGTTATGGACCTTTAAGATAGCCTTAAACCAATAACAAACTTGTCATGAGGAGTTCAGTTGGGTTGTTACATCATGATTTCTCTAGGATTAGTCATTAACCATAAGATTGTCATCTTCCCTTGTTATCAAAAGTCTATCAAGGAAACATGTGAAGACTGTCACATTCACATGATGAACTACAAAGGGATAATGAAATTGTTGTTAAGATGTAAGACTCCTCTAGAGATTCAATTGCATTATCTTCATAGTCAAAGAGACATAACCATGTGGTAATGATTAAATCTTCCACTTTAAGATAGTTGATGAGGTAAGAAGGTTAGGATACTATCATAAGGTGGAAGGCAGTCATGAATGAAAAATGAGAAATTGCATAGACTACAGATCACTATGATTGTCCCAAACCTTAAGAACAATTTAAAACTCTATTTTACTATCAATATATCCATGAAGGGTGAATGTTTAGATGCATCTATGCTATCATGATGTCATAGAAACCAATGGACTATCATACCACCCTAGAATCATAATGAACATCTGTAAGACTATAACTAGACTTGGAAAACTACCTTGAGGTGGATCTCTTATGCATGGCAACATGATGAAATCCTAAATTTGGTGAAGTTGCCTATGGCAACCAAATTTGATAATGGAGATAGGATTGACTACTAGTTGGCTAGGACTAATCTGAGTATGAAGATGAATATATTATGATGATTTGTGATTTAAAAAATGAAGAATTTGATGCTTTATTTAACTTGTGATTGTAGGGATGATCTAGCTAGAGAAAGATATTAGTTGATGGAATGGAGATATGTTGTTGTTCCATCCATGGAAACATCATGATTTTGAGTTGTACAAGTACACATTTGAAGCAAAAAATGATCAAAAATGAAGGGAAAGAGGTCCTAAAGCTGAAATGAGATGGAATTTTCTATTAGATACCTAATTTGCAGCCTTAGACATTATTGCTACAACATTCCAAGAGCCTTTATTTTCTGATTTAGATTTGGGAAACCATGGAGATGGATTGATAAAGGTTTGATTATGAAGGAAGTGATAAAGGTTTGATTATGGTTTGTTGTAATTTTTTACATGACAGTTATCTATTCAATAATGCCTTTAAAATACAATGACATACATTAGTATAAGTAAATTTTATAAAAACCAAATATATATATAATCCCAATGCTATATAAATTTTGACAGTTTGTTCAAAATCTCTCCTTTCATATGATACAGTCGTTTCAAAATTTCAATTGTATTTTACAACTAAAATGTCTAAATACAGCTATTGAACTCTCAAATTGAAATCAAATTTTGACAGTTTGTTCAAAATCTCTCCTTTCATATGATATAGTATTTTCAAAATTTTAATTGTATTTTACAGCTAAAATGTCTAAATACAGTTATTCAATTCTCAAATTTAAACAAAATTTTGACAGTTTGTTCAAAATCTATCCTTTTATATGATACAGTCTTTCAAAATTTCAATTGTATTTTACAACTAAAATGTCTAAATACAGCTATTGAACTCATAAATTCAAACCCTAATAACAGTCTAGGTTTTAAATTTTGATTGTATTTTACACTAAAAAAGAAAGAAAAACATAAAAAAATTCATCAGAGATGATTGAGAAATTAAAAAAATCCACTTACCTAAGCTTTTGATGGCTGAAAATGCTCTCCTTGCACTCAGGATCCTGTTTTGTTTGTCGCCTGTCGCTGGGAAAAATAGGGTTGCAGGCTTTTTTAAAAAAAATTAATACTTTCAATAAATGAGATCCTGTTTAGAAACGGGATCCCGTTTTATAAAACGGGATCTGATTCTAAACGGGATCCTATTTTTTGAAACGGGATCCCATTTTTTGGTCCTAGGTTCAAGATCCCGCTAAGAAATGGGATCCTTTCCTAGATTTTAGGCTCGGGATCCCATTTTTAGTTACCAGATTTCAGATTTTTTTCTAACTCTGAAACTTCCACCTTAAGTGGACTCATCTTTGTGCATGCACCCCACTCCAACATGAAGCCACTATCTCTAGTGGACCCCGTGCTTGTCATAACAAGTTTCTCTATTCTCCACAAAGTAACTCCCCTGTGCCTAGAAAAGAGGAAGTCAATTTGCAATCAAGAATGACAACAATAACTCCCATTGTTGACTTGTCAATGCCATTACAACAATATCTCGTATCTTGAAGAATAATAAAATGTAATATCCCACAAATCCTCGTGTGTGTCCAAGTACCCATTCCAAGAAAGTTGGAGACATGAACATTATACAATAGAATTATAATTTAATATCACACTTTCCTAACAATTTACATCTCTTGTTGGCTTCCCTCTTGGATTTATTATAATCAATTGACACAATTTATAAGGAGTTATTTGTGGAACATGTGGGCTAATAAGAAGAGTATGCTAGCCACTTCTTGGAGGCACTACATTTTAACCAAAGGAAAAAGGTGCCCTTGGAATCATAGACCCCTTCTACTAGGGTGTGTGTTTAACAACCAAGTGAATTTTGTGAGCCCTTAAGTGTCATGTAGGATATAAACACTTGGTTCATTTTGGAATACAATTTGCTACAATTGGCAATCCATGAAACATGGTGAAGTGGAAGACTAAGATCATAGATTAGCTCCTTTTTTAAGACCCAAGTTTCTACCCCCCCTCAACAACATATGGAAGGCTTGATAATTGATCTCCCAACAACTTACCTAGTTTGACCAATCTCTAAGACATGGACTTAGCTTTGCCACTTCCTCCATCTAGTGGAACCTGTTAGTTTGTAAGATGAGAAGTCCTTAGCTCTCATTAGCATGTTTAAAGGCAAATGTCTCTTCAAAAAGTGTGTCCAAGTGCTCAAGGATCTTTTGGATTCACCCAACCTTAATTGGAAATCATGGCAGCAAGTCTAACATGAATTCAATCTCAAACACAACCTATGATGGATATTTAGAAACTACTCCTACCTTTCCTTACATAAAACTTTCCATGTTCTATCCTTGTAATTTTTTGAAAAATTGGAGATGGCCTCATAATTCTTCCTCAAAGCCATCTATAAAAAACTTCTCTCTAATATCGTCCTCTCACTTCATCTTAACACTAAGTGGAATTACAAAGTCACTTGGAGCAAGTGGAATGAGCTTAGCCACCAATTATGTCAATCAAAAGTAGATGTACAATCCCAACTCACTACATGGAAACTCTTGCATGTCAAGTTTCCCATTGATACCCACCTCAAGTTCATCCACCCTCTCCTACTTGTGCTTTCTACATGCCAAGCTAGAAAGTTTTGTTAAGCATGCATTTTGGTTCTATCCTCATGCTCGTAAGCTTTGGCTCTCTCTCATGTCCTCTCTACTTGTCATTTTCCCTCATAGATGGTCGTGGAAGCTAGCTCTATTAAACATTTTAGCTTCTCACAATATCATTACTGAATCTTGTAGACAAGTTATTGCCAAGATTATTTGAAAGTATCAGTGCATAGTTGTTGCCTCTCACTCTTTTTTTTTTTTTTTGGAGATTGAATTACACTTGTTGTATGTTAACTTGTTACTTCACATGTCAAACTTGTCCATAGTGCTGAAGGAGGAGTTGAAGATCAACAATGACCTTGAGAAGCAAGTCAATTGTTTGCAATCCTAGCTATAGGCTTTGGAAAGTAAGGAGTACGTGATCACTAAGATCTCCCAGATTGCGAAGGAGCCTAACTAGCTCCAACGCTCTCTACAATGCAGGCAAACTTAATAGAGCCAATTACCATTATCTATATAATGTTCAAGCTACTATCAATCATATTGCCAATTTTGTTGGCATGGGTATAGAATGGCATGTGGTCGAGGAGTTTGATCTCTAATAGATTTGATGTTGCTAGTTGTATGTTATCTACAATATGCTCTCATAGATTTGGTTCTCATTTTGTAATGCTATACTTTATCTTCCTATTCAATTACCTATCATACAAACTTATTCAAAACTAAATATATTATGTTATAGCCATATTTATTTTATTTCAACAACTAAACACATTAATCATTTTTATTTATACGTGCTCTTTGAAATTGTTGTAATTTCACTTATTATTAAGTTGAAAGTTGTCTTCCATGCCCTTTCCTATTTACTCGAATATCCTGATATTCTTTTATATTTACACTTGTAGATTGTAATAAAAACAAATGAGAAAAGACTTAAATTTCTTAAAGGTTATAGCACGTTTATTTAAATATAAGCATTTTTTTAAAATTGGAATGAGCAGCCGATAGAAAATAAAAAACTAAGAGATACCGCCTTACAGCTACAATCAATACAACTGAATAAGACCATAAGTGTAGTATGGAAAGTACAACAGCGAAACGAAAGGACTTTAATATGAATTATCATATTTGAATATTTGTTGACATCAAAGATAAAGTAGATGATATTCGCTGTAATTTCTTGATATTTTTGCTTATTTTAATGAAAAATAATAAAAAATAAATTAGATATGCCCACGTGGAGAGAGGTTGGGAAATTTTAAGTGATAATAAAGATAAGGATAATACTAAAAAAATTAGCTGTTTGAATGCAATGCAGGTAAATAAGTCAAAATAATGTATGGTTTGAAATGAGTTAGAATTATAATGATATGCGTGTCAAATCACCCATTTCCTATACACATTATTTCCTTGGGATTTGGGGCACCACTCACGTCTTATCACAGCCGCCCAAGGCACGTCGATTGACCTTTACTAAACCCACTTTCTTATTCATACCTATGTATTGTCAACTGGCTGTCATGAAAAGAATTGGTGACCTTTGACAGATACACAGCACTGTCTACCTAGTTACACATATTTTTAATTTGGTTTGTTCGTCCTCAACTCCCATGCAACTTTAACTTTAAGGTATCTACAAATGAACCAACAATGTCCCCAAGTTTTCTGCATAAAGTCAAATTATGTAGGGAGAGGGTTTAATAGTGGTGTGCCTTAATTCTATTGGTTGATATAGCAATGCAATGTAACATTGAGACTACAAATTTTTATTCTTGTTTTATCTTACAGACCCAAAAAAAAATGTGTCATCTATGTTCTTTGTTGAGGTGTCATAATAGAACCCTAAAAAAAGTTAGACCTATAGTTGGGCATTAAGTCATGTTTTTTAGTGTGTCAACGTGGCATGATATGATTTGTTGCTTTTTGAATGTAATGGGCATGTTTTATTCAACTATTGAGTCCTCTCTTAAACTACTAGTACCATATTATTTAAAATATTGGGCTTTCAATGTACAAGTTCTATGAAAACTATTGGTACACCACTATTAGTTCCTCTCTCCAACTAGTTTATAAAAAGTAGTATATGACATTCATCAAAAAAATTGGGATGATGTTTATTCAACATATAGGATGTTTAGGATGCTTATTGTGTATGCTAAAATATGAAACAAAATGAGGAACACCGCATCAAAACAAAGAACATATTTCATAAATAACAACACTTCAGATTAAGAAAAGGGTTAACAAAAAATAATGAAAACTTAGAAAGCTCTCGCCAACATCAACCCTTGTTGCACCAAATGGTGGTTGTGCTCAAAAGATTTTTGTTGTCGAGATTGAATGTTAATTGCTCATACCTACAACATAACTTTGTATTTAAGAGATCTATAAAACCTACAACATAACTTTGCATTTAAGAGATCAATTTATAGATCTCTTGGACGTGATTGAATTTATAGATCAAGAGGATTAAAGATCAATGGATGATATTGATTTAAGAGATCAATGGCTAGAGATGCTTGAGAGGATTGCATGCATGTAAAGTGCAAGATTGCATGGATAATCATGGCTTAGATTGTGCAAGTGATTAGTTGGTTAACTAATGACTTGTTTTAGTCAACTAAATTTGATTGATTAGTTAACTAGGTCGATTAATCAAGTTACCTCTTTTAATTGATCGGTTAACTAAATTGACTAATTTGTTAACTAATTTTCATTGAGAGTCAACCAATGATTGGAAGGAAAAATATGAATAAAATAAAGAAATAAGTCATATTTATTTAATTTCTGGAGTAGGAGTAATTAACTTAATTAAATAAATGTTGGATTTATTTAATTAAGGTAAGAGTATAGAAGATTGATTGATTAATTAAATAAATTGTCTTGATTTATTTAATTAATGTTGAAAGAATAGTTAATTTATTAATTAAATAATTAAAAATTACTTAATTAATGTTGGTAGATAAATTGGAATATAACTAAATAAATAGGATTTATTTAATTAATTTTGGAGGAATAGTTAGGTGATGAGACATGTAACAATGAAAATAGCATGACATAATTTTAGGTGTTTATATTTTGCCTCTCTTTGAGATGATGTTGTGACTAAACGAAGTAACAACATTTCAAAGAAAGATAGAATATAGTGATTGGAAAGGGATGCCCTAACCACTCAAAGAAAGAGTGATGAGGATCAATGATGTAAGGATGATGATGCCCCCTCTAGAGGATAGGTGGGTTTGAAGAACATGAGAATGCTTTTGAAATGGATGAAGATGTGAGGGAGGATAGAAGATTGTATGAAGGGGTTGGATATAATGGATAGAAGTAGTATATGAGAAATGGATTAGGATGGGAAGACAAGGTGGAAAATAGGGATTGGAAATGGATGGGTTAGTTGAATGAGAAGTCATGTTGTGTTGAGTAAGCAATCATGGTGTTTGATATAACACTTGACACTATGCACCAATGTATAAAGACTAGGGTGATGATGTGTCTGATGCAGAGAGGATTGACTCAAAAGAAAAGGTGACAAGAAAGCATATGTTGTATGACACCTTGATATAAAAGATCATGATGTCATTGTGGCGATATGTTGCAAGGACCGATGCAGATGCAAACAAAATGATAATAAACACAAGAAAGAAAGAAAGCATGCATAAACAATCACAAATACAAACAAGAGTCATTTCCCTTATCAAGCTAAAAACTAATGATTGATTGATTGACAAGGAGGAGAGTGTTGTTGATGTGGGAATGATATATCTTGAGAACAACATTAGGATTGGGAATGATATATCCTAATGATAATTAACGATTATGATAACATTCTTGATGTGGGAACAATATATCCTGAAAATAATGTGTGGATTATAAATGATTTATCCTGATGATGATTAGATTATAGAAGATCAAGACTTACAACAAGGTTGGGAATAAAACTAATGGATGTTTTTAGATGATGGGCTAGATTAACGTGGATTAAGGATTACTTGCAATTGGATTGGATTGCTTTGTGATTTCTTGGGATCATTGCATTGGTGTGTGTTTGGGTAGTCTTTTGCTTGGAACTAATGACAAGGGAAAACCAAGTCTAGGGGCAAGGTTGAAAGAAGGATTGGATGGATGGATTAAAGGATTGTCAATAGTGGGTGGGAGGGATGGGGGATTCATGAGAGATGGATGGAGGGGTTTACGATGTGATCTCCAAGGACTACGCCATATAGCAATAACATGCCCCACTCTACATATATCACTTATGATGTTGCATTACAATGCCTATGACAATAGAGTGGTAGGATTGGATGTAAAAGATTGGGTACATCAAGAGATGTCCAAAGCATGTTTCAACATTATGCCCTATCCAAGTTATCAAAGTCAAAAGTAGGAAGGGAGGATGGGTTGAGTGTGATGGGATAGGTATGCAGACATATGAATGGGTAGGATAAGATGAGAGTCATAGGATAAGAATGACAAGATGGGAGAGGTTTTCCCCCAAGTGTAGAGTGCTCTTAGATGGAAGATTTTATGCATGATGCCTACAAATGGGTTTTCATCATGATGTACTTGTCCAACGTGCCATAAGAATGGTTTTCACCATTGGATATATTTTTTTTACTTTTTTTGCTTTTTTTGTTTTTTTTAAAATTTTTTTAAAAAAATTTGTGCTTCATTGATTAGATGGCATTGATATCTTGATATTCAAGGGGTCTTCATATATCCATGTCTATTTGATATAGTCAATGCAAAACGCTTTGTCATAACATGTTAGTAGTGACCGGCCTAGAGTAATTGCTTCATTATGATCATATCACTCATGTATGTAATCCATTGATGTTGGTGTGATCCTTATTGATAATGGAGTTGGCCTTATCCGAAGGTTTACATCTTGATAGGGTACCATCATAGACCTTATGATAAAGCATTGTTTCCATAATGTGATAGATTTGGGATTTGGGGTTTTTGGACTTGAGGTGTGATTCTAGATTTGTATAAGGGATGTTGGAGGTGGAATTAAGTCATTTAGATAGATAGATTTATGATTTAGATTAGGTTGGAGGATTCCTAAATCATCATACATGGGATGGTGGATGATGGAGTTTGGATTGTTGATTAGGACTAACATTCTTATACACCTTACATGATTGGATAAATGATAGTCTTGAAGGCAATGTACACTTGTTATATGTAAGATGCATCTTTCAATGTGGCTCCACATTTTGAATGATTGTTTGATTTGGATATTTTCTTTGCTCAATTTGGATATTTTTCTATGCTTGATTTAGTTGGTCCAATTTTCTTTAGGACCCATAATGTTTTTATGTGTCTTCCTTGATTTTTTGGATTCATTCACCTTTGATGTTTGATTTTTATCCTTTGCTTTGTATTATTTAAAAGTGTGTTGGTCCCAATCAATGAGTTTAGGATGTGGAGGATAAAGTTTGATGGTAGGGGTGGAGGTGGTGGTGAAAGAATTAGTGGTAGCAATATTATTGAAGGGCCTATGAGTGGCCTCTATTTTGATGTTTACATTGGATGAAGTTTTCCTAGTGATCGTTGAAGTATTACCAACATCGTTAGATTACTTGTTAGGTGGTCTATAGTTGATGTTGTGATGACCATGATTTGCATACACTAGTACAAGTTCAAGGATTACTTATTCATGAGGGCTCAAGACTTTATCTTTGTAACCCATGAGTTGACATATTTTATTTGCAATGGGGTACTTGTTCCTTTTGAAACATGATGCTAGCCCCTTAGTGTATTGCTAGGAACCATTATAGCTTGCAATTAGCTTGTCTACAAGGAGACCATATTTAATGAAGTTGGTTGGGGCATCTTGATAAGATGTTTCCATGTTCTTCACGATCATGATGGTAGTGGCTTGGTCAATTATAAACTCACTGTGATCACTTGTGACATTCTCGTCTTCATACTTGATGGGATCCACATCATGTAAAATGTGATTGTCAGTATGATCATCTTTCTTGTCTATGCATTTAATGGGGGAAATGATCTCCTCATGTGAAGGGGGAGTTGTGTAATGGTGGATAGAACTAGTGTTGATTCTTTGATTTTGGGAGATGATACCATGAAAGGGATTAGTTTGGATGCTTGGATCTTGATGGGGTTGGGAATATGTTTGGGCATGCTTTGGAACAAGATCTTGACATAGACTAATTTTCTTGGATGACACAATGTAGGAGTGTCATGTTGCTTTGAAATCACTGTTAGCAACGAGTGCATGGACAGACCCCTTGAGTTGTGCACATGGATTGGTGAGGGATTTTTTATGCTTATGGATTTTGGATTTGATGGATGTGATGGAATTTTGAAAAAGAAACATTTGTTTTCCCACATAGGTAGATTTGTAGGAATGATGGCTTTAGGATGCTCTTGATAGGTGATGGTTTAATGACTTGCTCATTGACAATACATTTACATGAAGAAGGATGACCTTGGATTAGTGGGGTTGCATATGCATGACTCCATAACTTTGCTTTTGCTTTTGTGCTTAGGATCCTTTGCTAGTAGTCCTTGGAGAAAGAGAAAATCTAAAAAGGATGATATGGATGTGTTAGGATTAGATAGTGAATTAGATGTTTGGATTGATTAGTGGTTGGATTGATGAGGTGGGTTGGATGATAATGATTTTGGGGATGAAATATTTAGATAGGAGGTGGAGGAAATGAGGGCCTAACATAAAGGTGGGCTTTGGTATATGGATGGAAAATGAGAGGTTTTTCCCTTGTCAAAGTTACTATGGGGGTGTCTAATAGATATGTATTAAGGATTTTTGTGGAATAGCTATTGCTAGCTAGTTCTTGGTCAAATGGTGCTTGATTATGCATGATTGGGTGATTATAGCTTATGGAAAGATTACTCACAACGATGTTGTCAAGGGTTTCATCATCATGATATTCATCTTGGTCCACAAGGCTATCATCATCATCATTTGGACAAAGGATCTCATCTAATGGATGCATGACTTTTTCTTTGACTATGATTTTGGGTTTTAATGGGAATTAGTTTCAAAGGGATTTTTAGCTTGGTTTTGATAAAGGAGCTCATCTGATGGATGCTAGTTCTAGGGGCATGCAATGAGTAGCTTATCGGTGCTAACTGCTAATCGATGCACCACAAACATATACAATCAATGGTCTTAAATAAGATTTATAATTTGCTAAGGGATGTACTCAATATACCCAAGGGTATGAGAGGCTAAAGTCTGTAAATGAGAGTATCTCTACAAGCATGTGGTCATGGGTCAAATCCCTTTACACTTCACCTTGTCCCCTCATATGGACAATATGGCTATGCTAGACATGAGAATCCTCATTTGAGGTACATATTTTGATCTCCCCCCTTTATATACCCTACTGGAGCATGTGGTTTGGGTCATCCCACAAGGTGATGAAATCCAAGGGTAGGCCCACTAGTAGGAAATAAGTCCAAGTGATTTTTTATTCCCAAGATTGCCTTGTGGTGCGAGGGAAGAGCATACACAACTTGGATCCTTGGGATGAAATAAAGAGTGAATGACAAGGGTGTTTTTAATCTTGAAGATCATATTTTGATGTGACTAGAGAGCACACACACCCAAGAAAACACACAAACATAAAAAAAAGATTCTTTGACCTTAAGATACAAGTGTACAACTAGACTAGTGATAAAACAAGATCTCAGACAAGTGAGTTGCACACAATAATGTTAGTAGTTTGATAAAATGAACTTAGACTAGAAAAATGATGCAATAAAGGTGTTAGCAATAAAGATCAAACCCTTGAAAAAATCATAAAATAATGTTTTCCCTGAGAAAAATATATGTGAGAATGAGATTCCTTATGATTTTCTAATCAATTTCAAAAGAAATTGCACTAAAATTGGAATCCGTATGTGAAAGATATGCTTGTTTAAAGATTGGAGACAAACATGGGGTTTCAAAAGATTATACCTAATTTTTGGGTCAAAATCTACAAAGATCACCTTATCCATAGTGAAGTTCTCCAAGCCAGCTTTCTAATGCCTATAAAAATGCAAATATCTGATATACCAAGCCAAAGTTATGCAAATTTGAAAAAAAGTGTTGTTTCAGGGTCATAAGGAGTGGGGGCTAGACACTATTCATGGCCAAAAAACATTGTTCATGGCTAGAAAACATTGTTCATTGTTGGAAACACTATTCATCACTAGAAACATTGTTCATAGCTAGAAATATTATTCTTTTCTAGAAACACTGTTCACTACCATAAACACTATCCATCACTAAAAACATTATTCATAGGGGACTATATGATTCAATTTATAAATAAAAATTACCTTTTTTTGCTCCAACATTAGAATTAGGCAAATTTTATATGAAAATGGGGGTTCTTTGACCTTTTGAACTCAATGGTTAGGTCCATTTTGTCATAGGATCCTCCCAACAAAATCTCACCCCCCAAATCTCTCCTAGAAATAGTAAAAACCTATAAGAAAAAGATAACAAAATCCTATAAAAATTAAGATTAAACAAGGGACAAAGTTCTATCGGGTGTGCCGAAATGTGTATGCTAAAATATGAAACAAAATGAGGAACAATGCATCAAAACAAAGAACCTATTTCATATCTAACAACACCTCAGATTAAGCAAATGGTTAACAAAAATTAATGAAAACTTAGAAAGCTCTCACCAACACCAACCCTTGTTGCACCAAATGGTGGTTATTCTCAAAGGATTTTTTTTGTCAAGATTAAATGTTGATTTCTCACATCTATAGCATAAATTTGCATTCCATGAGCTTGTTACAAATAGCTTAGGTGTGGTTGGATTTATATATTGAGAGAATTGAAGATCAATGGATGGGATTTACTTAAGAGATCAATGGCTAGGGATGCTTGAGAGGATTGCATGCATGCAAAGTGCAAGATTGCATGAATAATCATGACTTAGATTGTGCAAGTGATTAGCTAGTTAACTAATTGCTTGTTATAGTCAACTAAATTTGATTGTTCAGTTAACTAGGTTGATTAATCAATTAACTCTTTTAATTGGTTAGTTAACTAAATCGACTAATTAGTTAACTAATTTTGATTGAGAGTCAACTAATTATTGGAAGGGAAAATGGGAATTAAATACATAAATAAGTCATAATTATTTAATTTTTGAAGTGGGAGTAATTAAATTAATTAAATAAATGTTGGATAAATATTTAATTAAGGTTGGAGTATAGAAGATTGATTGATTAATTAAATAAAATATCTTGATTTATTTAATTAATGTTGGAAGAATATCTAATTTATTAATTAAATAATTAAAAATTACTTAATTAATGTTGGTAGACAAATTGGAATTAAATAAATAGGATTTATTTAATTAATTTTGGAGGAATAGGTAGATGATGAGACATGTAATAATGAAAATGGTGTGAGATGATTTTGAGTATCTACACTTATTTCATGTCATTTTTAATTGGTTGAAATTTAAAATTAGTTACATTTTAGAATTCTATTAATTAAAAATTATGGTCTAATAGATCTAAAATTTTCAAATAAGTTGAAAATGGTTAGATGTATATGTGAAGGATAACTTACACTTTTATGGACAAATCAAGTTGACCCAAGATAGTTTGTAACACTAGATTCAAGATGCTACTAAAGAGAGGGCATGATATTATCAATGTGATTGAGAGAATGGAAGAGATGTATGAGATGATGAAAGATATGTAGAACCAAATGGATGCCTTGGAAACATATTATAGAAGAAACCTTAACCCTAGAGTTGAGGAGAATGATGAAGAACAAGAAGTAGGCACTATTGAACAAAGTGGAAGAGAAGGAGGAGACAAGGAATAAAGGATGTTGAGATCCATATCAGGTATTTGTAAGAGGACTAGAGTAGACATTCCTAATTATTCTAGTAATTTAAAACCTAAAGAGTTGATAGATTGGATAACTGATTTAGAAGAGCACTTTGAGTATCCAAAAAAACTAAGTTGAAAGGCCATGCTACCATCTTGTGGAAGGAAGTTCGGTTGGAGAGGAACAGAAAGGGTAAACCTAGCATTGAAAAATGGGATAGGATGGTAGAGAAGATGAAATCCAAGTTCATTCCTGTGAATTATCATCTAGAGTTGTTGAAGGAATTGATAAATTAAGGTGGAGAAATATGACTATGAAGGAGTATACTAAGGAATACTACAAGCTAACGATTTGATATGGACATCATGATGAAGGAGTTGAGAAAGTGATGAAACACATTAATGGTTTGAGGGAATCTATTCAGGAAGAATTAGGCATGTGGAGTATCCAAATAGTGGAAGAACCATATCAGTTGGTCCTCACCATAGAGAAGAAATTGAATAGAAGGCTCGTAGATAGGTAGAGCCACCAAAGAGGAAGAGAAGGGAGATTCTAGAGCAAAAGGATAAGATGCAGTGATAGAGAGTCACACCTAAGGGACCATAGGAGAGATACCCCATACTACAATGGAGGAAGATGGAATACCCACTACAAAGATAGGGATCTTACTTCAACAATGGAAAAGAAAATAGTAATACCTATTAGAAAGATAGAGATGATGGTAATTTTTGCTAGAAAGATAGGGAAAATAGTGATGCATATCACAGTGATAGATATCAGAGAGGTAGCTCAAAAGATATGAGAAATGTGAGGGAAGATCTTTTAGAGGAGCATGTTTCAAGTATGGGGGATAAGAACATCAAACATTTGAGTGTTGTGGAAAGAGGGAAGAAGGTAGTGCAATAATTTCATTTGTGTGTGAAAGATTACTAGCTTAGAGGATGAACCAAAACATGGAGATACACTTGTCCTAAGGAGAGATTTAAAATGTGATAGTAAAATAGAAACAATTTAGAGAAAGAACTTATTCAGGACTAGATGCAAGGTAAGAGGTAAATGCTAAAAAGTTGTTTTGGATAGTGGTAGTATAGATAACCTAGTGTTTGAGGAAATGATTGATAAATTGGGGTTGAAGATGTAGTTGAAACATTTACACCCATATAGGATTGGTTGGTTGCAACATGGAGACTTCCCCACCTGATCCTCGCCGCTCCCCCTCTCCCAGCCCACCCTACGCTACCCCATCCCCTGTCCACTCCACCGCTACTCTGCTCGCCCCAGCCTGTAGCCACCTACCCCCCGCGCCTCCCTCTGCACACTGCCCTATGCCCTCTGACCTCCCATCCTGATGCCTACGAAAAACCCTCAGCCTCGCCCGCCTCCTACACGCTGCCCTCCTTGCCTTTTCCCACTTGTACTCCTGCACACATAGCCAAAAAAAATTATTAATTAAAAATAAAACAAAACAAATAAATACAAATAAACAAAAACAAACCCTAGCCTCAATTTTTAGGTTTGCTTTTTAAAATTTTACTATTTAAGTTTCATTTTTAGTTTTTTATTTAAAAAAAAAATCCTTCAGCCCTAGTCACATGGAGGACTAGGGGCCTATTTCAAACTTAAACAACAAACTTAACTATTAGAATCAAAATTCCCATGTGACCAGTTAATGCACTAACTGCTAGTAGTTAACTAAGCCACTAGAGCTTGTTTCTTGCCTTCCAACTATCAAAATAGGCTATTTTTTTCTTTGTGGCATAACTTTTTGTAGGTACATTAGAATTTCACAAATTTATAGTCATTGGAAAGCTGATTCGATAAAATTTGCAACGGTACATGTATCTTCGGCCCACTTAGTCAAAATCATCAAGTATTATCAGTCAAAGTCCACTTTACCTTGAAAACTTTAAATGGCTATAACTTTTACATTTTTAACGAATTTTTGTGAATTTTATTTTTGAAACAGCATATAATTTCATGTAGATTCTAATTTTAATATCTATTTTGCTATCACAAATCATATTCCCATGAAAATTTCTAGATTATGTGTTTTTCACCTAAACATTTGATTTGCAAGCTTCTTGATTCCTTTTTTGTTTCTGTCGACTACAGGTGGACATCAGGACCCTTTGCATATCATGTGACGAAGAAAACAATAAAGAATTAAGACTACCAATCTAGTTTTAGTGCAGAATGTCCACTGAAGACAATCATTTTTACACTAAGTGTTGGGCTTGGTTTCGGCATTGTCATACAATTTGCATACAATATTCACTTAGTTTTTAACTAGGAGGACATTAAATCATTTTCTTGCATCACAACTTTCATCTAGTCCCAACCTAGGGGTTAAAAACTAAACAATTTCTTTATGTTTTTACTATCTTGCACTGCAATCTATCACATAGCTTAATAAGGGAAAGTAATGCTTGTTTATTTCTTCAAGCAAAAATCTACACCTAGATTTGTTAGAAGGTTAAAATTAACAAAATCTTTTCCATGTTATTGCTATCTTGTTATGAACTTTGGTGCTTGATAGATTTAACACATTTAGTTATTTCTCTTTTAACTAGGAAGATAATGAACCACTGTTCTTCGTGCTTGGAAATGATAATAGGCCTATGCTCTCCCCTTTCTTAGGTAACCAAAATGCCAAACTTATCATTTTACATGTGTAACCTTTAGAGAGGCTTTCCCTTGGAATTCCTTCCTTCCAAGTGGGATGACCTTAAGTGATAACGGGCTAAAGGCAAGCCACCTTTGAGTCACTATAAATAAATTGTGTTTGTGATGAAAGTTGCAAGCAACAGGTGCCGTTGTGTTACATTGACCAATGTTTCCCCCAAAACCCCATGGAGTGTAACCTCTACAGGCTAGAAAGCCTCCTTATTGGAGTGAATGGCCACATGTTTAACCACCCGAATGGATGCCTTGACTAAAATCCTTTTGTTCTAGTAAGCCAAAATCCCCTATTTGGTGACACAGGAGGAGGAACCTCTAGAGCTGTCCAATGTCATAGACTCATTTAGTGTGGAGACAGAAAAGTTTAACTCTTTGGAGGAACTGTAACTTGGTATGCGTGAGAAGTGAGTGCCGTGGAGGGGAGCCGGTGCTACCTAGTTACTAGCTGTCCGTCTTTATGTAAGTGGCTGGTGTAAAAACCAAGTTGGAACTCATCAAATACTGTCCTTGCCAACCTTAGGATTGTGCTTTCTTTTTGGTAAAAAATTTGTAAAAAAAACATGGAATCTTCTTGTTTGACGTGTTTTCTTGCAACTAATTGATACAAATCATTAGCAAAAATACTAGACTTGCTTCAAGAAATATTGTGAAAACAAACCAAGATCGAGAAAATTGAAACAAAAAAACAACACTACCTATAGTTCTGCATATTTAAACCATTCTGCTGCACGTATGACAAGTTCTGCTACGCATTTAATCCTGTTGCATAATTGACCCATTATACTGTGCATTTGAGACATTTTGTTGAGCATGCGATGCTTCTGTGCATTTGACGCACATAGAAGCGCATGCAAACAACAATACTATGCATTAAAAAATTAGAGCATTTCAACCAGACCTACGCATTTGACCTACATAGCTGCGCATTTGATCATTTTTTCTGTGCATCTGAAGCTACACATGCAAAATAGAGAGCTATTCCATATGCTTTTGAGAAAATTTTGAACCAGTTCTAGATACCCATTATTGCATATACCTTGTTTATGATCTCAGGAAAACCATACAAATCCATTTCGCATCCTTTTCTCAAAAACATTTCTATTTGCCATACCATCCAAAGCAAAAACAATAAAGCAAACCAAGTTTTCTACTAAGGTGTCATTAAAATCTTCCAAAAACTCAAAACAAAAATCTAGTTAGTTTCACAATAGGATATATCATCCTTCATCTCAGAACTATACTAGTGTAATCTTGATAAAAGTAGTCCATATCAATAGTGGTGATCAACTCTCCCTACTCAGACTATCTTTTACCTCAAGAGCACATTTGTTTGAGCAAACAGTAGATCAAAATTCAAACCTTAGGAAAATTCTTGTCATCTCAACCTTTTCACAAGCATTTTCATCCAACATTCACCCCCATCAAACGGTTTTTATGGTAGCAACTAGATCAAAATCCAAAGAGAAGCAAGATATGGATCCTTTGAACAAAGACATACCATCTCCATCTCACAATGATGGAGAGGAAGAAATCCCGTATGAGGAAGTAATTGGTGCTTCACAAGACTCCAAATTTCAAAAGAAGATGGACAAGGTCCTAAACATGGACCCTCAAAAGTATTTCCTTATGCTAGCACAACAAGGGGCTAAACTTCTGACAGATTTTGACACCTCCACCTTAAAAGACACCACCTCTATGAATGACACGGAAACTCCCAAGATCATACTAGAGGTTCCCAAAACATACAAGGCAAAGGGTATAATTAATCCCTTGGATATATTAACAATGAAAATTCAAGCCTTACAACAACATCTCATAGACATTCAAACCAGAGCATCAACAAAACACTATTCTCTAGAGGATATTTCACCATATCCTTTTGACAAGACCTTGATCATGATACCTTTCTCCTCAAAATTTGAGGTACTAAAATTTGACAAATATTAAGGAAAGGGTGATCCAAGAGACCATATCAGAGAATTTAGTGCAACATGTCTTGAATTCACCCACAATGAAACCTATCTCATGTGACTATTCCCAAGGACCTTGGGAGGACAAGCTATAGAATGGTTCTCTCGCCTACCTCCCGGCATTAGAACCTTCAATGAGCTAGTGGATAAGTTTGTCACTCACTTCTCCTATAACATTGAACATGAAATCTCAATGTTAGATCTTTGTAACACAAAACAAAAGGGTGGAGAATCCTTCCCTACTTTCTTACAAAGATGGAGACAACTGGCCAGCAAATGTCCATATCATATACTAGAAAAATAAATGCTTGAGATGTTTGTGCACAATGTAAAAATTGGTCTTAGCTACCAAATACAAATCCAATGTCCTACTTCATTTAGTAAGGTCATTGAAATGGGGTTACTCATTGAAAAAGCTTTGACAACAAAAGGTCAAGTCAAAATTTACAAGGAATTCCCTAGCTCCAATAATAACACAGACAAGCTAAGGTTTTGGACTAAGAATAAAAACATTGTCAATGATGGTGTCGTGGATGTGAAACAAGTGATCCCAAAACAACCAATCTTCAACTTGTCCAATCCACAAAACAACACACCACAAAACAACACACCACAAAACAAGCCCTAAAACAATGTGTCATGACCCACTAACTTTCCCCCTCAATGAAAGTTCACACCTTTGGGAGAATCACTAGAATCCACCCTATGGAAGCTCATATCAAACAATGTCATAACACTTCCAATAGCATGTGATTACGAACCTAAATTCAAACCTCCTTGGTGGAAAGACTCAGATTTCTGTGAGTATCATTGAAGCAAAGGACACAAGACCAATGACTGCCAAAGACTCAAAAACTTACTTCAAGACTTGGTAGATCAAAAGGTGGTCAAAGTTAAGGGACAAGGATCCAATGAGGACCATTTGGCATATCAGAATCCACTCCCCAACTATGAAGAGGGAGGTTCTTCAAACCAAAACAATAATAGGGTTAACAATGCAAACTATACAAACGTGTCTTATGACTACGTTGTTAACCACATTTCTGAAAGTGATGCGCATATCAATGTCATCACTATAAACAAAAATTCTGATTGTAATGTAACAACCCATGGCAGAAAAGTTACTCTTCAAGGGGAACCACCCAAAACTCCATCCACGTCTACCTAGTACAATGTCTTAGAGAAGCTCCACAAAGCACCAGTACACCTTTCCATTTTGGAGATCTTGCATATATCCCCATCCCACAGGGCCATCCTCGACCAAGCTCTCTCAGAAACCACAGTCCCAACTAACCTAGCAGAAGAACAATTCCAAGCCATGGTAGGCCACCTAACCACACCTCATATCTTGACCTTCACTGAAAAGGATGACATGTCAATCACCCAACCGCACAATGCATCTCTCCACATCAAAGCCTTCGTCCACAAGCATAAAATAAAAAGGGTTCTAATTGATGGAGGAGTGGGTTTAAATATTTGCACCTTAAAGCTAATCCTTGCATTGGGGTTTTCAGAAAAGGCTATCAATCTTAAAAATAAAATCACCATCAAAGCTTATGATGAAGAGGAAAGAACTTCAAAGGGAACCGTTGTTTTGCCTATCAGAGTGGGACCTGTAGTAAAAGATGTAGTGTGTCAAGTGCTTGACATGGAACTTGGATATAATATTCTCCTTATAAGGCCTTGGATACATGCAATGAAGGTGGTTCCATCAACCTATCACCAGTATATCAAATTACCCCATAACGGCCAAGAGATCACCATCCAAGGTGATCCCAATCCATTTCAATATTGCGACTCCATACAAGTTAAACCTGATGTTGTAATTCCCAATAACTGTACCTCTGCTTCATCCTCATCCTAGGTTGACCCAACTTCACTTCCTTCCACATCCAAGGCACCTAAAATCAACCTCAAGCTCAAAGACAAGGGTGTCGATGAATATACAATTTGTAAGGAAATGAGAGCATCTCAGAATGTATTTCTAAGAATAGTGGTGTCTTCGATAGATTTAAATTCTATTAGATTGTCTCAAAAACACGTACAACTACGTCACAAAGTAGAATCAGACATAGTTCATTTGCAACATTAACCCTTAAGAGGAAATACAAGCAACAAGATCTACTTTCAACAACAAAAATGTTAACACGAAAGACATAAAAAGAGACACAGATATACGTGGGGAAAACCCTTACGGGTAAAAAACCCCACACTCCAAAAGCCCAGATTGCCATTGCATTATTTAGCAACAAAAAATACAGTTACAATACAAAACTGGCACTAAGCCTTTCATTGAGATTTACATCTTGCTTCTTTGGAAGAATAACTGATAGCATAACCTTGAACAAAGTTCTCCTCGGTTCTAATCACAGCACTTAGGTTAGTCCTTCATACTGTTATCATGCCACAAATAGCATACAGTACAGGACATCACCCTGTTGGCCTGAATCCCCTTCTCTCGAACTCTATTCTGACTCTCTCTCCCTATTTCACCCTCCTCAGTTACAATGCATTTTACATATCACATTACAGAAGAGAGCATTCGGTTCATATCTCAGACCGTTACAACTTCCAAAAGGTCGACAATTCATTTTTAACCATTTTTAACCATTCATATTCATGAGGACTAAATAGTCCCACATGCATCAGTTGACAAACACAACAACATATATGAATGAACACATGGTAAGTTTATTGTCGACGCTTTTGCTGCTGACAACCCCAGCTAGTCAAACATCAACAAACCGTTGGAGTGACCAAGACCTTCAGTGTGACTTCATCTTTCTTTGCCAACAATGTTCCTCCTACCGATGCCAAACTCCATCGGACAAACCAAGCTCACTAGAGTACTGTCTCAACACTACACTGATCAAAGAGGTCTTGTCGACTCTAACCTTCAATAGTTCATCGGAGTAACACAAGGCAATCAGAGAGAGAACTTAAGACTAGGCCAATAGTGAAAGTCAGCCTAATAGAGTATACCACTAGCCCTTCATTGGTAAGACCCTGCACATCAGAAGTAGTCGCCCAAGCTGCTCTGATAATAATAAGTCTCACTAATCTGATAGAACCTTGAACCCTTGAACCGATTGGTGGGCCTTCAGACCATTGGTAGGAAACATCAAAGCAACGCCGATAGAGCCTGTCAGGCTGATGTCCAACTATCGGAGTAACACAACACACCATCTTGCCGATGCAAAGAACAGACTACTATGAACAATGTGATCGCTGAGACAAAGCACAGCTCTCGCCGATGCCTATAATCTGAGTCACAAGTACTCAACATTCTCCCACTTGACAAAGGAATTACAGGAAACCATCAACGCTCAGAACCAAAGTTGATACTGCCTCCACTCCACTTTGCTCACAAGCTACACAGAAGCTCCAACATAACCAACTTCAAAGCTTCCAGAACACAGCCATGAAACCATCCTCCATAAATAAGATAGAACATCAGCTAGAACAACAATCAGAAAATTGATTGCCCCCATCCAACTGAACAAAACCCATGTGACTAAAAATAACACACATAGCAAGTGCTAATCCATCCAATCATCCATACCTTGAAGGTATTCATATCAGTAGACTCATGCCACCTACATATACACCCATCAACTGCAAATACATGCTTCATGTGTCAACCAGTCGAAAAAGACCAAACACATCCAAGAACTCCCACTGCATGGGTAATGCAGATCTGAAAAAGATCATGGCATACAAAGTCCACCAATAGCATCACATAGAAAGTGTAAACATCATGTAGTACCAAGGAAACATCCACCATGATATGCAAAATCTGTAAATCAATAACTTGTACATCTCACCACAAGTCCAGAAATCTCTCAAGTTCTTCACACCCAACAATGAAAGAGATACCAGAACCTTCATGTTATCACCCAAGAACATAAGTGAAAGCACATGACCACAAACTAGTGATCACTTCAACTCCGAACAAAACCTCAACCAATGTAATGTGAAACACACCATCAAAAAAATAATTGAGACCAAGAGAAACACTGCACATCATATACCTATAGACAATCCTTCTATATACACCTCTGAATGCCAACTGTGTCAAGTATGATCTCCTTCAAAACACCCCAAAGAGAATAGCATAACAACACCCAAACAAACATTCAATCTCAAGAGATCAAATTCAACATATGTAATCATGCAACTAACATGGATGTAAGCCTCTCAAACCAAAGAAGATCAAACTAATCCATTTCCCATTTCAGGAAATCAGCCCATAAAACCATTTCCTAACAATCCTCATCAATGAATTATATCTTAAACTCAAATGCACAAAGAGATTAATCATGCTATCCATCTCTCACAATGAATCCTCCAGAACCATCTATGAGCAGTTTAAGATCCATGTCTATGAAAGAAAGAATAAAACACCTAAGAGAAACAATGGGCAATACCTTTCAAGTAATAAACTGCCAAGTAGACCATGAGCAGGGATAAGAATGCTCCTCCAAGATATACAAGCCATCATGACTCCTCCAAGAGCAATCTCCTCATAGGTCTCTGTTGAACTCACATCCAACCAAGGTGTAGGCTTCTCAAACTTTCTGCTGAAATCTTCATCAAGAGTAACCATCAACAACACTTCTCTCATCTCAAGAGAATTATAGCCTCACCTTATTCTCCACGTACCCATGGGCACCTGCAAATAATCATATCATGCTAAACTCCAAATACATCACTGTACCAACATGAAGTAATCAAGCAAAAGGTCAATGCACCCAACACATAGAGAATCACCAGACCATTGTCAAAGCTCCAATCATATGAATCAGGAACTTATCATGACATCATGATCTTACCATCCCTCTTTGGAGATTCCATGCTCCAGGTGAACATAACCATGGTCTCAAGAGCAATGTATCATGCCAAAACTCAAAAGAAGAAATCAAGAAAATATCATGACATGAAGCAAACCAAACTCTAAACCAACATCACCTGTCAAGCACCACCAACACCTCAGCCAAGGATTTCATGAATCCTCATGACTCCAAGATGTTACCCATCCTCAAATAGTGCCCTTGCAAATGCGAAAGAACCCTTCTGTAGCAACAGGATCTAAGAGCTCCTCCTAGTAACACCTACAACACTAAAGAAGATCATCCATCACTAATTGATGAATCTATAGTCATTTCTAAAGCTCCCACTGAACTATGGAAACTGAGCTTTCCAAGCAACATGACCAAACATCTTCTCATCTAAAAATCTTCCAGGTCCTCATATTAACACATCAATAAAAAAAATGGCACCAAGATCTCCAAACCAAGAAAATACAACATCACTGTCAAAAGCTTACACTGAACTGTGTATCCAAGCTATACATGACATCATGACACACATGCTATAAATTACTGACTATTAAGGTACTTTACACTATCCACCCTTTTATCTCAATGTAATCACACCAATGCACAAGTGACCACAAACAAGGCTAGCTAACAAGTCTGCATAAACACTGAACGATCTTGTGAATATAGATAGTCCACATCTGAGTCATCTCACTGTAGCTTAATAGGTGGCCAGCCCACAAAACTACATAACTCATAGAACCAATCAATGCATCATACAAACTCACTATTGCACAAAAAACTGCAAAACTGAGATCTCAAGAGGTAAATAAAAATGTAGACAACATGACAAAAAAACACCAAATTACTTACAACCCAATTTGCCAAACCAGTCCACAACCTGAGCACCATAGTCAAGAAATCCATAAAAGTATCACCACAGAAATGCTGAGTGACTTATCATGTACCAACACTCCCCCAAGACTGCAACTATCTCATCCAACAACACCCCAAAAAATAGGGTCTAGAAAATAGCTTAACTGTAGCTTCAACAAAACCACAAGTTTTTCTCTTGACCGTGTAAAACCTGCAAAACCACTGTGTTTGAAAAAAACACCCATGCACATCCATACCCACTTTGCATTTGGAAGACCAAGAATATGAATCAAGAAACACCATAATGGTTAAACCAGAAAAATGGATCATCATGAATTTGCATAACCATAGATTTTAAGGAAAAACTATAAAACCCCTCAAATCCAATAAACATGAATCTGAGACATGCAAGTACAAAATATCCATTTAAGGAAATAGGAGTTCAAGAGCTTCAGGCCCACTTGTAGACCAATTCCTCAACCACCAACATGCACATGCATCTGAGAGAATCAAGCTATTACAGAAGCTCCCAGATCTTCAAATGATCAACTCCATAGCCTTTATGCAACTAGGGAAACAGAAACAATGCTTTCCAAGACTAGGAACAAATATCCAACATAAGCACACTTCTCCATGGCTGAGCAGCAACACAAACTTCTATATATCACAAGGAAGCCTCTCACATAGACATCCAATATGAAAGTTATTGCAGAGACACAACCACAAAGAATAATCCACCCCATAAAATAGGATTATACATTGTCAACTAAGAGCCTCAGGCCACATCATGACCAGCTCCAGTCACTTCATCTTCACCATCCTTTAAGCACTGCTAAAATAGGAAAACACAATTAACTGCTAGGCTTCACTCAAAACAAGGATCAAACATCAGATGATTCCTTCAGATTTCCTCAAGCCTGTCACACTAAGAAATCTTTACAGAAGAAATACCCAAACCTTATACACCAGGAACTCTTACATGCAAACACATGCATCACACAAACGTACATATGTGAGCAACAAAGTAGATCCTAGAAGAAGGCTCTGATACAACTTGTAAGGAAATGAGAGCATCTCAGAACTTATTTCTAAGAATAGTGGTGTCTTCGACAGATTTAAATTCTATTAGATTGCCTCAAAAACACGCACAACTATGTCACAAAGCGAAATCAGACATAGTTCATTTCCAACATTAACCCTTAGAGGAAATACAAGCAACAAGATCTAATTTCAATAGCAAAAACATTAACATGAAAGACAAAACAAGAGACACAGATATACGTGGGGGAAACCCTTACAGGTAAAAAACCCCACTCCAAAAGCCTAGATTGCCATTGTATTATTCAACAATGGAAAATATAGTTACAATATAAAGCTGGCACTAAGCCTTTCATGGAGATTTACATCTTGCTTCTCTGGAAGAATAACTGATAGCATAACCTTGCACAAAGTTCTCCTTAGTTCTAATCATAGCACTTAGGTTAGTCCTTCATACTGTTATCATGCCACAAATAGCATACAGTATAGGACATCACCCTCTTGGCCTGAATCCCCTTCTCCCGAACTCTATTCTGACTCTCTCTCCCTATTTCACCCTCCTTAGTTACAATGTGTTTTACATATCACATTACAGAAGAGAGCATTCAGTTCATATCTCAGATTGTTATAACTTCCAAAAGGTCGACAGTTCATTTTTAACCATTCTAAACCATTCGTATTCATGAGGACTAAATAGTCCCACATGCATCAGTTGACAAACACAACAACAACATATATGCACAAACACACGGTAAGTCTATCGTCGGCGCTTTTTCCACTGATGACCCCAGCCGGTCAAACATCAATGAACCATCGGAGTGACCAAGACCTTCGGTGTGACTTCATCCTTCTTTGCTGACAATGTTGCTCCTACTGATGCCAAACTCCATCAGACAGACCAAGCTCATCGGAGTACTGTCTCAACACTGCACCGATCAAAGAGGTCTTGACGACTCTAACCTTCACTAGTTCATTGGAGTAACACAAGGCAATCAGAGAGAGAACTTAAGACTAGGCCAATAGTGAAAGTCAGCCTAATAGAGTATACCACTAGCCCTTCATCGGTAAGACCCTGCACATCGGAAGTAGTCTCCCAAGCTGCTCTGATAATAATAAGTCTCACCGATCTAATAGAACCTTGAACCCTTGAACTGATTGGTGGGCCTTTAGAGCATTGGTAGGAAACATCAAAGCAATGCCGATAGAGCCTGTCAGGCTGATGTCTAACTGTCGAAGTAACACAACACACCATCTCACCGATGCAAAGAACAAACCATTGTGAACAATGTGATCGCTAAGACAAAGCATAGCTCTAGCCGATGCCTGTAATCTGAGTCACAAGTACTCAACACAATCACTTAATCCTTTTGCTTAGCACAACTACCTATATCCCCCAAGTCCTATGGAAAGCCATCAATGAGCAAACCCAAGGCATTATAAACTCCAAAAGGTTCATTTGTAAAATGGGGAAGCCTTGAAGATGAGAGCGATGAGAAAGACATCCTACAATGGTTATATAAGGATGAAGACAACATATCCAAGCAACAAGACCATCACTCCACATTGCAAACCAAACAGTATGGTCAAGCATTCTCAATACTACAAAGAATGGGATATGAAGGTCATGGCCCCATAGGATTGAGGAAGGAATGTATTACTGAACCTATCCAACCTCCTTCATTAACAATCTGAGACACTACAGGGCTAGGTTACATCAGCAAAGCAAAGACCAATAGGACAAACAAGAATAAAGGCAAGCAACCACAAGCATTTGCTACTCACCTAGTAGAGCAAATTCACCAACTGTAAGGATGGAGTGAGACAGATTCCAATGAGTATGAATGGGATAGTCTCTCATAATTATCTTATGATGAAAAAGATGTTGATGTGGTCCATGAGTATGACCCTACCCCTACAACTCATGAGAGACAAAGTTCATGGTCTAGACCTCTAGAGTTCAATCCACATAATAAGGATAGTGAGATTCATGAGGGAAGAATGATACCAAACTTGACAGATCAACTTGTGGAGAGTACCATCGTAAGCATCATCAATGCTTACAATAACCACATCAACTCCTCCATCTTGACCATCAATACCCTCGAACCAAACCGATCCAATGACCAATTACCACTATTGCATCCAAAACTCATAGATTGGGATTTGTAAGACTCTACCCCTAAGCTAGATACCTTTCAAAATGATGAGGCCATCATCGATTTTCTAGAACTTAGAGACCATATACTCACAGGGAATCATAGGGCTGGCTATGCCATAGAACTTAATGACATGGCTTATTTTGGGGAGAGTGCCAAGACTTTCAGTCTCAAAAATGTAAAAATGAAAGATAGATCTAACAGTGAAAACCGCTTTGCGGTAGTGTTAGATCGTGAAAATAGTAAAAATATGAAGGACATATCCAATGGTGAAAACCTCTCTAATGCTCTGAAGGATGAAAGGTTTGACCCTCTTCCCAATCTAACACATCAGGAAAAATCCTCAATCTTGATGGAACTAGCAGAATAGATCAATGTTGGCATAGGTGAAAATCCAAGGATGATTCATATGGCACAATCTTTAACTGCACAAGAGAAGCTAGAGTTCTCAGAATTCCTCAAAAAGAAATAAATCAACTTTGCTTGGTCATACGCGGATATGTCAGGTCTCGATCCAAACCTCATAATGCATCATTTATCGCTAGCTCTGGGAGCTAAGCTAGTTAAACAAAAACTCAGGAAGATGCACCTGCATATCAAACTCATGGTAAAAGAAGAACTCAAGAAGCTACTAGATGTCAGTTTTATCAGACCAATCGACTATCTAGAATGTATTTCAAATATACTATTTGTCGCCAAACCAAATGGAAGAGTTCGACTATGTAATGACTTCAGGGATCTGAAAAATGTTTGTCCTAAAGATGACTTGCCCCTACCTAACATCGACATCATTGTAGACCTCACAGTAGGACACACCATGTTGTCTTTAATGGATGGATTCTCTGGATATAACCAAATCAAGATAGCACTAGAGGATCAGCATAAAACTGCATTCACATGTCCATGGGGTACCTATTGTTGGTGTGTCATGCCATTCGGCCTAAAGAATGTGGGGGCAACATATCAGTAGGTAATTACAACAATCTTTCATGACATGATGCGTACCATCATGGAAGATTACGTCAATGACATTCTAGCCAAATTAAAAACTAGAGAAGGGCATCTACAAGTCCTGGACAAGATCTTCACAAGATTGGAGCAGTTTAATGTGCACCTCAACCTGAAGAAGTGCGTATTCAGAGTCACATCCAGCAAACTTCTCAGATACATCATGTCCACCAATGGAATCGAAGTAGACTTAGCTAAGGTAAAAGCCATCATGGAAATGCTGCCTCCCAAAAATCTTAGTCAGTTGTAGTCTCTACAAGGAAAGCTTCATCCATTCACGCATCTCCTCCATAAGAACATTCCCTTCAAGTGGGATGACTCATGCGAGCAAACTTTTCAACATTTAAAGGAGTATTTGATGAATCCACCTGTCTTAATGCCACCAATTCAGGGCAAGCCATTGCTACTATACATTTCAGCCACATCAACAGCTCTCGAAGCTCTGCTAGCACAACAGAACCATGAAGAAAAAGAACAGCAATCTACTACATCAACCGCACACTGGTTAGCTACGAGCTTCAATATACACCAATTGAGAGAGCATGTCTCGCTATGGTCTTTGCTTTATAGAAATGGAGACATTACATGCTATCACATTCCATCAAGCTAGTAGCAAAGATCGATCCATTAAAATACTTACTCAACAAAGCTACCCTAATAGGTAGAATATCAAAATGGGTCATGATACTCAATGAATTCGACATCGAGTATGTAGACAGACAAGCAATAAAAGGGCAAGTAATTGCAAATCAACTGGCAGATGTTCCTTTAAAAGATGACAACCCATTGATTTTTGAGTTTCTAGATGAATCTATCTTTCACATAACAACAACAACCTAGAAACCCTACTTTGACGGATCATATACTCAGCATGGGTCCGGGGCAGGTATCTTATTGATCACACCTAATGGAGACACCATTCCCAAGTCATACAGACTACTCTTCCCATGCACTAATAATGTGGTAGAGTATGAGGCCCTAGTTATTGGTATCAAACTGACAGTAGAATGGAAAATCATAGAACTTCATGTGTATGGTGACTCACAACTTGTCATCAATCAAGTGAACGATGACTATCAAATAAAGGATGAGAAGTTAATACCATACAAATGTTTGGTAGACAACTTCAAAGAATATTTTGTTGAGATTTCTTTTAAGTAGATACCAAGGTTGGAGAACAAAACAGCAGACTCCATGGCAACGATTGCATCTCTCCTCAATATCTTTGAAAACCAATCACATTATGAGTTCTTGGTAGAGCCAATGTCCCATCCTACATTCGACACCCCCAAATTCCACATCATTTGCCCTATCGTGGGATTTGATTCTCCCCTATATAGAAAACTATTTGCCTATCTGATGAGAATCCCTACCTCCTGATCTATCAAGTAACCAAAAGAGAACCTTCATTCATCAAGCTTCCCATTTTACCATAATCGCCAATACCCTATATAGACGAGGACTCAATGGTACTCTCCTGAGGTGTCTTGATAGTGAAGAATATCAAACGAACCTAAGCGAATGTTCACAATGGGATATGCAGGACCCACTCTAGTGGTCCTACCCTGGCTAAGAAACTCATATGTATGGGATACTACTAGCCAACTATGGAAAAAGACTCCTATCATTTGTAAAGAGGTGCAAGAAATGCCAAATCCATGGGAACCTAATACATGCACCAACATAGGAGCTGTAGCCTTTAACGACTCCTTGGCCTTTTTGTCAATGGGGACTCAACTTAGTAGGCAAGATACACCCTACATCATCTAGTAGCCATAAATTCATAATCATCGCCACTGAGTACTTTACAAAGTAGATCAAAGACGTACCCCTCACCAATGTCACAAACAAACAAATCACCTCTTTCATCCTAAACTATATCATTTGCCGCTATGGTATCCTTTTATCCATTATCACAGATAATGGATGACCATTCAAAAACCAAGATGTCAAAGAGCTATGTGACAAATTCCACATCCAACACCACTTTTCCACCCCATATTATCCCCAAGGAAATGACCAAGTAGAGGCATCAAATAAAACCATCTTAAAAATCTTGAAGAAGACTTTCAATGATGCTAGCTGCGATTGGCACATCCAATTGAATCTCACGCTATGGGCCTACCACACAAGTATCTGCACACCCACAAGTACAATGCCATATTCCCTCATCTATGGCTCTGAAGCCATCTTGCCCATTGGAGTCGAGATCCCCTCCTTGAGAGTATCGTTAAAAGGCCTCATATCTGATGAAGAATACAGAGTTTCCAAACTTCAAGAGTTAGAGCTACTTGAAGAAAGAGGACAACATGCCTTTAACCATCTCAAGGCTTATCAACAAAGGATGTCTAGGAGTTACAATCATAGAGTTAAACCTCAGGTATTTGAAGTTGGTGACCTAGTCCTCAGAGAGAATCCCAGGAATCAACAAGATAGAGAGAAGAAAGGTAAGTTCAAACCCAACTGGCCGGGTCCTTTTGTCATCATTGCCACCTATGGATCAGGTACTTACCAATTGGCTACATCAGAAGGTGAACTATTTGATGATCCCATCAACAACATGCATCTTTGCAAGTTCTACACATAAACTCCAATGCAAGGGAGTAAAAAAAAAAATCAATCAAAAAAATAGAAAAAAAAATGCAAAAATTAAAAAAATTGGAAAAACAACAAAAAAATTGTCTTCTGGTGAAAACCTGGTAAATAGGTGCCTTGGATAGATACCATGATGAAAACCTGGCAAACAGGCGTCATGTGTATTTTAGCTTTCTTGCAAATAAAAGCAAGTGGTGAAAACCTAGTAAATAGGTGCTACTTGTGATAAACTGCCTTCTCCATCTTTTCGAACCTTATCCCTCCTCCATCCCTCCTAACCACATCCACCCAATCATATCAAGGTGCATACCATGACTTGTTGTTCACTCGTCCTTATTGCCTTCTTCCACCAGGCTGTCAATCTAGACTTGCATCCATCTTGTCATCCACGCTCAACCACTCCATTGAACCGTTGTTGAACTACATCACCTCTGAGCTATCACATAAGCAAGGCCATCATTGATGCACCCCCAAGGCTCCTTTCCCATCCATTCAATCCCATGTCAATCATCCTGTTGTCCTTCCGAATCCGTAAAGTCCACACCCTAAACTACGTTACCTCTGTGTCGTCATGTAGGTAAGGCCATTTATCAATGAGCCCGTGAGGCACTAGGTCAGTCCCTTAGGGCCCGTTTCTTCATGTCGATTGTTAGTTCACCCACAATAAATGAATCCTTTACTTGACTGGGGGCAAAAAAATCCTTGACCTAGTTGGAGAGTTAGATTCTTGAACGTCACACACTTCAGAGGATAACAATAAGAACCGCGATACCATCACCAGACAACATGCAGTATTACAAACACTTTTTCAACAAAAACGCTTGACACTATGGACCTCAAACCACCATGATGATTGTATTTGTTTTCATTACAAGAAAACATAACTATGGCAAGAAAATTTGTGCTTATTAGAAAGGTTTAAGTTACAGAGTCTTGAGTTTTGTTAGTATGTCCTTTTATGCTACTCAAGGATGCCAAAAACTAGAGGAGCTGTGATGGGGGCATAATTATCTTATTTGTTTGTTGTTTGTGGATCAACCTTTAGTAATGTGACGACTTTGTCTAACGACATGATCGGTAAAAGATCATCGAGGACGTTCTAGGTCTAAACATGAAATAGGTATAATCCTTGTCTGTTGACATGCAAGGGCATACTCATGTCATCTAGATTAAATCTTGACTAGATGCTTGTATTAACTTGCTATATAAAAATCCATGTAAGAGATACTCAGGTCATCTCAGTTTAATTATACCTAGATGCTTGTATTTTCTTAAAATATTTTAAAAGCTCAATGATAAAACAAAGTACTTCAAAATCTTGTATACGAAGATGACAAAATCGACATCCATACATATCAAATTGAATTTCATTCCATAATAACCCTTTTCCAAGTGTCAAAAGATCCAAGTCCTTTCTGATAGTTTATCTAATTGTATCTTCCAGTTATCCATGTGATCCATTCATCCTTGTCCAATCAATCCAAGCAATGATCCAAATGCAAGTCCATCCTTAATCCTTCCCAATCAAGTAAAGTCAATCTTGTCAAATTATCCAATCGAAATCAGTGGTCTTGATCCTAATCTTGTTGTAAACCAAGTCAATCAATCATAATTATCAGCGGGATATATCTTTCCTGTATTTTTGTGTTGATCTAGGGATATATCGTTCCCCGCAATGAAAAACACTATCGTCAATCATTATCGATTAATCATTGGTTTACAGCTGGATAGGGGAAATACCTTGTTTGTTCTTGTATCATTTGTGCATACTTGCTTTCTTGCTTGTGTGTGTTATCATTTTATCTTGCATAACGTGTCATTCAACTCTTTCATTCCATCCCTTTTTCTTTTGCATCAACCAATTTCTTCTCTAGTCAACCTATTGCTCAAAACCTATCTCATCATGAGATTGTCCATCATCCTATCAGTTTCTTCCCATCCAATCTCCCAAGGGGGCATCCTAACATCATAATCTGTACTAGGGGCAAATTGGGGCATGTATCAATCATAGAAAATCTTTATTTCGTTGAAGCAACACGTTAAATCACATTGCATCAAAGAGGGGCAAAATGTATACACCTAAAAATGGCTAAGTCGAATTAAATAAATATTTTAATATTTATTTTAATTCTCATTCTCCTATCAATTAAATAAATATTCCAATTTATTTAAATGATTCACATCCCTCCAATAATTAAATAAAATCAATTTATTTAATTAAAATCCCCTAATTCTTCTAATGTCTCACATAATTAAATAATTCTAGATTATTTAATTAATCCTAAATTATTTAATTAATCCTAAATTCCTCTATCCTAAGTCCTAATCCCATAAATCCACATCACCTTTACACCTCACCATTCCACCTCATTCTTCCATGTCACCTTTCCACCTCACCTTGTTGCATATGTAATTAAATATTTTAATATTTAATTAGCTAATATCCCCTCACCCACATGTCCTATTTCTCCTCCAGTCAAATTAGTTAACTCATCAATCAAATCTATTAACTAATTAGTTAATTGAGTTCACTACTCAATCTATTCTGTTGACTCTCCAATCAACCTAGTTAACTGATCAATCATCTTAGTTAACTCCTCAATCTATTTTGTTAACTCCCATAACTCATGAAGAAGGCTTGGACACTTGTCTTCTCCTAATTCGCGCACATTCCCTCAAGTCTTCTCAACCGTACACCTCATAGGTAATTTCTCCAGTCATGGATCTATTGACACTTGGATTTGGTCTTCCCTCATCCTATATAAACAAGGTCCTCATACCCATTTCATATCCATCTAAGCTTAAGCAATCTTACTCTGCAGGAATCATTACAAAGTGCCTTTGCAAAGTTATCATCCATTTGCATTTACACAACCTCATTATCACAATCCTCATCCAATCATGTCTCCATCAATCCATATCCATTAGTATTGCATTTGTAGAGTCATCTTTATTGCATAATCCACCCATAGCCATTCTACTCTTGTCATTTTCAACAGCAAGGAAGTGCACACTTCTGAGAGCTCCATTACCATCAAGATCAAGAGCAGATAGGTGAACAATGGAAGCATAGAGGTAAAACAATCTTCGAAGGTATAGTCTTAGTTTACTTGTGTCTACATCAATTTCCATTGAGTTATTAGATGATTAATTGTTTATTGCTATTGTTCACATTTTTTGATAACAGGAACATCTCATGATGAGGCGTTGTGTGACATTGTATCAATGGATGTATGCCATCTATTTTTGGTAGACCATGGATATTTGTTAGGAGTTGTATATGATGGGAGAGCTAACACTTACACTATACTAAGGAATGGAAAGAGACATAAGTTGATTGTGTTGAGTGAAATAGAGGAGTAGTTATTCTGTAGTGTCTAAGTTTACATGGGATATGAACATTATGAATTGATTCCAAGGACCTGCAACACCAAAAGTATGCCAAATAGCACCACGTATACAAAGGAGACACTATAGAAAGATGAATTTGGGAACAAAGGTCATCAAAGGGGAGCCACCTAGGAAACAAGACTAAATGAGGATAGAGTAAGTAGTATAGAGGAGTGTGTGGATGTAAAGATTCAACCAAAGAGGATGAATGATAGATGTGGGAAACAAGTTTATAAAGAGAGAGGAGACAAAGAGTTTGCAAATGGAAATAGGTCAAAAGATTGTGGTATAGAATATGATTGGTGGAATAGGGTACCACAACCACAAAATAGGAAGTGGAGATATCAAATAATGAGAAGGAAGGAAACATGTAGAATGGGCCACTTGAGGCATACCAAAAGAGATGGAAGGAAAGGGTTGAAGAAGACTCAAAATGGATTTCCAAGGTTGAGGAAGACTATCATTGTTTTCCTCTAGTCACTAGAAAATGGACTCACTTTTTAAATAACCCTAGGTGTCTGATGCAGGAACATCCCAAGGTGTAAGAGCAATCTTACATCAAACAAAAATATTTGATTTTACTTCGATTATTTGTTTGTAGGTTTCTAGTCAACAGTTAGTCATAGAAGAATCCTTCACACATCACCACAAGTTTATGTTTAATCTTATGGTTTAGAGAGTATTTTATACAATGATGCATCCACATCACATCCATATTTTAGGACATTTGGATCACTAAAAAGGCATAACTTGGATTTAACTTTGAGTCTAGTAATGACACCTAATGTCTTGTCATTTAGTTAGATCATCCTATTTGACTAGCTAGAGGATGTGACAAAGATAAGGACATGACTATTAGATCAGTAAAACTAAGACAACTTAGGTGAAATCAACTACCAAGCCTTCCAAATTATATTAAGGGGGTTGAACCATTGGTCTTGAAAAAGGGAGCTCTAAGGATCTTATCATTCCAATGCATCATGTCTCATGGGTTAATTGTTGAAGTAAATTATATACGAAATGGACCATGTGCTTCCAAGGGGTAAGTGCACAGAAATGGGGGACAAAAGGGGAGTTAAAAGTGGCCACTTTATTCTTGAAATCAACTAAGCTTGAACTTGGATGACTAATTCAAGACACTTACACTCAATATTTGAAGATGGATAATAATAAGAATTGTAGTACACCGAATCTAGTCTCTAAAGTACTGTTATCCTCAAAATCAGCTGTGCTCATTTTGTAGGATGACCCCTACAAAACTTGTCCATTTTGTAGTATACAACTCTAAAAACATAATTCGAGGTGAATCTTCTTGCCCTTATACATGGTCTTCTAACTCATGAGAATCTACTTGAGTATCTCCTCAACTTGGTTTCTTGAAGTTTGTAAAAATTAAATGAGTAAGCAAACTTGTCAAACTAGTGAGTCTGATAGTTTTAAGGAGTTAGAAAAAATTTTGTTTTACATGCAAGGATGGTGAAAATCACTGCCATTGCATATTGATGTTATATCTTCTCTCATGCAAGGGTGGTGAAAATCACTGCCATTGCATGTTTGGTGTTGATGCTCCCTAAGTGCAGGGGCGGCGAAAAGTACCGCCCGTGCATCTCATAGTTCACACTAAGTGCATTTAATGCACTTCATGTGAATGTTTAATGAGGTATTTATATGTTTTAATCACCTTTAATTTTCATTTTATTCTTGTCTTTAAGACTCCTCTAAGCATCTGCAAAACCCCTATTCGTTTCCTTGAAGATCTTGGATGTGTGCGTGTGGATTTGAGTGGCGATTGGACTAGGGTTTTTGTTTGTTATTCACATTTTTTTTGGGTAAGGTGTTTCTTTGAATCTGAATGGTTTTTATTTTCATTCTCTTTTGTATAAATAATTTAAACCCTAGTTCTTATTTTCTATTTCTATTAAAAAGCATGTTGTTTTATTTCTCTTTCTTGTTTTTCTTTAAACAACGTTCTCTTTTACCTCTTTGTCATTGTTGCCTTAAACTAGACATAGTTAGGTTTTTTTCATTTTTTCTTTTGAAATCTTGAGTTTTACCCACTTGTTTGAGTGGTAAAAATTACCGCCAAGTTAGCAACATTTGTTATCCTAGTGTAAGGGCAAAAAATTTTGCCACCCATACACAAGTACCGTAGCTTGTCTCAAATGCATGGGTGTTGATTTTCACCGCCGATGCATAAGTTATATTTTATCAGGCAATGCATGAGCAGTGAAAATCAGCACCCATGCCTTATCTATGTATCTTCCCTAATGTGTAAGGGTGGTGAAAATCACCACCCATACACAGACTCAAGGTTCATCCAAGGTGTAAGGGTGACAATTTTTGCTTCCCCTACACGAAGTTTGTGATATGAAGATTTACCCAAGAAAAATCCAAAATGTACAAGCGAGCATTTTTTTCGCCCAAGCACTTAAGTATTTGTTCTTTCCACCATGCATAAGTGGTCTTTTTCCCCACCAGTACACTTGCAAAGAACTTATCCTCTACATGCTTGAGCAGACATTTTTGCCTCTCCTACACAAAATGTAATATCTCCTACATGCAAGGGCAGCAATTTTTGCCGCCCATGCATCTCTGTTCCAAAATTCCCTAACTCTAGAGAATTTTTGCATCTATTATCCTAGCCCGCTTTCGCTCAGTTCTTCGCTTCGATTGCTCTCTAGCCCCTTCAAGCTCGTGCTTTTGATCATGATTTTCAATAATATAGTTTCCCAATTGCCAATTTTTCCCTAACACTACAAAATCATGCCTCTTATTGTTGCAGTTGTTTCTGCAAGATTGTCAAGTTCCTATTTCAAATCAAAGGAGTTCATTTTTCCAATGACCAATCCCTCTCCAAAGAAATATAAAGCAATGAAGTATAAATACTAGGGTGTTTTTCCCATAACTTCAGTTACATAAAATGTAGATGAGATACGAGACACAAAGATTGGCCATGTTGATATGGCCAAATTTGTGGAATGAATAAAACAAGATAATCCAAGTCACTATATGAAAAGGATTATAGACAACAATATTCATTTAGTTGTGTCTTTTCCCATAGCAGCTCATAACACTGATTTTGTCCTCCAAGTAGCTCACTTCTACAACAGAGAAAATAGAACAGTGGTGGATACATATGGTAACATAATAATGAGGTTGGATGCAGAGTTCATAGATAAGGTCTTCATGTGTCCTGGTGTAGAGGAATGTGTGGAGCTAGATTTCTCAATTGCCTAGAGGGAATATGACAAAGATGAAAAATCCAAAAGGATTATCAATACTAAATGGTTGAAAACTGCCAGGCCAAATTTATCTAGATGGCCTAAGAGTTTTCCTAGAAGTGACTTTGTAGTAGAGGTTAGTGACTTGATAACTCTTCTCAGCAGAGTTAGAGGGCCACCTTCTTCCTCTACTTTCCATGAGTGGATGTATCCTTACATCAAGATCATACTTCAAGGTGAACAAAATATTTTATGGGAGAACAGATGAGTAATGCTCTTCACAAGCAATTAATCAAGGTGTCCACCACTTCCAAATTCTATATGACATCTTAATTGGTATATGTAGTTGCGTCCATGAGAAGCTTCCCAGGTTTAACCTCAGAGGGAGATCGAAGAGTCATTCCTGTATATCAGTATTACCCTCAGTTGACTTTGAAGGGATCCATTCATGACTTCTAGAGGGTAAACGATACTTTCTTTGCAGTGTTCTTGTGTCTTTTAAACCCACATTTGGTTTAGAAGAGAGTATCAGATGAAGCCTGGGAAGTGGTAAACAGGTTTGGATGTATGTATCTTCAATTTCCATCCTTTACCTATCTGAGGGTTGGTTACTTTTAGGGATATCCTTACATGTTACCCAAGTTCCCTAGTGACAAAATTGTTTTGATGGAGCTATGTCGACAAATGATTGTCATGCATAATAAGAAGATGGAATTAAAGAACCCTGGTTTCAAGTTTCCCACGGATATTGGTAGGTATTTTGTTGCTACTGTTGTGAAAGCTAAGGCCATGGAAACTAAAATCCAATTAGTGACCATGAAGCAGTTCAAAAGAAGGAACCATTTTGACTTTAGGGGGATGAAAGATAAAATCAAGAGGAAAACCCCATCACATGTCTCAATGGTGGAAGATGTATGGGCCAATCTAAGGACTAAGGAAGAGATTAGAAAATTTGATTACTGCAGGTTGACTCTTAGTCAAATTGAGGACTTGAAACTAGCAGATATTCTTGAGGACATGGCAAATGATGAATATATTGTAAGTCCCAGGTATGTGAGTGAAAATGTTGCCGGTTCTCCTTTTCCTATGATCTTATGGTCTAAGAAAGAGTTGACTTATATAAGGAAAAGGTTTGAACTCATTCTAGAAAATACTAATGTGTGGCTACAAAGTAAGGGAATTCAATTGAAGGATTTTGTCACTAGTTCAGAAGAAGAGATCTTGAAGCAAACATGCAAGAAAGTTGAAATAAGAACTAGAATAAAAATGATGCACCAAGTTCATCTAAGGCTCCTAAGACTAAGATAAAATTTGTATCAAAAGGGGGAAAAGCCAAGGTAACATAAGAAGAGCCAAGTGTGGAGGAAATGGAAACATATGAATACGCAACTGAAGAGCCTATTGCTGAAAACATGGATACTGAAGAAAGACCTTTAGGGGAAAAAGACGATGAATGGGGATCATAGAAGGAAGCCAAGCAAGAACAACTAGAAGGGCCTACCATTTCCCCTATAGAAAACATTATATCAGAACCTCCAGTTTCTTCTTCCTCTCCTACCAAACTTGTTTATGATTCTGTACCTATTGTTTCTAGTACTATTACTCATATTGTTATACCATCTTTCGGCTCTACTACACCATCTTCCTCTAGAACACTTTTTGATAGTCCTAGAGATGCTTTTGATGTTGTTTTTGGTTCTTCGGGATCTATGTCAAGTTTGTCTTCTCCTTCGTATGACATTGGTGATCAAGAAATTTTAGACCAACTTGTTTATGGTACTGATCAGGAAACTAATGTTAATGTGTCAAGTGTAGTTTTTACAAACACCTCTCCAATTATCACTACAATTGGTGTAGGTGTGACTCCTCTTGGGCAAGCAATGGATTCGAATCTAGATTCTAGTTCATCAGTGCTTCCTCCATGGCTTTCAGCCTATACTCTAAAGAGGAAAAAGAAAGCCATCTCCCCAGATGACTTTGATTTTGGAAAGCTAGTGCCAGTGAAATCAAAGACTCAGAAGAAGCCCAAGACTCTTTCTCAGATGTTAGAAGACAAGGGTCACAAGTATGTGGAGATTTCCCAACCACCACCAGATGCTACCACCAATGATTTTAGCATGAGTGATTATTCTATCTCTAGAATTGAACTAGGGAAAATCACACATGAAAGTGCCAAGGCTGATGTTTAGTCAATTCTCAATTCCTTCATTCTAAAATTTGATCATGAGAAGGAAATGAAGGAGCAATACAAATCCAGAGTAGAGTAGTTAGCTGTGGTGGTAAGGAAGATTACTTTGTTATCTAAGTCAGCGACACCTGAGGCAATCACTGTAGAAGATCCTGTTATCCAGAAGGCAGAAAAGACTCATGTCAAAATAAGAGTGGTTGAAGAATATATTGAAAGAAATCATTCACATGGAGTGTCTCTTCTTACAAGTATAGCCGAGTTAGATGATTTGGTTGATGTAATATCTCAAGACATTGATTACCTAGATAATAGCCTTGAGAAGTGGACTGATATGAAAAAGATGAAGGTGAAAACTTTGATATCAATTGGCATTATTTCAAATCGTGAATCTTATGTAGAAACTAAAGAGTCATTAATTCACCAAAGTAATGTTCTAAAAGAATTGATCAAAGATTTGGAGAGTGCTAGGGAACTAAGTGAAGAGAGTGATGTTGATCTTTTGCACAAATTGGAGGAACTCCCATGTAAGTTGACAATTGAAGATCATTTTCTTCTTGCTGATGAGATGATTCAAGAATTTAAGAATATATTTCAAAGGGAGTTTAAAGATAAAGTTTTTTCAGTCGCCTCTCTAGGCAATATTCTAGATAACCAATTAACTTTGGATAATTTGAAGACCAAGCTGACAAGTCATGAAAAAGCAGCTACAATAGTGAAAGATGTAGTAACCAAAGCTCGAGTGATCTCCAAAAACACTGTTGGTCCTGATAGCTTAGAAATGTAAGCAATGTTCACCATGTACGAGGATCATTTGAAGAAGAATGGGAGTGCAAGTTGAACCAAATTTTTCATACCTTAGTTTATTTTTGTATTTTCATATGTACTTTGTTTGTAATTTTGGACATTTTCACATGTACTTTTTCAAGATGCAATTACATATAAAAATAAGGAAAGTCCCAAATAAATAAGGACTCTTCTTGTTGAAAAAGTCAAGCTAGTTGTATTTTTCCTATTTTTTCTCATGGCCTCTCACTATAAATAAAGAGGGCCTCTATGTAATTTTTTACCTTTTAGTTAATGAAGCAAAACTTTGCCAAAATTGAGAAGCATTTTTGAGACTTTGTGTTCAAGATTGTAAATCAAGATTTTATCAATAATAAGAAAGCAAGTGAACATTCAAACTTTGTTTTGGGAATCTACTTGTAGTGTATGAGAGATGTTCTTATGTCTTTTCTCTTACACCATCTTATGCAATTGATCAAATAAGTATTGTGAATTCATATAATCTAGGAGGTGATCTTAAGCTGATTTTAGAGTCTTTATGCTGTAACATTGCTTTGGAAGTTATATTTTATGTTCATGAGTTGGAAATATTAGAAGACTTTGAGCTGCTATTTATTTTATATTTTCTTTATATCTCTTGATAGCATACAGTGGAGACTTTGGGCTACATTCTATACTATATATATATTTCTCATTCCAAGTCAGCAAAAGAAATTATGAAAGACTTTGTGCTTCTGTGAATTTCTAGTTTATTTCATGCTGGTATCATTTTAAATATTCTTCTGTTCATTCAACCTTGATATTGGTTATTATTGTTCTAATAAGTAGTTTGTGAGTTTATCATACATTGTAAGGATTAAATTGAAACATCATTTCTGAAAAAAGAGAAATGGATGATATGGCACCATCCCTGAGTTAGTTTATAGTGTACATAAATCTAATTAAGTACTTGTTGATTGTAGTGAGCAATAAGAAGGAAGCCTCCCCTTTCTAAAAGGATAGATTAATCTCATCACACGGTGGTTGATATAACTATTTTACCTTCCGTTAGTTGAAGACAAAATATTCACACAACAAGTACTATGAATTATAAAAAATGTTTAAGATTAAGAGGGTGAAATAATGAGCATATGCAAAAGAGTCCTTATTTTTATTACTAAAATATAACATACCATTAGTGTGGGGCCACCTATTTTTTCATTGCATTTAAATATTTTTCATAACTAGTTGGTAGAAATATAACTAAGATTGAGTACTACAAGTTCTATATTTTTATTGAATTTTTTTTGGTGATTTTTCAAAGTGGATGCATCCTAAAAATTGCATCACTAAGGATGTGTGTCACATAACTTCCACAAAAATAATCAAAAATGATTTTTTTGAATGTGTATAAAGTGAAACATAGAACAATTGTATATAATATTTTTCAAATTTAGATAATAAGATCAAAAAATATTTTTAAAAAGAAATACATATGTATTTTAGGAGTATGAAAACATTAGTAAAAGTAAATCAAAATAAATATATCTTAATTTATTCAAAATAGAGAAAATTTTATAATGTTAGAAAGCTAAGAAGTAGACCAACATTTTGGTGGTGGTTTGTGTTAGGGTTAGCCGACAGTAGATATCAATTAAATACAAATAAAGATTAAATAGAGGAATGAAAATACATAGAAATAATAACAAGGAGAGATAAGTTTTAATGTGGTTCACCCAAACTCGGGCTACATCCACCAATAGAGAGTCCAATATTATTATCCAATAAATCAAACCAATTACAACAAGCAATCCTTGCAACTCAATACCGCTGCAAAATGCTACAATACATCAATGGAAACCCTAACCCTTAGCCATTTTTATCATGAATTTTGTCAGTTACAAAATAGGGTTTTTTATGTCAGCCAATGAAAAAATACCTCCTGACACCTTAATAAAATAATAAAAAACCGTGTGAGGTTTCAGGGGCACTGCCCCTAAGCCCCCACGAGGGCGCTGCCCCTCGACCCCGCCCTGTATCACGATAGGGAGTGTGCCAGGAGTGCTACCCCTAGACCCTACAAGGGGCACTCCCCTTGACCTCATCTTGGGGGCACTTCCCTTGACCCCATAGGAATTTGGGGGGAAACTACGCTGATAAAAGTGGGGTAACTTTAACTTCTGAGCTGATTAGGCTCCATATAACAAAAATTTGATACAATTTCATTGTAAAATAAGTAAATCTAATGAGGAGAAAGTTCAAAAATGCTACTTAATGTGCAAAATATGGTTTTTGGAGATAAAATAGGGATCCAACCCTCAAGATTGGATAACCATTGCTATTCCAAGCCTACTATGTGAGAGTAAAATTTTTGAAATATAGCACGAGAATGTTAAAATACACTCATGTTATATAAATTATTAAAATGTTATGTATAAATCCAAATACATAGCTTTTCCCTATGCACACATAACATGTGCATGCTATAATATGTGTATGTTATAAGGTGAGCGCATTATAATAAATGTGTGTTATAATTTGAGTGCATTATAATGTGCTCACATTATTTCTTGGGCTTACTAAGCAATGTCCAAGCCATAATGTGAGCATGGTATAACACACTAGCATTATGTTTTTCAAGACATGAACACATTATGTTTAATTTTCCTAAAAAATATTTTTGGCCACTATTTTGTCCCTCAACTTGGTGCACGCACCCAAGGAGAAATCCCTTCTAGAGCTCCCACAATCCATTTAGCCATTAGACAAACTCCCTGAGTGTATGGATCAATTATACCCAAGCCTCCTTTGTCCTTTGGAAGAATGCAATGCAACCAAATTTAGGTGGCAGACATATCCTTCTTGTTATCCCATTTGGCCCATACGAATCCTAAGTTGTGATAGCTAGTTATAGCAAGTTTTAGAGGGAAACAAACAAGAGGAGATTTAAACATGGCTCACTAAGAGGATTTCATTTTCCACCTAAATGCATCCATCCATGGATGAAACCTAGTTGGTCCAAGACATTTTTTTTGAGTTTATTTACATACCATCTACACATGTCCTTAAGAGAAACATTTGTAAAAAATGGGACACTGAGGTATCTAGTAATGATTCAATGTCTCACTTCTTTCTATTCCTTAGGAATCCATGGTGGGTGGGACTTGGGATGGATCATTAAGGATTTATCCTTATGCATTACGAATTGGAATCCTAAGACCACACCTAAGAATTCTAGTATATCTAGAGTATTAGTCAACTCTTCAGCATAATTTTGAATGAAGATCATGTTATCATAAAAAAAGTGTGAGTTGAGGACCTTAGCATTATTAAGAAGGGAGAGACCTTGAATAAGGTTATTTAGGTGAGCATGCTAGAATAGGTATCTAAGGGCATCAACTACAAGAACATAGAGGAATGAAGCAAGGGGAAGCCTTGGTGTATGGATTTTTGGATAGGAAATTAGGGGAGATACAACAATTGATTAACGATCTAGCATTTACATCCATAGAAAGCATTCTGACATGAGCACATATATCAAGGATGAATTCAACTAGTGTAGCATATTAAGAGTGAAGGGTTGATGTATGTGGTAATGGGCCTTGGTGAAATCAATCTTAAAGGTGAGAGAATCTTGGGTTCCTTGTTGAACCCATTTAGCTATCTCCAAATTCAACACTAAATTGTCCAATATAAATTAGCCACCCAAGAAACTAGTCTATTTAGGCCATTTCTTTAGTAATATGTTTGATTCTTATAACTAAATCTTTCAAAATGATTTTTTTTCGCACCTAGATAGTTAAGTTTACTCAAGGCATTTGTACTTTCTTAGTTTGGTGGAGATGTGCACACATGTGACTCCATTTCCTATTATCTCATATTGGTTTCACATTTGCATATATTGGTGGTATATCTTATATATACCCACCTATTACTCTCATATGAGCACACTCTCTCTTGTATGCACATTGTGTCCTTTGTATATATTATTATTATATCATGTTGATCTTCTTATCTTTATGTTATTATCTCTTAGGCATATTGATCTTGGGATAATTACCTCCATATCTAATTCTAACATGGTATTAGAGTAGGAGATTCTCTATAGTTAGTCCATCTTTGGAAGATCGAGGATTGTAATTTTTGTGCTTTCTTTAAACTATGTATGCTCTTCTCTTGCATCCTAGGATGATCTAGAGAATTAGAAAGGTTGAGAGAGATATTAGATTCTAGGGGGTCCTATTTGGGGATTTATTTTGCAAGTTATTTTTGGTGATTTGTAGAGTAGATTGGAACTCATTATTGGATCCAAAGCATCCAAAAACATTAATTTCACCTTTTGTTGCATCTAAATGATGCATTGGAGGCTAGGTCTATAGGGGTTTTCTTTTTGGGAGGTGCATATGATATTCTATAGGTAGCTATTTTTGGACCAATTTAGGTCAAATATGACCCAACCATTGCATCCAAAAGGCCTAAAAACCTATAGATTGACATAAAATTTGTAAATTTTGGAGTAATTGGAAAAAAAGACAAAAGTTTCCCCTCCCTAGTTGTATGAGGGAATATTTCACAAAATGTTCCTTTCCTATGTACTATGTAACTGGGTCTTTTATATACTGACATGTATTCTTGGCATCTATATGGATATTTTCATTATCTTGCTTGTGAAAGTTTTAACAAAAATATTGAAAATGTTTTTTTAAAGTGCTTTGTAAAGTGTTTTGTGAAAATTTTTATTAGTCTACCTAGGGTGAGGGACAATCATGTACCCCATTATAGGTCAATAGTAGGGCCTACAACCCCATCCATGACCCTACCATAGTAGGGTGTGCAGAACTTGACATGGGGGCAACCATTATTGTGGGTGCCAGCTAGGATCCAAATCTTAGCAACCCCTTTTATTTGGGATTTACAGGGAGCCTAAAGGACTTGGGCTCCTATGGCACTCATGGCACTACTAGATCTCTTTGCTCCACCTGAGTGCTTTGCCCAAACCAGACTCCACCACTAAAGCACCACCCTAACTAGTCATTGAAATAATAGAATCACCCTCCAATCTTCTCTAGTGATTTCTTATTTACAATAAGTAACTTTTCCCTAGCAAACAATAGTTTTTATCTTCTAGGTGGTTTTGGACCAAGCAAATGGTAGTTTTGAGATTCAAGGGACTATTATATCTATTTGCCATATTTTGTTAGATGAGATCATACTGAGGTTAGTAGGTGGCATCCCCCAACCTACCCCTTCACTAATGGTTATTTCTTTTTTGCACCTAAACTTTGATGGCCTCATTCTCATCCATGCACTATTTAATTTTAGAGCATTTTTAAAAAAAATGGGATAGTTTTTCATGTACTCTATGATGGTGTAGATGATTTTTTGTTTGGAAGAATAGTTTTTCTAGAATTTCATTTTTCCTAGTGACTTTGCTATGTGGGTCTCATTTTGGGAGCTTTGAAGGGCCATATCTTATGCATGTAGAACCTTTTTGGGTATAGTTTCTTTTAAGTGTATTTTTCTATGTACTTCATAATGTTTCCTTCTATTTCTTCCCATTATATGGTAGAATTGGGTGAGTGCATGGAAATGCTATACAAAAAAGTGGCCAAATGTCCAATTTTAGACAAAATGCGAGTGTGTTTATAAAAAAGACGAGCATGTTATTTTGAAAATAACAAAACACGCTTGCATTATGGCTTGGTAAAGCCCAAGCCAAAATGCAAGCACATTTTGGAAGCCCAAAACACACTCTTTATTGGTAGCTTACAGCCTGGAATGACTAGGACACTTGGCGCATGAAATGAGACCTCCCCTAGCATTTACCCTCCCAGCCCAATGCATTGGCATAGTTTTTTCGACCCCATAATGAGCAGAATGAAAAATACGGTTCCTGGCAAGGTTGTGCTGCATGCCACTGATGCATTTTCCAAGAATACATTTAATTTTAGCACAGTCAAATGGATTGGAGTTGACCAAAACTAGGAGAGGTTATTATGGACAGACCCCATGTGTACTTATAGGTCTAAACATAACATTCCTATCTACCATGAATTCTGAGAACTACTCCGTCAAAGTTTGACAATTTTTTGTTCTTAGGGATCTTAAGTGACTTTGCTGGTATCTTGCAGCTCAGAACGACTGGGACACTTGGCACATAAAATTAATCTCCCCTAGGATTTACCCACCCACCCCAACACGTTGGTGTAGTTGATTTGGCCCCACGACAAGTAAAATGAAAAATATGGCTCTTGGCAACGTTGTGTTGCATGCCACTGATGCATTTTACAAGAATGCATTTAATTTTGACATGGTCAAATGGATTGGAGTTGACCAAAACTAGGAGAGGTTATTGTGGATGGACCCCACGTGCACCTGTAGGTATGAATGAAACATTCCTAGCTACCATGAATTCCAAGAACTACTCTGTCAAAGTTTGGAAATTTTTTGCTCTTAGGTATTTTAAGTGACTTTGTCGGTAGTCTGTAGCCCAAAATGATTGGGACACTTGGCACACAAAATGAGACCTCCCCTAGCCTTTATTTGCCTACCCCAACATATTGGTGCAATTGGTTCGGCCCTACAATGAGAAGAATAAAAAATATGGCTCATGGAAAGGTTGTGTTGCATGCCACTGATGCATTTTGCAAGAATGCATTTAATTTCAGCACGGTCAAATGGATTGGAGTTGACCAAAAATAGGAAAGATTATTGTGGATGGACTTCACATGTACCTATAGGTCTAATTGAAACATTCCCAAATACCACGAATTATGAGAACTCCTCTGTCAAAGTTTGGTAGTTTTTTTGCTCTTAGGGATCTTAAGTGACTTTGCTGGTAGCCTATAGCTCGGAATGATTGGAACACTTGGCGCATGAAACAAGACCTCCCCTAGAATTTACCTACTCATCCCAACATGTTCGCTTAGTCAGTTTAGCCCCATGATGAGTAAAATGAAAAATATGGCTCTTGGCAAGGTTGTGCTGCATGCCACTGATGTATTTTGCAAGAATGCATTTAATTTTGGCATGCTCAAACAGATTGGAGTTGACCAAAACTAGGAGAGGTTATTATGGATGGACCCAACATGCACCTGTAGATCCAAATGGAATATTCCCAGCTACCATGAATTTTGAGAACTACTCCATCAAAGTTTGGTAGTTTTTCGCTCTTATGGATCTTAAGTGACTTTGCAGGTAGCCTGCAGCCCATAATGACTGGGACACTTGGCACACAAAAAAAGACCTCCCCTAGCATTTACCCACACACCCCAATGTGTTGGCACTGTCAGTTTGGCCCCATGAGATGTGGAATGAAAATTTTCACTCCTAGCACCTTTCCACTACATGAAACTAAAGCATTTTGGAACAATGTGTTCCTTCCCACCATAGGCAAACAAAATTGATTTTAAAAAATGAGGTAGGTATTTGTAGGTGGACTTGACATCCACCTATACATGCAAAGAAGATGTTCGTAGGTGTCATGGTTTTATAGAACAGTCGGTCCAAAGTTTGACACCTTTTTTGTCTTAGGGCTCTTCAGAGATTGTCTACGTTTGATGTAGCTGATAATGACTAGGCAGATTCACCACTAAAAAGAAACCTCCCCTAGAATTCACCTACCCACCTTGATGTGTTGGCATAGTTAATTTGACCCCATGAGGTATGGATTGAAAAATTTCACTCCTAGCACCTTTCTAGTAGATGAAACTAAACTAAAAGCTATGTTGTAATCTTCATTTTTAGGTCTTTTCTCTACAGGTTGATATGGTGTTCTCACTTGATCAAATGTGTTCTAATTACATCCATAAAATCATAAAGGATATGGGAATTTTGTCAGATGTTGTAGTTGCAATTGCCCTGATAGACATGTATGTAAAGTGGTAGGTGTAAAGCAAATGTAGAAAGGTGAAATGAGGATATGCAAAACATGGAACACCATATAGAAGGTGAAATGAGAATATTTGAATCATGCCAAACATGTCTCTCTCTTACTCTCTTCCTCATTTTGTAAGAGAAAGACAATTGAACAATCAACGTAGGTAATGAGAAATTTGCATAAGTTCTATAAGAGAGTTGTTATCACATGTATAATTTACATAATTTCTATTGTGAATTATAGCTAACTTCACTCACTGATTGGTGAGTGTGAGGAAACAAGTCTACCTAAAGGTAATGAAGGACAAGAAGGTAAATTTTATGAGGAAATGTAACTTCATCCCTCACATTTCTTGAAAATTGTACAAAGATGTTCACATCCATTATAATTGATAGTAAACATGTACACATCCATTATCCATTATAAGATGAAAACATAGCTTATCCATTTGCATGAGAAAGTAAGGGATATAACATGTATCGATGACATGAGCAACACTAGTACATATTCTTAAGTGTTGTAAATATGCATCATGTTATTTCATCATGTTGTGCTTCATTGTAACATGAATCACTTGTTGTAAGCATGTAGATATACTTCCATATCTTTGTAGACATGTATACATACTTCCATATCTTTGTAGACATGTATACATACTTCCATACATTCCACCAAAGAAGGGAATAGGATTGTCACAGTGGGATGGACTATCAATAGTTGTGAACAATAGTGTGGGTCTTTTGTGGATCCTTGTATTTTATAAATCAATCACATGTCAAATCATTATAGATGTATGACAACCTTCCAAGAATACAAAAGGCTAACAACAGAGGAAGGGGCACTCTTAAGTTGTGAATTTGAACTATTACAACTAGAATGTCAAAACTTGGTATGGGACTTTAAGGTGAAGTGAAAACTATAAACTTGTTCCTCAAGGCTAATTCAACCAAGTGTTTTTACATAAAATTTGAATTATGCAAGTTCAACAAAAGAAAAAGAAATGATCCATTGTTGGATTTAAATCTATAAATGTAAGTGGCATTTTTTTGATATTAGTAAAATAGGTTTTTGAAAGGGCTTGGACCATTTTACAAAGAAATAGAGATGTTGATCTTTTTGCAAATGTCATTTGTTAATCATTTCTTAACAATGGGAACTTGATGCACCCAATCACAAGTGCTCCCTTCATGCCACAATGTCTGCTACTTGATGGATGCAAATTTGGCTGCAACAACAAGTCAGATCACAAATTTCATTAGTTATTTCAATGGAAAATAAATAATTTAAACTACCAAGTAAAAAAATTTGACCTAATAAACAAACATATACCACCTGTTGGTACTTAGGATTGTGGGACCCTCAACCCCTCCCTTCCTGGCCCGTGCGATCTCTGGGGGTATTATGACCGAGGCACCATTCACCATCAGTTTGAGATTTTGGTGTAGTGGTAGCCAGGTCATGTACCAACAAATTGGCGACTTTGCTGGGGAGGGGTTCAAATCCCGCCTGATGTCCACTGCTCTCCATGTGTACAAGGTGTGCCTAGCAGTCCGTGTATGTCTGTATGGTTTACCATCGGGCATACGTGGACTGGTGGGGGTATGTTGGTACTTAGGATTGCGGGACCCTCAACCCCTCCCTTCTGGGCCCATGTGGTCTCTGGGGGTATTATGACCGGGGCGCCATTCACCATCAGTTCGAGCTTTTGGCATAGTGGTAGCCGGGTCATGTACCAACACCACCAACAATGCCTCTACCATCGACTAGGAAGAAGATACTATGGAAATTGATGAACAGAGAACTCCTATATGAAAATTGACAAGAATGTAAGACTATATATACATAATCATAATAAATTTAGTTAACAATATGTAACACTATATATACATAATCACAATTAGACCTAAATGCCATGTTTGTTAACAATGGGAACTTGATAGTTAATGGATTTGAGGTTTCTACTGGATGCCTATACATTGTCACTTGAGATATTGTCTATTTGGTGGTTTCCACCTAAAACATTGTCTATTTGGTAGTTGCCACCCTAGTTATAGGTTGCAAGTCAACTAGAAACTATAACATCTAAGTCATTCCCTTAATAGAATAAGTGATAAAGTGATGAAAGAGGGGAACATCTAGGTTATTCCCCTAAGAAAATTACTAGGAAATCAATGAATGTATGCCCCCAAGTGATTACATAGATTTTTCAATGATCATAGATGGAGTTAGTCCTAATAGAAATATTTATGTAGTAACTAACATGGATCATCACTCTCCATATCATCATAGTGAGATGAAGCACAATAAAAAAACACAAAGGCAAAAGAAAGGAAAAAAGGATATGATGGAGAAAGTGACAAGCATAAAAATGATAAAAGGATAAAATACAAGGAAAAATGAATTATGCATCAAGGCAAGCAAGGAATTATCTTAATTACATCTAGGACATGCAACTTCTCATGTCAAATGGAAGTGATAAAAGATGTAGTGGTATGAGGTATGTGGTAGGCACAATGAATGTGAAAAATGATAAGGTGTCTTTGATATGATTCATTTGAAGGAGTTTTCCAATGTGGACCTTGGATTTTGCCAATGTAAAGGAAAACATTGAAAATGGGAAACAAAAAGTTCTCAATTGCATATTTAAGATGATGGTTTTGGTTAATAGATTCCAAGAATGTAGTCTTATTCTTAAGAATCAAGGCAAGTAAGATGTTGTCATGCCAAATGGAAGTGATAAAAGATGTAGTGGTATGAGGTATATGGTAGGCACAAAGCAAGTGAAAAAAGATAAGGGAAGCATGAGTTATCTTTCTATGATTCATAAAATGAAGGAATTTTCCAATGTGGACCTTGGATTTTGAGAGGATTAGGGAGAAGGTCACAATATGTAGGGATGAAGGAATGAAAAAGATGGAGGGATATGTTAGAGTAAAATCTGATATTCAAACCATGGTACTAAAAGAAAGGGAGTAGAAGGCATCCTAGATTAGTGTTCATCCTAGAATGACTTATGAAGTAAATCTAATAGAAATGAATAGATAAGAAGAGGTGGTATGAACTTTTATATGTCACCCCATAACCTAACCCCATGCAAATAGTAAGATGCAAGGGCTCATCATCAAAGATTAGGTTAGTTAATTATAGCTTAGGTCAAAATCACCACCCAAAAGTGTGTTGGGTAGAATTTAACAAAGATCAAAACAAAGGAAAGATCAAGATCCAACCCAAACTCAAGAAATCAAACCCAAAAACTAAATGAAGACATTCAAATCAAAACAACATCACCATGGGTTGAACGATTTCTTGTTTGAAATGTGGGTTTCTTCTACATGCAACCAAATCCATTGAAGCTGCAAATAAGGATTGTAGACACCCAAAAATGTCCACTTGTCATAATGTTGCATCACTTAGGCATCTTGTAGCATTTTTTCCCTAGGCACCCTTCTTCATCACCTAACCTAGCATTTTCCTCTAATAAATTAAATAAATATAACATTTATTTAATTTATCCTATCCCTCCCATTATTAAATAAATAAATTATATTTATTTATTTAGTCCAATTTCCTCTTAAATTAAATAAAATAAATATTTTATTTTATTTAATTTATCACCTTTTATCACCGATAAGGGCATGGTTCGGTGGTTAAGTCACTTGGTTATAGTGGCAACCACCAGAGTTCAAACCCTTGTTGGGCCAACGAGCTCGCAAGGCATTATGCCTTCGCTAAGCCAACGAGCTCGCAGGTTTGAAGTGTTCTTTCTTGGGGATGAGGTCCCCTGTGTTGTGGCCTCACCGGTTCATAGCTCTGGGCAAAAGCATTGTGTGGAGCCGGAGGGCGTGTCGCACCAGTGTCACTGGTCACGTTAAAAAGTTTACTAGGCACATTATCTTTAAAAAAAATAAAAAATAAAAAAAATTATCACCTTTTATCCTGACATGCATCATAAATTAAATAATTTATTTATTTAGTTATGATTTTGCCCATCTTCCATTCCTATCTTAAATTATCTCTCGAGTTAACTCTAATCACATTCTATTTTCCTCTCCACTCATTTCTCTCACCTTCTATTTCCCTCTCTAGATGACTAGATCCCTTTCCATTTCCTTTTCCAAGTTGCACAAAGCAACTTTCCATTTCACCATCACTTGCAAATTGGAAGGTTTATCCTTCCATTTTCTCATCTTGCTCTATAAATTCACCCATTTCAAAGCCATTTGGCATGGATGAATCTTCTGAAGCACCGTCACTTTGCTAAATTTTGTCTAGCCCTATCATCCATCAAATCTTTTATCTGTCTAGTCTCCATCTATCTACCCTCATCCATCAAATCTCCTATCATGATTATGCTACGAACGTGAAGCAATCAACATTCGTATTACCTATAAGCAATCCACAAAAGAAACAAGGAATCTATCAACCCAGGTGAAATTATTCTTATTTACATGTCCTCTTTATTTTGCCTTAAAGTTTTGATTTCTTGAGTTTTGGGTTTTTATCTGATCTTTCTTGTTGATCTAAACATTTTTTACCCATTACATAATGGCACGCCCAGTAGATTCAAACATGCAAAGGTATATTCATGAAATTTGATTGAGGATTGAAGTGTATATCCATGGCCATTGTCGTGAATGCATAAGAACCAAAAAGCAAGCGTTTTTCACTCCACTTTCCAAATGCAATGACCAAGAGTTGTAAATGAGTGATTGTAGGGCTTATATGCATGAGAGCTTGAGTGTTTTTGCAAGGTCTTAGATTAACGGTGGGAAGGAAATGCATGTGATCAACGATGGAGGATTTTTGGGGAAATGAATGTGAAGAAATGAATTAAATTTATTTATTTAATTCATTTTGTGAGGGAGGTGGTGAGGAATATGAATTAAGTAAATAATTCATATGCTAGGTGTGATAAAATAAATAAAATGTAAATTTTATTTATTTGTTAGAGGAAATGAATAATAATAATTAAATAATTAAAATTATTTAATTATTAATAGGGGATGAATAAATGCAAGTAAACAAGGTAGAAGGATAACAAGGCGATTAATCAAATAAATAAAATTTATTTAATTAATCGTGAAGAATAATGGAAATGAATAGGAGAAATGATTATGGTTTGCTTATAAGTGTGTTAGACAAGATAATGCATGTGCTGCGGAGATGCAGTGAAAAATGTGATGAAATGCCTAGATGTTGACATGGGTCAATTTTGGGTGTCTACATTTTGCCCCTCTTTGAGACAATGTCTATTAGGGCGTTGTTTCAAAGAAGATATGATACTTTGGAAAAACAGGCTATGCCCTAGTGAAACTGGCGGATGATGCCCCCTCGAGAGGAAATCCATGCTGTCGAGAAAAGGCTGGGTTGACTCGTGACAAGAAAATGACAGAAAGACTCACTAGGTTAAATTGGCAATTTTAGACAACAAAGGTTGAAAAAGCTTGATTAGGGTTGCAACCCTATAAATAGTTTTCAATGGCCAATTTCAATTCATTTATGCTATTTTCTTTTTGAGAATTTGTGCTTTGAGCCTCTGTGAGTGTTTGAGAGCTAGTTTGAGCTTCGAGGATGTCGATTCCACGCTCAGATCATCGAGTCGAGAGGATGAGGACCTACGGACGACCAGCGGGAGGTACTCTACTGGTATATGTCAAAAAACTCTCCAAATGCACATTTATTTTGAGTCGAATTGTCATGAATAGGTGCATGCCACAAAAGGTGCATTAGGTCTAGGGCATACACATATGAGTGACAAAAAGTCACATCTAGAAAACTTAGTCGCATTTGCACATGGTTTTGTCACATTTGGTTCATGGGATGTGCATATGGTTGTCACATAGGGTTTAGGTCCTAAAGATGTGCATTTGGTAAGAAATGTTGTATATGAATAACATCTCATCACATATGAAAACTTACCCAGCATGCAGGTGGCCAATGATCGCGCTTCCAGAAAATCGCTTCCAGAAAATGCAATGTACATTTGGTTAAAAAGTAGGATTTGGTAGGGCACCATACACATCTAGTTAAAAATGTCGCATGCGAATAATAGAATGTCGCATGTGGTCAAATGATGCGCATATGAGCTAACAGACATTGCATATGAAAATTTAGACTGCACTTGGTCGGGGAAAAGTCGCCTATGATTAAAACTAGTCGCATATGGTTAATCTTAGCAGTTTTTTCCAATTTTATTGTTTTTTGCATAAAATATCAGAAATGCCAAGCTGATGCTTATGGGTGCAGGAGGTATTACAACCATTGCTATCACGTGAGGTACATCCTTCGAATATGTGGCTAGTTCTACAACTGGATGTAGAGGAGCATTTATTTCTTGAGATCATTGGTTTGGATCATGCGACAGAGCTTACACTAGTCAGAGCACATACGGCCATGATGACTATATTGGTAGAATGATGGCACAATGAGTACAGTTCCTTCTTACTTCCTATAGGTGAGGCCACTATCACATTAGAGGATGTGCAGCGTATCTTGTGGGTTCCTATAGAGAGTGATCAGGTGGACTATGATCTTGATCATGGGCTAGCAACTTTCCATCGATTACTCGGGACTGACAAGATAGAGGATGATGATCCAGAGGTACCCATGCAGACCTTGAGGGGACTATGTGATTAGCTATAGAGGGTTGTGGTGGAAGTTATCAAATTCTTGGTACCAGATCGGTGAGCTCATGGGTTCCAAGTAGGATGGGGGACTGTGTTAGAGAGCATGTTTGAGTATGGGACGAGATATGCCTGGATTCCCTACATATTAGGACAGCTATATAGATATTTATATGACTGCACATATAATGTGGGGTCTAGCATGTCGGCAGGAGTCACTCTATTACATGTATGGGCTTTTGAGCATATATCAGTTACGAGATCGATGGGTTTGAGACAGCGGGTACCTGGGCAGCCATATGCACACATATATGGAGGAGTTACCACATACAGATAACTCCATGGTCTAGTGTATTAGAGGAGGATTTTTGATGACATGGACCAGTTCATTTGGAGATAGTGGTAGCATTGCGAGAGCTAGGATGATGATGTTCCATAGTTATTATATGCTCAACAGCCTTGATATCTATTTGGTCAGAGTATATATACCATTGAGAGATACTTGCTAGAGAGGATTTTGAGACAGTTTGGCTTGCCCCAGGGTGAGCCAATGGGTGATGCCAGCTTTGAGAGGACATGGTGGGAGATTCCAGATTCGGGCCCCAAGATTATTGTGGATGTTGCCTTGGCAGATTTGGAGGGATTGCGGCTATTTATTTGGGACTGGATAGGTGGGCCAGCAGTTCCAGGCATGACTCTGGAGTATGATTTTTTTTGGCTTATGCATAGACCTACGAGATTGACTGTGCCAGGAGAGCAGGGAGAGGTAGCTGTACACACTCCTAGGAGGGGCAGAGTTAAAGGACAGAGACGAGCACCATGGGTGGGATTTGTGGCAGGTCCCATAGTAGCAGTGGCACCAGGGGGCCAGAGGCAGATACTAGGGCAAGTCCCTAGACACGTTTAGATACCACCCCAGCTAGAGTAGATTGTTGGGGGAGGAGGAGATAGTGATGCAGCTACTAGACACAGGAGGCAACTAGACAGAGAGATGGCTCAGGTAGCACAGCTATGGGCTCAACTTAGACATACTACAATAGATAGAGATAGGGCACTAGTGGCGATGCAACATGCTCGAGGATAGGTGGAGACATACCAGGCCCCGATAGCATAGTTACAGGTAGAGAGGCATTAGGTATCACAGATTGCACCAGATGACGAGGCCCTAGCTAGGGTCATAGCTGAGAGAGATGCTACATTATAGAGGGTACATGCCCTTACTACTAAGAGAGACACCACTGTGCAAAGGACTTAGTAGGTGATTTCAGAGAGGGATGTTGCTATAGCTTCTATGGGCACGGAAAGGGCTACATTCTTTATGGCTACAAAGATGAGATGGTTGTAGGGTTAGGTCGTGAGAGCACAGGGTGAGGCAGAGTATTATAGGGGATTGTACCATTGGACAATTCCAGCCGATCAGAGGCAACCTAGTTATGGGAGTCGGTCGGGGGCATCAGCCTCGAGGCTGACAAGGGGTTCTAGATTAGTGGCATCAGTTATGGGACCTCCTTGGTAGAGGGCCATAGGTGGGGTAGGTGGAGGAGGTAGAGACCAGGGCGAGACCTCCTTAGGGAGTAGCCTCCTAAGATAGCAGGGATAGACATATGTGTATATATGATGTATCATTGTATCATTTTTGAGGCCTGCGAGCCAGATTGAACATCTTTTTTGATGGCTCATAGGTAGCCGGATTTGTGTATATTTTGTATATTGCAAACACTTGTACATTGACCCATATTCATAGATGGATGATAGATATATGATGATATGATTCTATATGCACATGTGTTATGGATATGCATTGTTATTTTTGTGACCTTGTTATATGTTTTTATGTTATGGATGTTATATGCATAGATGATTTGATGCCTATAGCCATGACAAAGATGCTTATATGTATGATGTGATTATGATGTTGTTGTGAGTATTGCTTATAATGAGTATATGCTTATATGTATGATGTGATAATGATGGTACTATGATTTTGTAATGTTTATAATGGATGCCTAGATGCCTAAATGATAGATAGATGGTAAATGCTTATAACTAATATGGATAATGATGTATGCTAATACTATGATATGATGGATGATATTACTATGGCTAACACACTTGTTTTGTAGGAAGAAGAGGATGATGAGTGAAGATGAAAAGATGACGAGTGGAAGAAAAATGATAAGAAGAAAGATGATGGCGAGACTATTGATCAAGTCAGTAATGCAGTGATAGATGATGAAAAGGTAGCTTTGAATGGTTGCATAAAACATTGGAGAATTGCAATCCTTATGTTTGATATAGCACTATATATTATGCACCGGGATATAAGGACCAAGGTGTCAAGTATCTAATGTAGGATAGGCTAATTCAACCTTGTCAAGGTACAAAATATGAATACTAGCCGCTCGAGATGGACTTTGACTCTGCAAGCAAAAGGTTTGAGCTTATTTCCACTAGACATAATGAACCTTGTTGGTTATATGTATGGGAAATAGTCTTAGCATATAATAGTCTTAGTGCATATGAGATTGTTTAGCTTCTCAGATGCAAAATATATTGATATACAATATGCTAATCCAAACACGTACAAGATACCATTAAGCACAATAGAGAATAAGATCATCCCACAAACATAGCATACGAAAGAAAATGACCATGCCCCAGTCCATACTTTGCTGCAACATACCAAGATATGACAGATCAAGGCAGTCTTGACTAGGCATTAGAAAGGGACAAAAGATAAATCAAAAGAAAAAGAAAGGACCTTACCATCATGTTCTCTTGCCAAATTTAGATTGCTCTTGGATGGATTGGAGAGATAGTGCCTTGTTGAGAGGAAAGATATATCTTGTTGAAGGCTAAGATGAATGGTTGACATAGTGAATGTTGGCTTAAGACACGCGAACAAAGAACCTCAGTTAAACCCTGATTTGGTAAGTACTTGAGCTACCGATAGTTGCAATAGTTTGGTTCTACTTGAGGTAGTCAAAGAGAAGAAAGCAGAAGAAAGAAAAGATGACCAAGGGATGGAAGAAATGAATCATTGGTACTTGTGTACTGGATACTTCCTTCGTATTCTAGACTTTCTACACACTTGTATCCACGGGATCAAAGCACCACACAATGATGATGATGAGACATGATGAATATGTAGTTCTGGGTGTTTATTGATGATGTAAGAGATGAAGGATAGAAGAAAAATGAGATGAAATGATGAGAAAGATGGGCAAAGGAAAGATGAAAGGTAGAGGATGGTGATGAGGATGGTTGGTGTGATTTGGATGCAGTGATGACAGAGTTTGGTTTGTGTTGGTGATTTGAAGATGTTTGAGATGTTATTTTTTAGATTTTGCCTTAGGACATTTTGTGATTTTTTTTTTTTTGGATTTTTTCAGGACATTATACGATTTTTTGGGATTTTTTAAAGACTATTTATGATTTTTTTGGGGATTTTTTAAGGACTTTTTATGATTTTTTGGGATTTTTTCATAACTTTTTATGATGTTTTTGTGATTTTTTAAAGACTTTTTACGATTTTTTGGGATTTTTTCAGGACTTTTTATGATTTTTTGGGATTTTTTTAGGACTTTTTATGATTAACCATGATGCTCTAAAGTGTTCACCCAATGTCAAAGCGTAAGCAAGTGGCCCTAGTGTGGGAAGAAATTTGGTCATGTACAAAAGGCATGGAAATTTGCTATGGACTGGGATGGTCATAGTTGACTCATATTGGAGCCTGTGGCTGCAAACAATATATTCACTTTAACAATTTCCAAGCCATGATAGCAGTAAGACACTGGGATAATAAATGAGATGAATGACTTAGCATAGGTGGATGAGGCTGTCAGGGGATAAATAAAAAGACATGGCACGATGGGGGTTAAACAAGTAGTGAAGTAGATGATGAGAGCCGGTTCTACCATAGCGCCTGTTTGCTAGGTTTTCACTATGGTACTTATCCGAGGTGTTTGTTTGCCAAGTTTTCACCATTGGACACTAACCCAAAGCACCACTAAAGTGGTTTTCACTATTGGATTTTTTTAATATTTTTTGCTTTTTTTGATTTTTTTTGTATTTTTTGCTTTTTTAAAATTTTTTTTTTGTATTTTATGCAGATAGAGGATACAGAAATGAAGGATAAAACTTTTTAAGATGAACACTATTGAGTGGTTCATCTAGGGGGATGCCTTCGAGCATTGCAAGAGTGTAAGCTCCAGACCCAAACACTGATGTAATGACAAAGGGCCCTAGCCAATTTGGCTCAAATTTACCCTATTTCTATCGTTGCTGCCAGTTTCTCTGATTCTCTTTCAGGACTAGGTCACCCACCTGGAACCTTTTCTCTTTGATATTTTTGTTGTAGCTATGGAAAAGATGATTTTGGTACACTTGTAGATGATTCAGTGCTATGATTCATCTTTTCTCAAGTAGCTTCAACTCATTTAGGTAGGTTGTTCTGTACTCTTCATTAGAGATAATATGCTTGAGTGAGACTCGCAATGAGGGGATCTTGACCTTGATAGGAAGAATGGCATTAGTACCATAGATAAGGGTGTAGGGAGTTGTTCCAGTAGGAGTTTTGACACTTGTGTGATAGGCCCATAATGCAGGGTTCAGTTGGAGGTGCCAATCACGGCTAACCTCATTGATCATCTTCTTGAGGATTTTTATAATGGTCTTGTTAGAGGCCTCAACTTGACCATTGCTTTGTGGGTAGTAAGGTGTGGAAAATCTATGTTGAATATGAAATTGGTTACAAAATCTTAGACTTCCTGGTTCTTAAATGGGTGCCCATTGTTGGTAATGATGGCTTGTGGGACACCATATCGACAAATGATATAGTGAAGAATGAACTTGGAAATCTATTTGCCAGTGATATAGGTCACAAGAATGGCTTCCAACCATTTGGTGAAATACTCAGTAGTAGTAATAATAAACTTATGGCCATTAGAAGAGGGTGGATTGATCTTACCTATGAGGTCGAGTTCCCATTGCGAAAATGGCCAAGAAGTAGTAAGAGGTTGGAGCTCATGTGCTGGGGCATGTATCAGGTCCCCATACTTCTGACATTGAAGACATCTTTTGGCAAACTATTAAACATCTTGCTCCATGGTGGGCCAATAGTACTCCACTCTTAGAAGTTTTTTAACAAGACTAGGACTAGTGGAATGCGATCCATAGACACCCTCATGTACCTCTCATAAAGCTACTTCAGTACCAAGTTGAGACACCTAAGGAGGATACCATCAAGACTCTTCTGGTAAAGGGTTTTAGCAAGTATAGTATAGTGAGAGGCTCGTTGAGTGAAGGTCTTGCGCTGGGTGTTGGATAGTTGGTTAGAGAAAGTACCATTGCTTAGATATTCATAACTGTCATGGTACCAAGGGGAGTTGGGACCAAGTATTGCATAGACAAGCTCTGATTGAGGCACCTCAAATGCTAGAATTAGGAGCTGTTCTACCAAGAACTCACACCTCTGAATATTGCTAGGCATGTCAAGGAGAGAATCAATGGTTGCCATAGTGTCGGCTGCTTTATTATTGACTTTGGGGATCTGCTCAAATGTTATCTTAGAGAAGTATTTTCTGAAGTCATCAACCATCAGTTTGTAAGGAAGGAGATTCTCGTCTTTTGTTTGGTACTCATCTTGGACTTGTTTAATTACAAGCTAGGAATCTCCAAATACTTCTAGCTCTTTGATATCCCACTGGACAACCATGCACAAACCTGTGATCAAGGCTTCATACTTTGCTATGTTGTTAGTGCAAGGACAAGCAATTCTGTAGGATTTTGGAATATAATCACCCTGGAGGGTGATAAAGAGGATTCCAGCTCCCAATCCATGTTGAGTGTAGGAACTGTCAAAGTACAACTACCACATTTTAGAAGAAGAGACTGAATATTTATTCATCAGGAAAAGTAGAATGGATAGGCTGGGTGTTTGTTATCAATGCTTCTGCTAGCTGATCGGCTATGACTTTGTTGGTACTTAGGTAAGCGGGACCCTCAACCCCTCCCTTCGGGCCCACGCGGTCTCTGGGTAACACTAACCGGGGTGCCTCTCACTAACAGTTTGAGCTTTTGGTGTAGTGGTAGCCGGGTGAGTGCTAACAAATTGGTGACTCTACTGGGGAGTGGTTCAAATCCCGCCTGATGTCCACTACCTCTCATGCGTGCAAGGCGTGCCAAGCTGCCCCACCTGCCTCTGTGGTTAACACATGGCAGGCTGCGGTAGGTGGGTGTATGTTGGTACTTAGGTAAGCGGGATCCTCAACCCCTCCCTTCAGGCCCACGCGGTCTCTGGGTAACACTAACTAGGGCGCCTCTCACTAACAATTTGAGCTTTTGGTGTAGTGGTAGCCGGGTGAGTGCTAACAAATTGGTGACTCTGCTGGGGATGTGATTGATCAAAAGTTATATCTAGTCATCCTTGGTGATTTATTTGTGGCCCATCCAAGTCGCAATAGAAATTGGTAACTCTGCTGGGGAGGGGTTCGAATCCCGCCCGATGTCCACTACCTCTCATGCATGTAAGGCGCGCCAAACTGCCCCACCTGCCTCTGTGGTTAACACGTGGCAGGCTGTGGTAGGTGGGGGTATGTTGGTACTTAGGTAAGCGGGACCCTCAACCCCTCCCTTTGGGCCCGCGCTGTCTTTGGGTAACACTAATCGGGGCGCCTCTCACTAACAGTTTGAGCTTTTGGTGTAGTGGTAGCTGGGTGAGTGCTAACAAATTGGTGACTCTACTGGGGAGGGGTTCGAATCCTGCCCGATGTCCACTACCTCTCATGCGTACAAGGCGTGCCAAGCTGCCCCACCTGCCTCTGTGGTTAACACGTGGCAGGCTACGGCAGGTGGGGGTATGTTGGTACTTAGGTAAGCGGGACCCTCAACCCCTCCCTTCGGGCCCGCGTGGTCTCTGGGTAACTGGGGTGCCTCTCACTAACAGTTCGAGCTTTTGGTGTAGTGGTAGCCGGGTGAGTGCTAACAAATTGGCGACTCTACTGGGGAGGGGTTCGAATCCCGCCCGATGTCCACTACCTCTCATGCGTGCAAGGCGCGCCAAGCTGCCCCACCTGCCTCTGTGGTTAACACGTGGCAGGCTGCGGCAGGTGGGGGTATGTTGGTACTTAGGTAAGCGGGACCCTCAACCCCTCCCTTCGGGCCCGCGCGGTCTCTGGGTAACACTAACCGGGGCGCCCCTCACTAACAGTTCGAGCTTTTGGTATAGTGGTAGCTGGGTGAGTGCTAACAAATTAGCACTCACCCAGCTACCACTATACCAAAAGCTCGAACTGTTAGTGAGGGGCGCCCCGGTTAGTGTTACCCAGAGACCGCGCGGGCCCGAAGGGAGGGGTTGAGGGTCCCGCTTACCTAAGTACCAACATACCCCCACCTGCCGCAGCCTGCCACGTGTTAACCACAGAGGCAGGTGGGGCAGCTTGGCGCGCCTTGCACGCATGAGAGGTAGTGGACATCGGGCGGGATTCGAACCCCTCCCCAGTAGAGTCGCCAATTTGTTAGCACTCACCCGGCTACCACTACACCAAAAGCTCGAACTGTTAGTGAGAGGCGCGCCAGTTAGTGTTACCCAGAGACTGTGTGGGCCCGAAGGGAGGGGTTGAGGGTCCCGCTTACCTAAGTACCAGTAGACTTGTCCCTTGATAGCTTTCTAATCAACATATTGAATATCAAACTCACTGAGGATCATCACCCATTTTGCTATCCTTCCAATAAGTGTTGCTTTAGAAAGAAGATATTTGAGTGGGTCGAATCTAGATATGAGCTTTGTTGTCTGATTTAGCATGTAATGTTGCAACTTTTGAGAGGCAAACACTACAACCAAGCATGCTTTTTCTATAGTTGTATAATTTAGCTCATGACCCACAAGAGTCCTGCTTATGTAGTAAATGGCATGTTCTTTTCCTCTGTCATCATTCTGAGCCAATAGAGCACCTAGGGCAACTGTCGTTGAAGAAGTATACAAAAGCAAAGGCTAACCGGAGATAGGTGGTACTAACACAGGTGGTGTTACTGGGTATTCTTTGATCTGGTCAAAAGCTTGCTGACATTTGTCATCCCATTTAAAGGTCTCTCCTTTCCGAAGCAAATGCTGGAAAGTCTGGCATTTATCTGCTAGCTATGCAATGAATTTACGTATGGATTGTAGGTGACCTTGTAGGCTACATAACTATTTCAAATTTGACAGCAGAGGCATGGTGACTATAGCTTTTACCTTGGCAGGATCAACTTCAATGCCTCTTCTAGAGACTATGTAGCCCAATAATTTACCAGAAGTTATACAAAAGATACATTTTTTTGGATTTAGCCTAACTTGATATTTTTCCAGCCTATCAATAATCTGTTCCAAGACTTGTAAGTGGCCTTCTCTTGTTTTATACTTTCCCAAGATCTCGTCCACATAGTCCTCCATGATAGTATGGAAGAGGTCATGAAAAATAATGGGCATCACTCATTGGTACGTTGCACCTATGTTCTTGAGGCCAAAAGGCATGACCACCCAATAGTAAATACCCCATGGATAGATACAAGAAGTCTTAGGTTGGTCCTCTTCTATAATTCTAATCTAATTATATCTAGAGAACCCATCCATCAGTGAAAGCATTTCATGACCAGCTGTGAGATCAATAATTGCGTCGATGCTTGGTAATGGAAAGTCATCCTTAGGGCAAGCCCTATTGAGATATCTAAAGTTGTTACAACATCAGATCCATCCATTTGGCATTGCAACATGTACTAGATTACAAACCCATTTAGGATAGTCAATGGGTTTGATAAACTTGGCATCTAATAGCTTCTGAATCTCTACCTTGACTAGAAGAGCTATCTGGGGATGCATTTTTCGTAGCTTTTGTTTAATCGGCTTGACATTTGGAGATATTTCTAGATGGTGCACTACTAATGAAGGATCTTGACTTGGTATATCTTCGTAAGTCCATCCAAAATTTATTGCCCTTTTCATGAAAAATGTTGTAAAGTTAACATTCTCTTCATCTAATAGTGATGCTGCTAGAAAGGTGACTTTTGGGTTCTGTGTTGTGCCCAGATTGATTTCTTTAGAATCCTCTACCAACAGAGATGATAGATCCTAATGTGCGGGGGTTATAGAAAGGTCAAATCCTCCATCCTCAAGCATCTCAGAGAGGTTTTTACCCTTGGATACGTCCTTTATTTTTATTTTTTCATAGTCAAAAGGCACCTTAAAGTTTTCACCTAGTGACCTTTCTTTTTTTATTTTATTTATTTCACTTTTGCGACTAAAGTATTTGACACTTCCACTAAAGTATGCTAGCTGAGGTCCCCCATAGGTAAACCTTTCCTTAGACCCATGAACTCTACTATGGTCTCATCGTTTTGAAAGGTGTCCAAGATAGGTGCCCCTTGTTGGTCCCAATCAATCAAGTTAGGGTAAACAAGTTGAATGTCTGGGAGTGTGGATGATGAGATAGATGACAACATGAAAATGGGGGCTTCTTAGAATAGTTCAGTGATGTTGAAAGAAGAGTCATCAATGGTATCCTGACTAGTTGCCTCTTCTGCAGGAAAGGCTTTGGCTACTTCATCCTGGATAAACTTAATATCTGTGGAAGGCGGGACCTCCTTTTCGTACCCTAGACCCTATCTATTGTACTCCTTGGACCCTATCTATTGTACTTCTTGGTAACTATGATAGGCTCCAGAGGGCCTTGTTCTTGCAACCCTAGTCCTCCCTTGACTTTATAGCCCATATTCTTAATGATTCTAAATCCATTGTTGTATCTTTCCACTTCTAAAGCAACTTGATCATTTTCATTGTAGAAAACCCAGGATGAAATCTCACTATCCACATCTTCGTCATCAAGTGACCTTGATAGGATAAATATAGTTGGGGGATGACGATAGCAGTTTTGGATGAACTAGCTTTAGAGATAGGTAGTTTACCATATGATTTGGGAGACAAAGGCATGGCTCCTACACAACAAGATTCCTGTAAACTATACTCACCAAGTCCTCATTCTTTGATTTCAATCTTAGGCATAGCCTTGCTTGTAGATGGCTTGGTTAGATCAGATGGATCCACATAGGACGAGGATGGATGGGCCTTAATATTGTTGGGTATACGATTGGGATTTTGATAGGTGGCTTGAAAGGCTCAGTAATATTCAAAGGCATTGGGATTTGTGAGGATCGTGATTTCCACACCATCATAAGGGAATTTTAGGCATTGATGATATGTAGATGGGATTGTCTTCAAGGCATGGATCTAGGGGAGGCTGAGGATAATATTATAAGGCAATTTAACATCGAGGACTTGACATTTAGTAGTAGTAGTAACATAACCAACTCTTATGGGAAGCAAGATGATTCCCTCTGAATCTCTTTCTCCATCATCATACGCCTTAATTGTTATTCTTTTGGTGGTGTCAATACAACCTTCAGTGTATCCTAGCAATCTCACTAACTTTAAGGAACATATGTTTAGTCTAGCTCCACCATCTACTAGCACCCGTTTAACATGACGTTGATTAATAAACACTTCAATATGGAGAGCATCATGGTGGGATGGGTTAGAGGATGTGAGGTCTCGATCAAAGAAAGTAAAGTGATGAGGGGATGTGATACTTGCCATCATAGCTTGGAATTGCGTCGCTCCTATATCATTTAGTACCATGGACTCTTGTAGGGCTTTATCAAGGATAGATTTATGAGTGGGAGATGTTAGCACTCTTTTTGACCTGGGGGTTGGTTTTTCATGATTAGGGGGTTTCTTCATTTGAACCCTTTATCTTCTTACCCATTTTCCTAAGTGTTGGACCTCCTCAGCATTTTTCAGCTGCAGCATCATATTTTCTTTGAGGAGGAGATCATCATCATCATCTTGTCTTCGATGATGGTCTGCATTATCATGTTTTCTGTCGACTTGTTTTTCGTCAGGATCATCATATTTCAATATCGGGTGATGTCTAGATATCATCCTAATCCTGCTGATGAGCTACAGTGCGCCCTGATTTGCTTGCGGGGGTGATTTTTCAAGTATCTGGTGATCTTCCAATTATCACCTTGCCCAAACATGATGATGATGTTGCCCCAATATTCTGAAGGGGTTATTCTTTGAGTTGTTCGACCTGACTTGTTCTTTCTTAAGGGTCGTCATCATCATCATCATATTTCCAGTTATCACCATGTTGCTTGCGGGGGTCATCATATTTTCTGCCTGCATGATATTTCGCCGAGGTGATATTTTTATCATCGGGTGATCTTGGTTATGATCATCCTGATGATGTTGTTGAAGAGTTCTAAGTGTGACCCGATATTCACTGGGGTCATCATATTTTGAACGTCAGGATGATCTTAGTCAATATCATCCTGATGATGTTGTATCACTTCATGTTCGTTGTTTTATCATCCTGATGATGCTGACGTCATTCTTGTATCAGGGTGATATCTGTTTCTCTGCCTATCTGCATCATGATATTTCCGAAGGAGGGGGTGATATTTTCATATCACCCAGGTGTATGTTTGTTCCAGCGTCATGATGATGCTGATATCAAGGAGATATCCGCCTGCCGGCTTCGTGCATTATCTAGTGGGGGGAGATCTTTTCAAGCATCATCATATTCATCTATCGCCCCGATCTTATAGTGGAGCTACAGTGCAACATGATATTTGTGCATCAGGATGATATTCCCAAATATCCGGTTATCTTCCGAATATCATCCTGATGTTGATATGATGATGACGTCATCAAGGTCCGGGGGGGGGTCATATTTCTAACACAGATCATCTTGTGGAGATCTCCCGATATTTGCAAACATGATGATGACGTCATCCGGATATGAGGAGGTGCGGAGTAGGCAGATATGATGATGACGTCAGCAGGATATGATGATGACGTCATCAGGATGTTCATCGGCCAGACTTTTGGTATAGGCTCAGCAGGAGGATGTTCTTCCGATGGATCAGGTTGTGCCGATGAAGGCAATTATCATGCAGGTTATATTGCTATATGATGCTGACGTCAGGGTGATATTTCAAGCAACAGGATATCATGCTGCTGGAGGATGATGATGATGAAGTCTTATACTAGTGTCGTCAGGAGCAAAAGCACCGACATCATATATGCTCATGACCTAGTATATAAAGTGTTAAAAAGGTCACCGCGGGGTGCATGTGGGATAATTGATATCCTGCATTTTCAAATATCATGATGATGAATATCGGCGGGAAATGGTTGCGATGCAGAATTGACGTTTTCCCAAGGCCGCGGGTTGGTGCACCATTAATGGCGAAGATTGCAGAGGTATGGGCGGATCTGGTACCCGATTGAAGGTGTACATCAACGGACAGTGGCGCAGGGCTTGAGATTTCTTCCTGTCTCCTCCCCTACCTGCTGCATTCATGTTTGGGCGCCAATCTGGTAGTGTTTGAGCGCCATTTTCCTGATACTGTGTATCTGGCGGGATTTTTGGTCAACCATGTAATTAATTGCTGTGGTACACTACCTGGCTGTTATAAGCAGGAAGTGTTACTCATTTGTGGTTGTTGAAAGTTGAAGATTTTTGGCTCTGTAATTCATAACAAGCTGATCTGGTTGCTCTGTACAGCTTAACCTGTGAGTTTATGTATCTCTTGTTGTATGTTTTTGGCATGAACCCACTGATTTCATGATTAATCTTATATGAGAAATGCTATCTGAGCATGTGTTGTGTTAATTCTATCTCCAGTATTGCATGTATTCTTCTTCTGAATCTGGATATTTGGGTAATGTTTGGATTCTAGAGCATAGAATTCCTATGTTGAATGTCTGATCTTTTAACTTCTGCTCAAGGGGTAGATTAAACTGTTTTCAGGTTGAACATTGGGAAGGGTATACTGTAGTAGGGATGCCATAAGTAGATATAACTTAACACTCTATATTGGGAGATATCTGTAAGGCAGGTATCACATATATCCCCTTGAAATCCAGTTTTAGCTGTTCATGCTGATCATTCACAGGTGTATGTCTACTGACTCCAGGCCCTGGATAGGCACCAATCTTGCTTTGTGTTTGTGTTACAACCATGTCCAGCTTTGCATCCAAACTTAAAATCCAAATCAAAATCTAAAACAACCATTAGGACATTAGAATTAGTTTTAGGAACCTTAGTCCTCTGTCTACAACTGCAAATAGGCCCAAAGCTAGCCCCTTTGCTCTTATCTTTCAGTTTTGGTCTACTTACAGGAGGACTTATTTGCTTTCTATCAGCATCCCAGCCTTGTATGCATATCCTCATGGATGTTGAGTAGGGAATACCCCCCTAGGTCTTGCAGAGCCTGAAGAAGAAGAGGAGATAAAATATAGAGTCTATCTCCTACACTGTTGGCCCCTGGCCCAGAGATCCTGTTGATCACTGATGGCTACCTTGTAGGGAAATCTGGGAATAAGCATCCAGTCTGGGAAAAAACCAACAGAAATTGGCGACTCCGCTGGGGAACCTTGTGAAAGAACCCTGGTTTTCAGAAGAAAACAGTTCCTAGTAATAGGTGGCGACTCCGAAGTAATCTCCCAACCGGTCAAAGTAAAATTTATATGCAGGGGAGAAGATCCCAACAAAATCCTTTATTTGAAGAGTTACCATTAACAAAAAGAATGATGTACAGAAGAAAAGGAGCTGTCTCAGTTAGTCATGAGAGTTCCCCCAGAAAAGGTGATGATATACAAGATAACCCTAGGCCATCAGGACAGCATGTGCCTTACTTTTCAAATGCAGAAGCTGATATTCAAGGTGCATATGAGAGGCAACAGGGTGGTAGCATGAGAATGAGGTCAGAGGTGTTTCAAGAACGCCCATTTCTAGACCCAAGTGATAGGTTTGAAGAGGCAGAGTCTCTGAGGGATGATGAGGATGATGACCAGAATGGTATGAGACCATCTACCTCCAGGCCTAAGGATGAACAGTTAGCTGAAGAAATCAGAAGTCTAAGAGCAGAACTAGAATATCTACAAGCCATGAAAATCAGAGATGATATGAAGCAGAAAGTGCAAGCCTTAAGAACTGCCCAAAATGATTCAGTTCCTACCCTAGAGAATGCAAATGTGCAGAGACATCAGCAAAGATATGAAGTGCAACATCAGCATCATGATGAGAGACAAAATGTGAATGATGCTAGGATACCACTGAACAATGCAGGAAACCAGAATGCAAACATAAATGCTAATGTTAATCAGTTAAACAGACAGCCCATGCAGTTAGATAGATTCAGGCAGCTGGTGTTTGATGGTATTCCTGGGTATCCTAACCCCATTGATAAGCATCTAAGGCTGCAAGTGCCTAAATTTTCAGGAAACAACACAGTGTCAGGAGAAGATCATCTAAAAGCCTTTCAAAATGTCATGGATAACTTTGAGGTTGAACATGAGGATGTTTTCATGAAGTCATTCATGTAATCCTTAATAGATGAGGCAAGAGAATGGTACAAGAATCTGCCTGACCGGAGTATTTCATCATGGGATGATTTTAAAAGGATGTTCAAGGAGCAATATGGTGATAAAACTGACCCTAGATTTTTTGTAAATGAGTTCACCAGTATCACTAAAGGGTCAAATGAGCAGGTTGCAGACTTTAATGCAAGATTTACTAAAGTGTTAAACAAATTGCCGCATCAAATGAGGCCAAATGAACCAATGTGCATAATATTGTATATCAATGCCTTTGATGCAAAAACTGCATATGGATTAAGAGATAAAGGTCCTGCTACTCTCAGGGATGCTTTCAGAATTGCAGTGAATATTGAAAACAACAGGAAAGCATCGGGCAAGACAAATAGAAGGGATGATATAAAAATTCTGCAGAACCCAAACAAGCCTCGGAACACTCAAGGTAGTACATCTGCCCCTGAAGATAAGATAGACAAATTGGCAAATGTTGTTAAGGACCTAAGCTATAGATTAGCTAGAAGTGAGAAAGGGATGGGTCCTGATAGGCAAGTCTATCAAAGGCAGGAAAAGAGGCCATCATTACATGATATGCCTTATAACACCAATTGGCATGATGGTAAGCCTGTATTCCCACGTAACAACACAAATCAGAGGGCTCAACATGTCAAAGAAACTCCTGATCCTCTAAAGAAAGCTATAAATATTGTTGATGATGCTCCATGGTGTATAATTTGTCAGATGCCACATTCACAGTCACAGTGTATGATTGCTCAATCCTTGTATGATAATGCTACATCTTGTAATGAATGCAATGAGCCACATCATGTGCAGGATGATGATGTTAATATGATGTCCATAGGCAATGGATACACTCTTTATGATGCTGATGAGAATACAGATCATCAAATTCAGGCCTGCCAACAGCTCCCATATGATGAAGATAATGAAGATAACTATGTGTATGCTCAGAACTCACACAATTTTCTGAGTAACTTACAACGACCTTCTGATGAGGAAATTAGAGCCTTCACAGCTGCAGCAATTGCTCAAGTCAAAAGCAACTACAATCTCAGAGGTAAAAATCAAGTAGGCAGCCCACATCAGCCAGAAGATATTTCTGCAGGTTAGCTAGTGCATGGTCATAAAGGAATTGAACCACAAAAAAGGCAGTGGGTAAATAATAAACAGAACTTTAGACACAGAACAGGTCATGAATTTCAAGGACCAGAAAACAAAATCCCTCAGGCTGAAGATCAAAGTAAAGGTTCCCAAGACAAGAATGATGATCAGGGAACTATGAAAGTGAAAGCTAAATCAGCTCAGGATAAAAACAAGATTGTGGAGCAAGCTACAACTGTTATACAAAATTATGCTCCATTTGATATAGCTCAGGTCCTCTCTCAGGTAAAAGTCTCTGTTCCACTTATGGAACTCATGAAAGTGGAAGAGATCAAGAATAGGACAATATCCCTAATCTCAAGGGTACCTTTTCAAGCTAAACAAAATGTTCAGACCCAGGGTGAAAAACATGTCATGTGTAATGAAGAAGATGAGACTCCTGAAGTCTATTTAGGAGTGACCATGACAAAGTGTCCTTCACAAGTGGAACCATTTTATGTTTCCCTGGTTATAAATGGAAAAATAATTAGAAATTGTATGCTTGACTTTGGAGCATCTACAAATGTCATGCCTTTGGCCATCATGCAACAAACTGGATTGAAAATTGACAAGGCATGTGGAAAATGTTATGCTATGGATGCCAGAGAGGTACCATTTATTGGAATCATGAAGGATGTAGATTTCAAACTGGCAGCATTTCCTGAAAAGAGATATAAAATGAATATAACAGTGGTTGACATCAAGCCACAATATGGTATGTTGTTGTCAAGAAGATGGGCAGCACTAATTGGTGTAAGTATGCAGCTGGACTTGTCATATGCCATGATTCCAATGAATGGCAGGGATGTTAAGCTAATCAGAGAACAAAGATCATTAGAGACAGTGGAAGACCAAGAAGCAGAGGAACAAGTATGCTTTGTAGACACTGACTGTGATAACTTCAAGGTTGTCTCAAATGATACAGAAGATAAAAAGAAAAATGTCTGCATTGAAGAGCTGGATCAGCAAGGCTTATGGACCATGTTTTTTGATGGAGCTTATGCAAAAGAAGGCTCTGGAGCTGGAGTTGTTTTCCTGTCTCCAACTGGTAAGCTCCTCAAATTCTCTTTCTTGCTGAGGTTTGATTGCACAAACAACATTGCAGAATATGAGGCTTTACTCTTAGGCCTAAATGTTGCTCTCAAACATGGAATTAAGATGTTAAGAGTATTTGGGGATTCTGAGCTGATTGTATCCCAAATTAGAGATAAGTATGCTGCAAAAAATAAAAGACTGAAACAATACAAGCATGCTGTTTGGGATACCATTGAACTATTTGATGCATTTTCAATAGGCTGGGTAGAGAGGTCAAAAAATGTTATGGCTGATTTCTTAGCCAATGTTGCAATAAGGCCAGATGACATCACTCTGTCAGGTGTTACAAATGTAGAAATTAAAATTAGGCCTGTAGTACCAGAAAATATATGCAGTTGGCAAGTGTTTAATGATGATAGGGATTTGTTGAAATTTTTGCACTGCATAGATGAATATGAGAATCAACAAATTGATTTCCAAGCTTTTGTAGAGACTGTAGATGGAAAAGAAACTCTTGTGGGAAAAGAGATAATTCAATTGAAGACTAATAAAATCCCTAGAGGGTTGGTAGCTTTGGAAAGAGCTTTTGACAGTAGAGATAAATTGGTCACAAGGACATCTCCCACAAATAAGGAAGATTTAGAGGAGATAAATTTGGGGACACCTCAGGCCCCTCAGAAGGTATACATTGGTAAACAGCTCAAACCACACATTAGGAGTATGCTGATTGCATTACTGAAAAAGTATAAACATGTTTTTGCTTGGTCATATGAGGACCTAAAAGCCTATAGGGAAGATTTATTCCAGCATGAGATCCCATTGGAGCCTGGAGCTAAGCCATTTAGACAAAAGCAAAGACCTATTAATCCTACCTTAGCTCCCAAGATGCAAGAAGAACTCAAAAGGCTCAGGGAAGCTGGAATAATTGTGCCAATCAGACATTCAACTTGGGTGTCTAACCTTGTCCCAGTCAGAAAAAAGAATGGTGATATTAGGCTTTGTGTTGATTTCAGGAACTTGAATGTATCCTCTTTAAAGGATAACTATCCACTGCCTAATATGGAAGCTATGTTGCAGAGAGTGACTGGTTGTGAACTCTTATCCATGATGGATGGATTTTCAGGATATAATCAGGTCAAGGTAAAGGAATCAGAACAGTATAAAACCGCCTTTACCACTCCATGGGGAACTTATGTGTATGTTAGAATGCTATTTGGACTAACCAATGCAGGTGCTACATTTCAAAGAGCCATGGATGTTGCTTTTGCAGGGCTGATTGACTCAATCCTGGCTGTATATCAGGATGACTTGACTGCTTACTCAAAGAAAGAAGAGCAGCATTGTTTGCATCTGGAGCAGATTTTCATAAGAGCACTAGAGTATGGTATTTCTTTAAATCCAAAGAAGTGTGCCTTTGGAGTAGTTGAAGGAAAGCTCCTGGGACATATTGTTTCCAAGGATGGAGTCAGGATAGATCCAGAGAGAGTGGCGGCTATTGATAGGATTCAAATGCCAAAAACTGTGAAAGGAGTTCAGTCCTTCTTTGGACAGATAAATTTTGTTAGGAGATTTGTTCCCAACTTTGCAGAAACCACAAGGAACATTTCCAAGATGATGAAGAAGGATGCAACTGTCAACTGGGAAAGGGAAGCAATAGAATCATTTCAGAGTATCAAAGAGGCAATCAAGATGGCCCCTGTTCTTAAATCTCCTAATTTTTCTAAGCCATTCCAAGTATTTTCATTTGCTTCCTTTCATACTGTTGCTGCATGTTTGCTACAGAAAAATGAAGATGGTTTTGAACAGCCCATCGCTTTCTTCAGTATGTCCTTGCAGGCCTCTGAGTTGAAGTATGATATTATGGAAAAACAGGCATATGCACTAGTCAGAGCCATCAAAAGTTTCAGACCATACTTGGTAGGATCATATATAATTGCATATGTACCTCATGCAGCAGTCAAAGACATATTCACTCAACAGGAGGTGACTGGAAGAAGGTGTAGATGGATAAACAAACTGCAAGAGTTCAACATAGACATACAAGTTACTAAGTTGATAAGAGGACAAGGATTAGCCAGGATGATGGCACAGTCAAACTTGGAAGCATGCCAAGTTAATGCAGTCCAAGATGAGAGTGTAAATGTATCAGGATCTGAATGGTACAAGGATATTATCTACTACTTGCAAAATCTGAATTGTCCTTCCCATTTCAGTGACAGTCAGAAGAGGACTTTAAAGTTACATGCAATCAGGTATGTTATTGTTCAAGGTGAGCTATACTGGAAAAACCCTGATGGTGTGCTGCTGAGATGTGTGGATGAGGATATGGCTAACAATGTTTTGATTGATATGCATAAAGGATTGTGTGGTGGACATTATACTGCCCAAACAACAGCTCATAAAATTCTCAGGGCAGGATATTGGTGGCCCACTCTCTTTTCAGATGCACAAAGGTTGGTGAGAAAGTGTGACCCTTGCCAAAGATTTTCAGGAAAGCTGAAATATGATGGTGCTTTACCCCTCAGAACTGTGACTGTGGATGCTCCATTCCAGCAATGGGGAATTGACTTCATAGGGGAAATTGCAGACAAATCAAGTGGGGGACACAGTTGGATTTTGGTGGCAACTGATTACTTTACCAAATGGATTGAGGCCATTCCAACAAAGAGAGCTACAAGTAAGGTGGTGACAGATTTCATACTAGAAAACATCATCATCAGGTTTGGAGTACCATTTAAGATAGTCACTGATAATGCTATGTGCTTCAGATCAGGTGAATTTGTAGATTTTTGCAACAGGTATGGGATAAATCTATCATATACATCACCATATCACCCACAAGGAAATGGTCAAGCAGAATCAAGCAATAAAAGCATCATGAAAATTATCAAGAGGATACTGGACAAGAACAAGAGAGCTTGGGACTCAAAATTGAACTTAGCAATATGGGCTGACAGAGTGACAGTAAAAAGGGCTATTGGGAAGTCACCTTTTGAGCTAGTATATGGTGTATCAGCTAGATTGCCCATAAACAATCTCCTACCAGTTTACAGATTCATTCAGGAAAATGATGAGGAGACTGAAGATTCCATGACAGAAAGAGTGAATCAGCTGGTTGCATTGGATGAAGACAGAAGGAAAGCCCACCAGATCAATCTCAAAAGACAACAAGATGTGAAATATCAGTTTGACAGGAGAACTACAAAAAGGAAGTTTCAAGTCAATGATCTGGTGCTCATTTGGAATGCTAAAGGTCAAGAAAAGGGTAAACATGGTAAATTTGAACCCTTATGGATGGGCCCATATCAGGTTTGCAATACTCATGGGGAGGATTCTTATTTCCTCCAGGCCCTAGATGGTGAAGTTCTGGAATTGCCTGTGCATGGCCAATTCCTTAAGTTCTATTTTGCATAAATGACTTGTTGCTGTGCACATTTGTAAAAATATGTATGTAGTGTAAATGCCTTGTACAGCTCGTGCTTTTTGGCTTTTTGTCTGGTCTGCCCAGAGATCTGGTTCTCGCTGTAGGCTTTCACCTGCACGTCCCCATTCGGAGCGAGTGTTAGCACTCTTTTTGACCTGGGGGTTGGTTTTTCATGATCAGGGGGTTTCTTCATTTGAACCCTTTATCTTCTTGCCCATTTTCCTAAGTGTTGGACCTCCTCAGCATTTTTCAGCTGCAGCATCATATTTTCTTTGAGGAGGAGATCATCATCATCATCTTGTCTTCGATGATGGTCTGCATTATCATGTTTTCTGTCGACTTGTTTTTCGTCAGGATCATCATATTTCAATATCGGGTGATGTCTGGATATCATCCTGATCCTGCTGATGAGCTACAGTGCGCCCTGATTTGCTTGCGGGGGTGATTTTTCAAGTATCCGGTGATCTTCCAATTATCACCTTGCCCAAACATGATGATGATGTTGCCCCGATATTCTGAAGGGGTTATTCTTTGAGTTGTTCGACCTGACTTGTTCTTTCTTAAGGGTCATCATCATCATCATCATATTTCCAGTTATCACCGTGTTGCTTGTGGGGGTCATCATATTTTCTACCTGCATGATATTTCGCCGAGGTGATATTTTTATCATCGGGTGATCTTGGTTATGATCATCCTGATGATGTTGTTGAAGAGTTCTAAGTGTGACCCGATATTCACTGGGGTCATCATATTTTGAACGTCAGGATGATCTTAGTCAATATCATCCTGATGATGTTGTATCACTTCATGTTCGTTGTTTTATCATCCTGATGATGCTGACGTCATTCTTGTATCAGGGTGATATCTGTTTCTCTGCCTATCTGCATCATGATATTTCCGAAGGAGGGGGTGATATTTTCATATCACCCGGGTGTATGTTTGTTCCAGCGTCATGATGATGCTGATATCAAGGAGATATCCGCCTGCCGGCTTCGTGCATTATCTAGTGGGGGGAGATCTTTTCAAGCATCATCATATTCATCTATCGCCCCGATCTTATAGTGGAGCTACAGTGCAACATGATATTTGTGCATCAGGATGATATTCCCAAATATCCGGTTATCTTCCGAATATCATCCTGATGTCGATATGATGATGACGTCATCAAGGTCCGGGGGGGGTCATATTTCTAACATAGATCATCTTGTGGAGATCTCCCGATATTTGCAAACATGATGATGACGTCATCCGGATATGAGGAGGTGCAGAGTAGGCAGATATGATGATGACGTCAGCAGGATATGATGATGACATCATCAGGATGTTCATCGGCCAGACTTTTGGTATAGGCTCAGCAGGAGAATGTTCTTCCGATGGATCAGGTTGTGCCGATGAAGGCAATTATCATGCAGGTTATATTGCTATATGATGCTGACGTCAGGGTGATATTTCAAGCAACAGGATATCATGCTGCTGGAGGATGATGATGATGAAGTCTTATACTAGTGTCGTCAGGAGCAAAAGCACCGACATCATATATGCTCATGACCTAGTATATAAAGTGTTAAAAAGGTCACCACGGGGTGCATGTGGGATAATTGATATCCTGCATTTTCAAATATCATGATGATGAATCTCGGCGGGAAATGGTTGCGATGCAGAATTGACGTTTTCCCGAGGCCGCGGGTTGGTGCGCCATTAATGGGGAAGATTGCAGAGGTATGGGCGGATCTGGTACCCGATTGAAGGTGTACATCAGCGGACAGTGGCGCAGGGCTCGAGATTTCTTCCTGTCTCCTCCCCTACCTGCTGCATTCATGTTTGGGCGCCAATCTGGTAGTGTTTGAGCGCCATTTTCCTGATACTATGTATCTGGCGGGATTTTTGGTCAACCATGTAATTAATTGCTGTGGTACACTACCTGGCTGTTATAAGCAGGAAGTGTTACTCATTTGTGGTTGTTGAAAGTTGAAGATTTTTGGCTCTGTAATTCATAACAAGCTGATCTGGTTGCTCTGTACAGCTTAACCTGTGAGTTTATGTATCTCTTGTTGTATGTTTTTGGCATGAACCCACTGATTTCATGATTAATCTTATATGAGAAATGCTATCTGAGCATGTGTTGTGTTAATTCTGTCTCCAGTATTGCATGTATTCTTCTTCTGAATCTGGATATTTGGGTAATGTTTGGATTCTAGAGCATAGAATTCCTATGTTGAATGTCTGATCTTTTAACTTCTGCTCAAGGGGTAGATTAAACTGTTTTCAGGTTGAACATTGGGAAGGGTATACTGCAGTAGGGATGCCATAAGTAGAGATAACTTAACACTCTATATTGGGAGATATCTGTAAGGCAGGTATCACATATATCCCCTTGAAATCCAGTTTTAGCTGTTCATGCTGATCATTCACAGGTGTATGTCTACTGACTCCAGGCCCTGGATAGGCACCAATCTTGCTTTGTGTTTGTGTTACAACCATGTCCAGCTTTGCATCCAAACTTAAAATCCAAATCAAAATCTAAAACAACCATTAGGACATTAGAATTAGTTTTAGGAACCTCAGTCCTCTGTCTACAACTGCAAATAGGCCCAAAGCTAGCCCCTTTGCTCTTATCTTTCAGTTTTGGTCTACTTACAGGAGGACTTATCTGCTTTCTGTCAGCATCCCAGCCTTGTATGCATATCCTCATGGATGTTGAGTAGGGAATACCCCCCTAGGTCTTGCAGAGCCTGAAGAAGAAGAGGAGATAAAATATAGAGTCTATCTCCTACACTGTTGGCCCCTGGCCCAGAGATCCTGTTGATCACTGATGGCTACCTTGTAGGGAAATCTGGGAATAAGCATCCAGTCTGGGAAAAAACCAATAGGAGATATACACAATAGCTCTAAAATGGAGATATGAGTAGGAGTTCTACCTAGATGGTCAAGGATATTATAGTCATGGTTTGGACAAATGGCAGGTGGAGGTACTCCTTGAATGGTTATGCGGCTGCGATGAGTAGTGACATCATAGTCAGGTGCTTTTCCTCTTATAGTAATAGTGGATATTCAAGATTGCTCGATACGACCAATGGTGGACTCATAAGTGTAATAGACATTCTTCCTAGTGTTGAGAGCACTTGATTTATCATGCAAAGCAAGGGGATTCTTATATGCATCTAGGTCATAGTTAGATGTTTGTGTTGGTGCTGTAACATTAACAAGTCCTTGATCGTTAAGGTTTTGAATCAAGTGTTTAAGTTTCATGCAGCCAACAGTATTATGTCCCTTTACCCTGTGATATTCACAATAATCATTATCCTTGTACCAAAGAGGTTTAAACTGTGGCTCTTCATTTGATATGACTTTAGGTAAAGTGATGTTTCCTGCTTGGATTAATTTTCTATGAATGATCTCAACTGGTTCTCCCAATGGGGTAAATTTGCATCTTGGTGCTAGTTTTGTATTCATTTGATCACAGGGTAAGAAAGGTGATGCATCAGGTGTTGGTTGGCCCTGGACAGGTACAACTCCATCATTTACAACATTTTGATTCTTATTCCAAGAATGAGATTTGTCATTAGAGGACTATGGATTATCCTTATTTTCTTTAAAGATTTTGATGACGCCTTTTACGATTAATGCTTTTTCGATGTTGGTTCCTTTGGATATAATTTCGTCAAAGGTGGTTGCGCTATGCAGTTGCAGTTGGAAAGACAGTTCATGATGAATATTTTGCACGAAGATATCAATTTGTTGCTTTTTGGGCATCTACCAAGTGAGTTTACTAGCCATATTTCTCCATTGTTGTATAAAGGATGAAAAGGTTTCACCGTTGTGTTGTTTGTTGTTAACAAGATTGTTCATGGTGACTTCATGCTCAATGTTAAACAGAAAGTGAGATATGAATTTGTGTGCTAGTTCTTCAAAGGTTTTGATACCTAGAGGTAAGTGAGAAACCCATTCCATGGCCTACCCCCTAAACTTCGAGGGAAGAGTCATAAAAGATATGTGTCGTTATAGGCCACATCGAGACAAGCAACATAGAAGGTTCAAAGGTGATCATTTGGGTCTCCTTTCCCCTTATACTTATCAAATTGTGGTACTTCAAAGTGTGGGGGAAATGGTATTATTTGTAATGATTTGTCAAAAGGGTATGGGCGTAGACACCCAAATTAGTCCATGTCTTGCAACACCTAGTCAAAAATATTATCTAGACATCATGTAGCATTTTGTCCTAATCCCACTCTTAATCCCACTAATCCATTAGCCAATTAATTAAATAAATTTTATTTATTTAATTAAAATCCCATCTTAATCCCATTCATAATCCCATTAGCCAATTAATTAAATAAATTTTATTTATTTAATTAATTTCAATTCATAATCCCACTTTCCAATTAATTAAATAAATTTTATTTATTTAATTAATTTCGACATCATATCCCAATCGTATCCTAATCATCTTCCCAATTAATTAAATAAATTTGATTTATTTAATTAATCGCCCTCACATATCCCAACTAATTCAAATAAAATATTTGAATTAAGTCTTCATCTTTCACCACATTTCGACTCTTGTCCACCTCTCACTTGAATTATGTGTGGTACTACATCTTTTATTTAATATCTTTCACATGTAGTACTTTTTATATACACATTCACATATGTAGTACTTTTTGTGTACACCGTCACGTATGAGCCTTATCTTCCTTTGTACACTTGTCACATGACTACAACTCCCTTGAAGAGTGGGATAACCTAATCAATCCTAGCTGTCCATATAATTCATTTAGCCTTTTAATCTCAACCATCCATTTGAACCAAGCCTTTCCTATAAATCAACCTCCTCATAAGCCATTTGCATGCATGGAGTTGGAGTATCCTTATGCTGGTGAAATCACATTAGAGCATTTACATCTATCATCCATTATCATCATCTTCCATCTATCAATCATTCATCTATCATCTTTATCTATCATTATGCTGTAGAAGTGAGCACCCAACATTCCTCCAACAATCATCCTTCAAAATCTTGCATGCTCATGCGAGGTGGAGAAGAGCAATGGTGATAAATCGAGCATAGTGGAGACTAGTTTGCATTTACATTTGTTATTTTGATTTTCACATTGTCTTGTGCTTCATTGTACAATTGTTAAGGTTTAATCATTGTTGTTTATTCATTTATTGTATTTTGCAATTTTACCCTAACTACATTTGGCACGCCTGGTGGGACTAATGCTCACTTTGTAGGTTTATGCACTTTGATTTGTAGGTTGAAGACATTTTATATTGCTGATTTTCTTTATTTAGGACTAGATCTATTGTAGAGGGTTTTCTGTTTTACACAAGTCCTGGAAAAAGGAGATCTTGGAATCATTGGAAAGAAAAAGTTAAGAGATTTTTGAAAAGTGGTTATATTAAATCTTGGCTTAGTATTCAAGGAGTTATGACGATTTGAAGTTGACCCTGTGATTTTGATTTTTCAAAAAAATTTGATGTGCGACTTTTAGAAAAAAAAATCATATCTTCCAATCTATCTAACCAAATCACATTCTAGTTTTTGTAGGTGAATCAAAGGAGCTGGAGAAAAATTTGGATTAGTCACAATAGTAAGTGGAAAGTGGAAATATCTAGGTGCACTCATTCTAATCTTTCATCTCTAATCATTGCTTGTCAACATGCTTCAATTTGGGGCTTAAAAAGAACAACTTGTCTGATCACACATTTGGACTTTGGGCTATTAAAATCAATCTTGATTGCAATCACATAAAAAAAATTGGGCTTAAAACAAACAATTATCTTCCTACACATTTGGATTTTGGATCTAAAAAGAACAAGTGCTTGAATTGTCTTCCACACATTTCATTTTCTTAAAGGGCAATTAACAAGTGTGAATGTGAATCAAGTGATAGCTCACTTGGTTCACTTTTGTTACCCTATCTAGGAGGCCTTTTTGGAGACACACCACTCTAAGAGACGACCTCAATCAAGGCTAAATCGAAAGACACCCTCATTAGGAGTTGAAAATCTTGTCACTCTTGGCTAAGCCCCAAAGAACTTTATACCTTTGGGAAGTGAAGGTGAAGGGTGGGTTATCCCTTTCTCCTGGCTGTGTGGTAGGATTTCACTTTCAATTCCTTAGTCAACCTTGTACAAACTAGCATAAGACTTAATTGGCCATACCCACTTGAATAGACATTAGACTTGTTGATGTGTTTTCAAGTGCTTGCTTAATAATCATCACATTTCATTTTCAAAGTCAAAAATTACTTATGTGTCTTGCGTGAGTGATTCATGTGTGTATATGCATAATCATTTGTTTGAACATTACCAAATCAAGCTATAGACACAAAACACATAAACAAATCCATCTAAACTTTCATCCTAGTCACCTTCATCCTAATCATCCAATCATCATCCAAATAGTCCACATCATCATTGAATCATAATCAAGCACTTGCCAAAAAGGTCTTAAGACTTAAACACTTATGTGACACCATGCCAAAATTAGAAGACTTAGCATTTAAACTCATTCTCCAACTTCGCAAAGCTTGAGCAAGCCAATCACCTATAGACCAACAAATCATTCAAGAGGCCAATGACATGATTCAACAACTTCAATCTTAAGAAAGCCAATCACTTCAATTGCGACAACTCTTAGCACACGCACAACACCTCTTGGCCACTTATCAAATCCAATCCTCACATCAACCAATTCCATATCAACCTTACATGTCATCACCTTCCACATGTCATATCAACCCTTCATCAACCTATCACAATCCTTATCCATAACAACCCATATCACAACAACCATTATCCTATGTAAGCCCTCCATCATCATCACATCAACAATTCCAGCCATAACAACATCAACCAATTCAACAAATCCAACCACCACAACATCCCATTCAACAATTCCAACAACAACAAATCATATCACAACAACAAATCTAAACACCATCTCAACCTCAGCAAATTTCACCTCAATCCTATGTGTCATCCACCTTAACTTCATACCAACCTCATCTATCGACACTTCATGTCAATGCCACACCAACCTATCAACCTCTACTCCAACATTATCCAATTCCTCATTCTAACATTCCAACATATCACCAAACCCATCCATAGAACAACCAAGTATCATTGATAGATCTAGATCCACATTTGCAACAAGAAGCACATGCAAGTCCAAGTGGTCCCTTGTACATAAATCAGATTGTAATTTATCCTATGCAAGACTTAATTACCTTTGACAAGGAAGATACCAATCTAGAGTGGCCTCCACCATCTAATCACATGCTAACACATGAGCCAACAAGTCCTATCCCAACACCACCATGTGATCCCATTCCTAGTCCATTAATCCCTCTACGTTCCAAACCACCAAGCCCTCCATTACCTGCATCACCATGTCATTCTAATCCTTCACCAAAGGATGTGACTGAGATAGTTTTACAAAGGATGCTTGAAGCAAAACTTATTGAACTTCCCGAAGTCAAACCATGTGAAGAAAGTCCATATGATGAACATGATTATTGTGCATACCATAGGACCAAATACCATAATACAAATAAATGCCCAATATTTGTCCCAATTGTTTACAAGGTGTATCAACATACAATGGGAAATCATGCCACATCATCTAAATCCCATGTGTCACCCCCCTCTAATCCTAATCCTAATCCATCCAATCCAATTAGCCCTTCACCAAATTCTAACCCTAAGCCTACAACTCCATCTACCCTTATTATCCATCCCCTATATTGTCCATTTACCCATACACTTGCAAAGGATGTGATCCATTGGCTACTAGAAAGGAATAGAACACCCCCATGTCAAGAACCTATCCTTGAGCCTATCCAAGAGTCCTCCATTAACATGCCTAGCCTTTCAAGCCCTTCATGTGACCCACAATCCATTAAGCCTATTCAAGGACCTCCCATGAATCCAAGTCAAGAGTCATCATGTTCTTATGTTGTTGACCAAGAACCTATCCAAGGGTCATCCACTTCCATTCAAGCAACCCAAGAGGTATGTCAAGAGTTTAATCTTAAGCATGTGGAAACATTAAGCCCTAGTCCAACTCAAGATCAAATCACTTTCGTGCAACCTATCTATAACATATATCTTTTCCATGATTAAGATGATAGCCATAATGATAAATCTATCCATGAGCCACTTGATCCTATCCATCTCCCAACAACCATTCATGAGCAAGCTATTCAAATTCAATGTATCCATAGCATTTACCTTCTTTATGATCAAGATGATACCTATGAAGAAGCTATCCATGAGCACCTTAATCCTATCCATAATCCTATATCCATCCATGAGCAAGATATCCACATTGCTCCTAGTCATCTGCCATCTAGCCCTATCCATAATGAGCAAACATCAACTTGTCATGATGGGACAATTGCCTCCCAAGAGCACATAATCATAGAAGATCAAACAAATAACTTAGATCTACATGAACATAATAAAGATCCTAATGATCTTTCCACATCCACCATCAACTCCACTTCAAATCCACTATCATTTCCTAGTGGTCTTACCACCTTCCTCCATGAGTGTTCTTATTTAGGACAACAACGAACTTTATCCACTTCACCTTCTACATCCAATAATAAGCTCAAGTCTAGTTCCCAAACTATACCAAGTCCCATTGTCCATATCATACTCCAAAACATGAACTACCAAGGTAAAGGCCTAGGCCTTTATGAACAAGGTATTTTGGAGCCAAACCATGTCAAGATTCCTCCATACTCATATGGCCTTGGATATACACCCCAAGGTAAACAATCTAAATATGTTGGTAATTCCTCCATCCCTCCTAAGTCCACTTTCCATCACAAACCATATCATATACCCAAAGCATATGTCGCCTTTTCACCTCCATTATCCTACAAACCTCGAAAGCATGTGAACATACACCTTCCACTATCCACGTTACCTCTACTCCCTCCAACTCCTAATATCCCTCCATCCACTTTACCACCATTACTCCCAACACCTAATATCTCTATCCTCCAATCCCCTTATCCGTTTATCCATAAACCCATTTTTAATCCATTTATCCTTAAGCACCCTTACAATCCTAATCATGACCAACAAATGCACATATTGTCTAAACATAAAGCTTCCACTCATTCCATCCATCCAATGGGATTTCAAAATAAAAATTTGGATGCCTCCTTTCATAAAGCCAAAAATCCTACCAAAAATCCTAAGGGTCCAAATGCATTGGGACATCAATGCCAAAAGTCAAAGAAAAGTACATTTACAAAGCTATCCAAACCACTACCCAAGCCCAAGTCTTCACAACAAAAGGTCAAAACTAAAATCCCACAAGTCAAACAAAAATTATAAAAATACTAAGTCTATGTGGGTACCTAAATCACTAAACCACCCATACCCTATGCAAACACCCCCATTGCTTCCTACACCACCTTCCTATCAAAAACTTCAATGTTTATCATGGTGTGTGCAACCATTGGTCATGGTTCCCTTCCATTTCACAACATTTCCACATACCTCCATCTCGTCATCCTTCAACCATTATCTTACATACCTTCCCCATCATCTCCCTATGGTCCATGCTTTTGCATAAACCTTTCATCTATCCTCCATAGTCCACATCATAATCCACTATCCACCTAATCCATCTCCTTTCCTCTCATGCAATCCCATGCCAACATCTATGAGCATAATGACATGGTTCATGTGACGATATCCCTCTCTATTGGGATACTATCACCTTTCATGGAACTAGACACTTGAGTCCCTCCTATCCATTACCATGGTGAAAACCTAGCAAATAGGTGCTATGTGTAATTGCCATCCTAAAAAAAGAAGAAAAAAGACAAAAAAAGTAAAGAGAAATCCCTTCATCCAACAGTAAAAACCTGGTAAATAGGCACCTTGGATAAGAACCATGATGAAAACTTGGCAAACAGATGTCATGTGTAGGTTTATCTTCTATGTCACTTACACTTGGGGGCACGTTGTCTCATCCATACCTATCATTTTCCATCTTATCATGTCCTATCTTTCCATATCCTATCCTACCATCCTTAGCCATTACACCCACATACCTATCATATCGAGTCTATTCATCCTCCCTTCCCTCCCTTTGATCTTGATGAAGACATAGGGGAAAAATATTGAAATATGCTATGGATATCTCTTGGTATACCTCATCCCTTCCTAATCAATCCATCTTATCATTATCCACCTATCATAAGCCTTGTCATGTAAAATCCATCATGTCATCCTTTTGTCATAAGCATTGTCATGAAAAATCCTAAGTATTCAACCTAGAATGGGGCATGTTTTTCCTATGTGACATAGTCTTTGGAGATCACATCGTAGCTCCATTATGAGGCATACATCCATCCACTATAGTCTATTCTTATATCTATCCATTTATCATGAGCTTTCCATTCCATAGCCTATTCTTATATCTATCCATCTATCATGAGCTTTCTCTTTTATGGCCTATCCCTTTATCCATACATATAACATGAGCCTTCCATCCCCATTTACTATCACCCATCCCATCCATCTAATCCCATTCATCAACCCTTTCATCTAGACTTGGTTTTTCCCTTATCATTGGTATTTAGCATAAAGGCTACCCAAATTGTAAATCCATTGGCATTTTTCAAAACATGTCAAAATTAAAAAAAAAAAATCAAATATCCAAAAAATCCAAAAAAAAAAAAATCCAAAAACACAAAAAATCAAATATCCATAAAAAATTCAAGCAATAAAACCAACCCTCAAATCAAATCTATCACTTCATCAAAAACCAAATCCAATCAAATCAACTATCATCTATCATCAATCAAAATCACATTAATCCAATCCATATCATCCCATCAATAACATCAAACTCAAATCAAATCAATCAAAGCACATCAATCCAATCATTCATCAAATCAAATCAATCCAAAAAATGATCCAAATACAAGTCATCCTTAATCCATACCAATCAAGCTAATCAATTGTGCCAAATCATCCAATTGCAATTAGTGCTCTTGATCCTAATCTTGTTGTAAACCAAAACAATCAATCAATCAATAAAACAATCATCATCAAGCATCCTTGTGCTGATCTAGGGATATAGAATTCCCCACAATGACAAAACAATTAAACAATTAATCATTGGTTTATAGTTTGACAGGGGCAATACCTTGTTTGTTTTTGTATCATTTGTGCATGCTTGCTTGTGTGTGTTATCATTTTATCTTGCATTTGTATCAAATCCGTATCATTCCAGCTAATATTCATATCTTGTGTATGTTGGAATAGTTTTTTGCACTATCCTTTGAATCTAAGGTTATATCATACCTTTTTTTGCATTAGGACTTTAATGCTCTAAGTTTACTTCCTCATATATTAGACAAGGTTGTATTATGCTGGGGCACAAGACACATCGTCACCCTGATCCTTATACTTTGGTACATAACATATAGTGCTATATCAAACATCATGGTTTCTCACCTTCATTGTAGCATAACGCATCCTTCATTTCTTCTATCCATCCCCTTATCTTCTTGGCCAATCCTTTTCATTTCGAGAGCCCACCCATGTTTTTCCAACCTGCCTATCCTCTCGAGAGGGCATCATCATCCTATCCTTTCCACCATTTCGTCCATTTTCCTCTATCCATACCCTAGCTTCTTTGAAATGATGTTACTTGACACAAATCTCATCATCTCGAACATCATCTCAAAGAGGGGCCAAATATAAACACCCAAATTTGTCCATGTCTTGCAACATCTAGTCAAAAATATTATCTAGACATCATGTAGCATTCTGTCCTAATCGCACTCTTAATCCCACTAATCCATTAGCCAATTAATTAAATAAATTTTATTTATTTAATTAATTTCACATTCATAATCCCACCTTCTAATTAATTAAATTTTATTTATTTAATTAATTTCCACATTATATCCCAATCCTATCCTAATCATCTTCCCAATTAATTAAATAAATTTTATTTATTTAATTAATTTCCCTCACATATCCCAACTAATTCAAATAAAATATTTGATTTAAGTCCTCATCTTTCACCACATTTCGACACTTGTCCACCTCTCACTTGAATTATGTGTGGTACTACATCTTTTATTTAATATCTTTCACATGTAGTGCTTTTTATATACACATTGACATATAAAGTACTTTTTGTCTACATAGTCACATATGAGCCTTATCTTCCTTTGTACACTTGTCACATGACTACAACTCCCTTGAAGAGTGGGATAACCTAATCAATCCTAGCCATCCATATCGTTCATTTAGCCTTTTAATCTCAACCATCCATTTGAACCAAGCCTTTCTTATAAATCAACCCCCTCATAAGCCATTTGCATTCATGGAGTTGTTGGAGTATCCTTATGCTCTTGAAATCACATTAGAGACTTTGCATCTATCATCCATTATCATAATCTTCCATCTATCAATCATTCATCTATCATCTTTATCTTATCATTATGCTACAGAAGTGAGCACCCAACATTCCTCCAACAATCATCCTTCAAAATCTTGCATGCTCATGCGAGGTGAAGAAGAATAATGGAGATAAATCGAGCATAGCATTGAGATCGGTTTGCATTTACATTTGTTATTTTGATTTTCATGTTGTCTTGTGCTTCATTGTGCAATTGTTAGGGATTGATCATTGTTGTTTATTCATTTATCCTATTTTGCAATTTTACCCTAACTACAATGGGCATACGTCCTCGAAGGAAAATATTTTCTTGCTTTGGCTTATGTTTGTGTCTTTCATCCATTGTTCCACCTGATGCAATCGTTGTCCATATTGGGATAGGATTGATTGATTTTGTTGCATAGGATCTTGGTGACCTGGTGGGGGGATATGATAGGTCAATTGATGACTCGATGAATGTTGTTGTGATGGATCATATGATGGACCATATGTGTCTTGAGGTTGGATAAAAGTGTTTTGGATATGACTACCAAGTGGGGATGATATGTATGAATTTAGTGTTGGGTTGATGGTATAGGTTGGTATCGCATGTGAGCCAAAGGTGGTGTTGGTATAAGATGGGGGTTGTGTTGAAATCAATGGAACTTGGGAGACGATTGGTGAGGTGACATAAGGTGGTTGTTGTCCAAGGAAAAGCAGTTGATCAACATATGAGGCATTAGAAGGCGCATTTGATATGAAAGGTTGATATAAGAGGGTCATGTTTGGATTAAATGCGACATGTCAAGTTTGAATGGGTTGACTAGGGGGTATAATGATATATGAAGTTTGAATTGGTTGATTAGGTTGTACAGGGATATGCGAGGTTTGGATTGGTTGACTAGGTATTTGTGATGGCCCAACATGCAATACCCCTAGGGTGGACATAGGTGGGGCTTGATTGACTTGAGTGGAAACGACACCTATGGAAGCTGATGGAATGGTAGCTGACACATGAAGAGGGGGTATATTCAGGTTATATAGTGCCATATCGAGTGCATAAGATGGTGTTATTAATGGCTCAATGGGTGTAGTAACATGTGACACACTAGGTCTCATAGGTGCAGATAATGTTTGGGATATGTGGGTAGGTTGGTTGGGCAAGAATGGTGTAGAAAGTATGGTGGGTTTGGTAGACATCATGGCAATAGCAGCTTACACATCAAAGTTTCTAGGTAGTTTAACTCCATCTTGGATCAATTGTAAAAGGATTTGCTCTTGGTTAGCTTTTATTATTTTATTTGCATGTCGCAAAGCCTTGGGATCTTGTAGGTCCTCATATGATGAATCATCATAGCCATGTGAAGGCTGTGGCATCAATGTGGAAGATGATGAAGGTCGTGGCATCAATGTGGAAGATGAGGGATCCAATTTTGTTGAGGTAAGATTGATGAAGATGATGATCCAACGGTATACCCCTTGGGTACAAAGACATCGGGTGGCAATCCGGTTGTGAATTGGGTAGCATCTTTGAGAGGGGTGGATTGGAATTCTTTTGGGTTGGCTTCCATAACTGCTTTATATTGGCTCCTAGTTTGGGGCATGGATGGTTGGATTTTGATTTGATTGATTAAAGGGATTGATCAAGTTCCTGATGATTGGGTGATTTGATTAGTCGCTAATTTTGACCTGGTCTGATTGGTTGCTCTAATTTTTTATGGATATGATTAGTTGATTTGGAGATATTGATTGATTGATGACAAGATTGATTAAAGATATGGTTGACCAAAGTCAAAAGAGATTGATTGATTGATGTTTTCTTAGGTTTAACTACTATGGTGGCTATAAAAGATCAGGTTTGCTATGGTAGGTTGATCGAATATGGTTTTGACCAGGAAGACAACTTGCAAGCTATGAAAAACCAAATTGTGCTTTAGATGTGACCAAGGCTAATGCAAAGGCGATTAAGAATATGCCAAAGGCAATTTTTTGTAGTTCATAAGCGATGGGCTATTATGCATAAGAGACTAGCAATTGGCCAAAAGCAACTGAGGATGATTCATCGGCGAACTGCTGTGGTTCAAAGGCGAGCTTGCAGGGACCAAAGGCACATTTTACAGGCAAACTGTAATAACTAGAAGTGATGTTCTAAGGACCAAAGGTGATGCGCAGGTGTTCATAAGTGATTTTCTGTTGTTCACATGTGAGTGGCTAAGGCTCCTGTGTGACTAGATGTTGGGCAAAGGCGACTGGCTATGGTTCATAAGTGATTGGATATGGATCAAAAGTGATTTTTATAGGAAAATGTGCTAAGCGAAGGCAATTTCCTAAGGACTGAGGGTGACTGGCAAATGTCCATAGGTAACTATGTGTTGATCAGATGCGATTGGCTGTTGTTTAAAGGTGATTTTGCATGGTTAAAAGACAATTTTGTTGCAGATTTTTGGTTTTTAGGCATTGTTTTTGGTGAATTTGGCAGAGAAGACACAATGGCAAGCACTCACACATAATCCATGCTCAAACTTTACAACCTAGGCTAGGCAAGGATAGTACCTATTGGGTTCCCACTTGGTTTTACCCATCCATGCCTACTTATGGTGTATAGCTCCAGGAACTTGGGGCATGGGCTCCCCCTTACAGTGCACACTCTTCTTAGGTACACCAAGTTCTAGGTCCTCAAGATGTGTAGATCTTGAGGTACCTTGCTATCTTTGCCATAAGCTATGAAAATGTGGGATGGCAATCAGAGGCCTAATCATCTATCCTCCTGTACCAATAGATAGGGGTTTTTGGCTACTAAAACATAGTTTTTAGTTTAGATTTCTGTTTGTGCAGCTATGCATGCAGAGATTCACTTTGTTAATGGAGGCTTCCCAACCCACAGAGGTTACGCTCTACGGGGTTTTGGGGGAAACATTCGTCGGCATAGGTAAATTAACACCCATCGCTTGCAAATTTTGGTGCAAATACATTATTTATCCAGTAGATTGGAGTGGTCTAGCTTTGACCTGTTTCCGCCTGGGTCATTCCCTTCTCACAGTGGGAAGGCAGGCCTTCCTAGAGTTAGCAATGATTTCTCATGCACCCCAGATCCGTTGGTTAGGCAGGGGGAGAGGATACTTTCATTGCTAAATCAGGTGACAATCATACCATACAAGCAAGCAAAGAAAAGGAAAAGCAGGCACAATGAAGACAAAGTTAATTTTGATGCCCAAAACTAAATGTGCCTATTCTAGTGATAAACAATAGATCATTTGACTATTTAGACCTACAGAAAATGTATCAGTAGTTTGCTTTCCTCCATTCTTAGACATACGATTTAATCAACCTGCACCGAGAAATCATTAGTTTTCCAAAAAATCCTAATCCTATGAAGCAGAAACCAGATGCATATAGAAATGACTAGAAGTGACTTTTTGTGCATCAAATGCGCATGCAAGCTTAGCATATGGGATTACCTGCCATCCAACTACAAGTTGCCATTTGCCATATGTAATGTTCTTCTATTCATATGTGATGCTCTGTTGATCACATATGCACTCTACCTGCAGGGTTATGAAAATCTAACACCAAAACATCTTGCATGTCTCTGCATGTGACATATGAGATCCTAGAACACCTAAAAAGAAGGATTTTGTCAAACCCATGTCCAAATTTTATGAAAATTCCAGAGATTATGAGTTGTGCTAAATGTCTGTTAGAGATCTTTGAGGAAAACTAGCTAAAATGACTCAAGAGGCCTAAGATTTAATCTAAAATAGCATGCAAGCTACATGTAAAGACCCCAAATGATGAAAACCTACAAGAAAACTCAAGTCAACCATGAAAACCTAGATCAAAACCAAATGTGATGCATGCAGCCAAATGTGACTGGATCTTCACCAGATGTGCCTGTGGATTAACTAGAGGTGAGTTTTCCCCAACCATATGTGATTTCAGATCCTTTAGATGTGATTTTGTGTCACTCAAATGAGACTTATCACACTAGATGCACTTTTGCCTTGAATCTGAACTCATAAAATGAATTTTTAGTGATAAAAATAGACTAGATGACTAGTCCCACCGAGTGTGCCATTTTGTGTTGGGTAGAATTTAACAAAGATCAAAACAAATCAAAGATCAAGATCCAACCCAAACTCAAGAAATCAAATCCAAAAACTAAATGAAGACATGCAAATCAAAACAACATCACCATGGGTTGAATGATTTCTTGTTTGAAATGTGGGTTGCTTCTCCATGCAACCAAATCCATTAGAGCTGCAAATAAGGATGATCCAAATGCAAAAGAGATTCAAACATGCAAAAGTAGATTCATGAAATTTGATTGAGGATTGAAGTGTATATCCATGGCCATTGTCGTGAATGCACAAGAACCAAAAAGCAAGCATTTTTCACTCCACTTTCCAAATGCAATGACCAAGAGTTACAAATGAGTGATTGTAGGGCTTATATGTGAGAGAGCTTGAGTGTTTTTGGAAGGTTTCAGATCAACGGTGGGAAGGAAATGCATGTGATCAACGGTGGAGGATTTTTTGGGAAATGAATGTGAAGAAATGAATTAAATTTATTTATTTAATTCATTTTGTGAGGGAGGTGGTGAGGAATATGAATTAAGTAAATAATTCTAATGCTAGGTGTGATAAAATAAATAAAATGTAAATTTTATTTATTTGTTAGAGGAAATGAATACTAATAATTAAATAATTAAAATTATTTAATTATTAATAGGGGATGAATAAATGCAAGTGAAGAAGGTAGAAGGATAACAAGGCGATTAATCAAATAAATAAAATTTATTTAATTATTCGTGAAAAATAACAGAAATGAATAGGATAAATGATTAGGGTTTTCTTATAAGTGTGTTAGACAAGATAATGCATGTGATGCGGAGATGCAATGAAAAATGTGATGAAATGCCTAGATGCTAACATGGGTCAATTTTGGGTGTCTACAAAAGTATAGAATAAGCATGCTAAATGGTACTTCTGTCTAGATGAAATGTGAAGGGAAAAGGATCCACTCATAAGGTTCTAAGGTTTACAACTAAGTTTTGAATATCAAGAATATAGAGGGGAAACGAGTACACATGGACCTAATTATCATCATATATAGCAATGGGTTAAAGGCTAACTTTAAATGGCATGTGTGAATGTGAATGTGTATGCACCTCCAATCACAAGTTCTCCCTTCATGCCATGATGTATGCTACTTGATGAATGGAAATTTGGCTGCAACAAGAAGTCAAAAGATAAATTTCATTACTTATTTCAATGGAAAATAAATAATTTAAACTACCAAGTAAAATTTTTTGAACTAATAAACAAGCATGTACCACAAATGAGGCCTCTACCATTGACTAGGAAGAAGATACTATGGATTGATGAATAGAGAACTCTTGTATGAAAATTGGTAAGAATGTAATCTACTATATATGTACATAATCATAATAACTTTAATAATGAACAATATAGTTGCTTGATTTTAATGCATACCTATTATAGCACCAATTCAATCTAATGAACCATGTGGGTTGGCTCTAATCTTTATAGTGTCAAGTATTGCTTCGTGGTTAGACTCACAAACTTTCCATAAATTCTCATTGTGTGGTCGACCCCAATATTTGATCAATTGAATATTTGATGCAACAACAAGGTTAGAGTAATGAAGAATATTCCTATGTGTGTCAAAGTCCTCAAACAACCACATGTCAAACTTCTTCATCGGGTACCTTCTAAGCCATGTTCTAGTAATAACACAAACCCTGTAGGATACAGAATATCCTCTCCATCAATGATTGTGGCAGTCAATTTTTTTTTCCCTCTACACAATGGTACAAATAATAATCTATTCCTTCTTCATTATTCTCATCAACAATAACTACATAAACATGGCTTACATTTAATTGTACGAATAAATTAATTCAACAAAATGATCTAAAATACAATATAATGCTCAGTTAAAATATTAATTTAAACTAATAAATTAATCTATAATACCTTGTTGCACTAGGTCTGATACATGGTCAAAGTCAACTGATACTTCCATCTGGGTCAACTGTAGTGCTTATGGAAGTCGATATGTGTCAATCAGAACTAAAGGTCTACAAGACCATTCGTCAACCCACTCTTTTGACTCACACTCTTCCTAAATAAAATCCATACATGAAGAACAAAAACATGCCATCTCTCTTGTATAAATAGTCCATGAACTTGCGTTTGAACTTCTAAACGAGTGGAGCTCACTCGATCCTACTATTGTACAACAATCTTCATAGTTTGCAATATTATATTGTTCTACCAACCAAAAAAATCTACAAACTATAGACTTACCTTCATTACCCAGTCCCATCATGGAGTTACACCATTGCACAATTGTTGCTACATTTGTCAACTTAGCATCACCTTGGTACTTCAACTCTTCTCATGCAAGGGATCCTTTTACACATGCTCCTGCACCATCATTCTCCCCCTTTCCATGTCCAGCCTTGGTGAAATTCCAAATATATTGAACACCACTCATCACATGCATCCTATTCAACCAATAGAACATCCTTGAATTCTTGAATTATGATGTGTAGTTATCTGACCATATGATGTGTTGACTAAAAGTGATATTTCTATCACTTAAATTATCATAGAATATTTGAAAGCAACCTTGTACAAACTCAGTGGAATGATTACGATAATCACTAATATAGAAGTGATACTCTCTTAATATCTTTCTATCTTCCTCTGTGCTATTAGGTGCATGCATGAATGCTATATGTACAAAAATAGTAACCTAAATAGAGTTGTAGCACTTAGATTGCACTTCATTTTGTGGTTGTAATGTATAGTTCTTATCAAAATCTATAATAGAAACAATGGTACCAAGAGGAAATGTATCCTTACATAACTTGCATTTCTCATCCAACCATTGAGCTTTGTATGTATGCATTGCATACCCATACACTATTTTCTCTTGAAATATTCTCATAAATTTGGCTACAGATATATCTGTACTCACTAACTCACATCTCTTTAACTCTTTTCCATATTTTACTCCATATGTTACTGACTTGTATTTTCCAAAACTAGCTAGTTGTTTTTCAATTTCATGTGTGCTCTCCGTATGTATACCATTTTGCAAACATTGCAAACCACCACAACTAACACATGATCCTTTCAAACATGACTTCTTATAAAAAATGTGTCCATCCACCCCTTCACATAAGACACTTGACATGAAATCTCTTGATGATTTAGGTGGGATTTGTATCATACATTCCTTCAAAACATCGTTAGTGTACAAAGTAACACATATATGATGATAAATATCATAATGCATAGAAAACTCAATATGCATCCTACAACAACAAGTAGTCCGTGCATGATTTATTTTAACATAAAAAGGTTTGACCATCTCAAAATACCTTTGACTAGTTCTTATTTGACAATAACTCTCAATAAACTTTTGATAGAATCATGTTTGTGTCATATCCAAAAAATGTTTAGGATGCGGTTCACGATTTTGAGATCCAATTCTCCTTCTTACAACATCTCTTTGATTGGGTGAAACTCTTGTGTTATCTTTCCAAAATTGTTCAATTAATGCTCTTAAGGCATCAACAAAAACCCTGTCTTTGTGTGGGAGTCTACCTGAGAATGCCCATAGTGCATTATTATTGGGATCCTCAAATGTTTTACATCTCCTAATTACTTTAAATAGTGTTGATCTACTTATCTTTAGTGATCTACTTGTTTTTCTAATCAAACAAGATTTTTTCATTTCATTGCTTACTACAGGTGATGTAAGAACACGTCAGGTCACATTACTATCTTTTGTGCATGAGGTTGAACCTATTGCTTGGTACACACTAACTAGATTTCTTACAATAGTTCTTTCACCATTAGTATTGGATGATCTTAAACTAAGGATCTTCATAGTATCTCTAAACTTAATATTTTTATCATTTCAATAAATTGTTAGATTTAGGATAGACAACTAAGAGGGGGGTGAATTAGTTGTCCAAAACTTTCTTGCAATTAATCACTTAAATGCTTTTCTTAATTTAGCAGCATAATGATAAATCAATCATGGAAACATAATGCAACAATTCAAGAGCAGAAACATATTAACACATATGACGCCAAGATTTTTAATGTGGAAAACCTGGTTAAGGGAAAAACCACAGGGTGACTAACCCAAGATTGTATTCTCTGTTAAAAGAATAGAAAGAACAAAATGGCACATGCTAATTAGGGCTCACTGCTCGAGCACACTGCTCACAATAGGCCCGTTGCCTACAGGAGACACACTATCTACAGAATAATAAGTATTACATACTTGAACTGAAGAATAGCATCTTCACCATGCTTGAGTCAGTTCCATTTAAGCCCAATACTTTTGCTCTGCCTTTCACTCTGCCCCTCTCTACCACACTCTCATCTCCACAAGATTCCTTTTGAAATGACTTTACAACTCCTTATTTATACAAGACATCGACTTAGGGATAATCATCCAAGTCGGCATACATTATAGAGAAAATACATAAATACAACATGACTAATTAAAAAACTTCACGCGAATCAACACATTGTCAACCACACAGATCTGAGACCTCAATCTTCCTTTAGGAACATGCCATTCTTCACAGAACATCTTCAAGATCATCTGTAGGATGTGTAACTCATCCAGTCTGCCAAACTTAGGAAGAACATCATCATCCAGAAGTAATTCTTCAATTATGAGCTCAGTCTTCAATGCGGACCACCAACATGAACTAGACACAATCCAAAGACCTCCACAAGCTTGCTTGAATCACTAGGAACATCCACACTACTTCTGCTAACTGAAATCATTCTCTCCTTCATCTGGAACCTTAAGAACACAGTCTGTCATCACTGTCATATTCGAATAGATGCTTGCGGACCTCCAGACCATGAACCAATTAAGTTGTCAATTCACATTGACTTCCTAAACACTCCACCAAATTTGTAGAACAAGATATTAGATTTCTGGATCTCGCTAGACCTATCTGTGTCACTCTGTTACCTCTGAACATCTGTCAGAACTGGTTTTACTTAAGTGGCCATAACTTCTTCAGATCTCCATGCGGACCTCTGAAATCTTTACTGGATCAACTTAAGACACATATCTACAAACCCTTTGATGCACATCCTTTGATCTTCATCTTAGCTAGGATCTTTACCTCACTGTCTTCACTGTTCTTCTCTATTCCTGATAGGACTAATTTTCTCAATATCCTCAACATACAACTCATCCAATTCTTATCCTTAATGTAACAGGAGTATGTTGACATTAATGACAACACCGGTTAGGCCCATACTTGCAATAATCTCCCCTTTTGTCATTGATTGCAACATATGATGTGAAAAAATATTTTAACCATCAAGACAAGAACTTCTCCTTACTGACATAACTCCCCCTATCAACAACAACCATTCACATGTCTTCTCTTCCTTTACTACTCCCTCTTTGATTAGCAACTACTTGTTTTTCACATGTCTTCTCTCCCCCTTTGACATCAATGGCAAAGGGCACATACTTGCATCACTTTAAAATCATACCAGTTGCTCCCCCTGAGTAGCAACTTCCCATCATCAATCTAGACCACAAGATATGACTGTGAGATCCACCAGACTGATGCACATCAGTGCACCTTAATTCAGAACTGGAGGGGTAATAACCCCTAACTTGTCCCTAAGATATTCAAAAGAGTCCTTAGGTAGAGGTTTAGTAAAAATATCTGCAATTTGATCCTTGGAAGGCACAAACTCCAATCTAACTTCATTCTTGTTCACTTGTTCTCTCAAAAAGTGAAACTTGATGGATATATGTTTAGTCTTTGAATGCAACACCAGATTTTTTGATATGTTAATTGCACTTGAATTATCATATAAGATTGTGATAGGTTCTTCATACTCCACTCTGATATCTCTTAGCATTTGCTTCATCCACAATACTTGAGTGCAACTACTTGCTGCAGTGGACAGAGATATTGCCTCTTATTTCTTGCTCAGCCAAGAAACCAATCTCTTCCCCAAAAAGAATGCTCCACCACTGGTACTCTTCCGGTCATCCACATCTCCTACCCAATCTGCATCTGTATATGCATCAAGAGAGAAATCATGATCTCTAGGATACCACAAACCATACTCAACTGTCCCTTTTAGATATCTAAAAATCCTCTTGATTGCCATGACATGAGATTCTCTAGGATCAACTTAGAATCTAGCAACAAGACCAACATCATTCATAATGTCAGGTCTAGTTTGAGTGAGATACAATAATCCTCCAATCATTGACCTGTACTTTTTCTGATCAGCCTTAGGAGAGTCATCATCTTTGCTTAATTTACATCCAGTTGCCATGGGAGTACTCATTAGTTTTGAGTCTTCCATCCCAAATTTCTTCAATAATTCTTTCACATATTTGGTTTGAGAAATGAAGATTCCTTTCTTTGTTTTAATGATTTGCAGACCCAAGAAGAAATTCATTTCCCCAAACATGGACATCTCAAATTCACTTTTCATTTGATTTACAAAAGTTTTGCACATAGTATCTCTTCCTCCAAAAATGATATCATCAACAAACACTTCAACAATCAAGATATTTTCATGATCAATTTTAAAGTACAAGTTACTGTCAGCAGTACCTTTATTGAAACCAATCTTCAAAAGATACTTATCCAGTCTTTCATACCAGGCTCTTGGGGCTTGTTTAAGTCCATATAGTGCTTTCTTCAACATGCAGACCATATCAACATGATTAGACAATTGAAATCCATCTGGTTTCTCAATGTAAACTTCTTCTTCCAAGTCACCATTCAAGAAGGCAAACTTACCATCCATCTGATATAATTTGAAGTCCTTGAAGGTAGTAAAGGCAAGAAATAGCCTGACTACTTCAATTCTTGCCACCAAAGCAAAAACTTCTTCAAAATCAACTCCTTCTACTTGAGAGTAACCCTTGCAAACCAATCTGGCTTTGTTTTTGACTACTTCACCATCCTCATTCAGTTTGTTCCAGAAGAGCCATTTGGTTCCAATCACATTCTTGTTTCTAGGTCTGGGAACAAGATCCCAAGTGTGGTTTTTCTCAATTTGCATCAACTCTTCCTCCATTGCTTTAGTCCAACTTTCATAATTGCATGCTTCATTCACTGACTTTGGTTCAATCTTTGAAATTAGAAAATACTATTTTCAGTCTTGAGAAATATTTCTTTTTGTTTGAACACCTTTGCTTTTATCACCTATGATCTGATCTTCAGAGTGATTTAGTCTTACATACATCAGAATTTTGGGACTTTCTTGCACTTCTATTTCTTACATAGGTTCATCCAAACTTATCTCTTCTTGCTGATTCACCAGATCAGTCTGAATCTAAATTTTAGAAGGGGCTTGGACTCCTTGGATCAAAACATCATTCTGATCATCTTCATCATATTCATATAACCTTAAGGGTTTTTCAATAGCTTCATCAACCTTCACATCTGTACTTTCTATAATCTTTCTCAATCTCTTGTTATAACACTGGTATGCTTTGCTTTGATTAGAATAACCCAAGAATATTCCTTCATCACTTTTGGCATCAAATTTGCCTACATCTTCATCTCTTTTAATGTAACATTTTCTACCAAAGACTCTGAAATACTTCACAGTGGGAGTGGTGCCAAACCAGAGTTCATAAGGAGTCTTACTAGTATTGCTTCTGATTTGTACTTGATTAAGAGTATAGATTGCAGTGCTTACAGCTTCTCTCCAGTAGATCTGAGGAACATTTGCTTCCATCATCATGGTTCTTGATGCTTCCTGGATGGTTCGGTTCTTTCTCTCCACTACTCCATTCTACTATGGAGTCCTTGGAGCAGACAAATGTCTTTTTATTCCATGTTTCTCACAGAATTCTATGAACTCATTGGATGTGAATTCTCCACCTCTATCAGACCTCAAACATATTATGTTCAATCCAGTTTCATTCTCTACCGTAGCCTTGAATATTTTGAATTTCTCAAGAGCCTCTGATTTCTCTTTTAGAAAAGTCACCCACATCATCCAAGAGTAGTCATCAATTAATAGCATGAAGTATCTATCACCTTGCACACTCCTGATTCTTGCCGGACCACATAGATCAGTATGAACTAAGTTCAATAATCATGTAGAAGACTATTCCTTACTTTTGAATGTGACTCTGCTCTTCTTAGCCAACTGACATTCTTTGCATAAACTATTTGTAGGTTTCACCAGTCTTGGAAGATCTCTCATAGCCTGGGTGTTGCTTATCTTGATGATATTATCAAAATTCACATGACACATTCTTTTATGCCACAACCAACTCTGATCAATTTGAATAAATAAACAAATTTTACTAGTACCAACCAAGAGGAAGATATTAACTTTAGTTTGAGTATCGGATATAATATCTATTCTGAAACTTTTAAAGATCTTCCATTTTCCATTTTTGAATCAGAGATCATAACCTTTGTCCACCAACTGTCCAACACTGAGAAGATTGTGCTTCAGGTCTTCAACATACAGTACATTACTGGTTTTGTTCTTTCCATCAAAAGAAATAGTTCCTCTACCTCTGATTCTACCAGTAGAATTATCACCAAATTTTACCACTCCTTCAAACCTTTTCAAATCTATGAACTTATTTTTGTCACCTGTCATATGGTGGGAGCATCCATTGTCAATGACCCAATCATCCTTTTCTTCAACTTGGGCAGCCAGAGCTCTCTCTACAATTTTATGATTGACAGATTTAGAGGGCATTGGATCTTCTTCCTTGATGGCAATAAACACCCCATCACTTCCAAATTTGTTTCCTGTCTTTGATTCATCATCTGTTACTCCTTCATCAACATCATCTTCATGAACATAGTAACATTTCTTTTGGAACCTTGATCTGTTAGGATTTGGTCTTGAAAATCTTTCCGGACACCCTGATGCAAAATGACCAATCTTATTATAGTTAAAACATTGAAAATGCAATTTCCCCTCATACTTACCGGATCCTCTTGGTAGTCTTTTTGCAATAAGGGCTTCAAGTTGAGCAGCTTCTGCTTCATCTTCTTCCAGTTCTTTTCTTGCTTTTTCATACCATGATAGTTTCTTTGAAGAGTTTTCTCCTGGATCAAACTTTTGTTTTCCTTTTACAGAGGTACTAGCTTTGAATGTAGATTTAGTCTTGGGGGGTGCATCTCCAAACTCGGTCAATTCAAATGCAGCCAATTTACCAACCAGTTGATCTCTTGTGATACCTGAATAGGATCTGAATTCTTCAATAGCAACAACCTTGTATTTGTAAGAATCAAAAAGGGATCTGAGAACTTTGCCAACAGTCTCATCTTCATCCAAGATTCCACCAGCACATCTAATGCCACAAACAAGCTCATTTACTCTTGGCATAAATATAGTGATATTTTCATCTTCTCTCATCTTCAAGTTTTCAAAATTTCCTTTCAGACTCTGTAGCTTGGCACATTTAACATACTTGTCTCCTTCATGCAAAAGTTCCAGTTTTTGCCAAATCTCATATGCAATTTTTAGATCAATAACATTTGTCAGCTTTGAATCAGATAAGGCATTTAGAAGAGCTTCTTTAGTCTGCAAATTGTTTTCAGCATCTCTGATTTCATCTATGGTACTCAGACCATTCTGTGGAGGAACATACTTCTTTGAAGCCATGATCCAATACTACATTCCCATACATTGCAAGTGGCATTCCATGCGACTTTTCCTAAGAGTGAAATTGTTTCCATCAAACCTTAGACTATCCTTCTTGTAAGACGACATCCTGGATCTCCTCAAGCGGTTAAGCTCTTTTAGAGGAACTTAACTCTAATACCAATTGTTAGATTTAGGACAGACAATTGAGAGGGGGGTGAATCAGTTGTCCAAAACTTTCTTGCAATTAATCACTTAGATCCTTTTCTTAATTTAGCAGCATAATGATAAATCAATCATGGAAACATAATGCAACAATTCAAGAGTAGAAACATATTAACACATATGACACCATGATTTTTAATGTGGAAAACCTGGTTAAGGGAAAAACCATAGGGTGACTAACCCAAGATTGTATTCTCTGTTAAAAGAATAGAAAGAACAAAATGATACATACCAATTAGGGCTCACTGCCTGAGCACACTGCTCACAAGAGGCCCACTGCCTATAGGAGACACACTATCTACAGAATAATAAGTATTACATACTTGAACTGAAGAATAACATCTTCACCATGCTTGAGTCATTTCCATTTACGCCCAATAATTTTGCTCTGCCTTTCACTCTGCTCCTCTCTACCACACTTTCATCTCCACAAGATTCCTTTTGAAATGACTTTACAACTCCTTATTTATACAAGACATCGACTTAGGGATAATCATCCAAGTCAGCATACATTACAGAGAAAATACATAAATACAACATGACTAATAAAAAAAATTTCACACGGATCAACAGACTGTCGGCCACATAGATCTGAGACCTCAATCTTCCTTTAGGAACATGCCATTCTTCACAGAACATCTTCAAGATCATCCACAAGATGTGTAAATCATCCAGTAGGCTAGACTTAGGAAGAACATCATCGTCCAGAAGTAATTCTTCAATTACGAGCTCAGTCTTCAATGCGGACCACCAACATGTACTAGACACAATCCAAAGACCTCCACAAGCTTGCCTGAATCACCATGAATGTCCACACTGCTTCTGCTAACTGAAATCATTCTCTCCTTCATCTAGAATCTCAAGAACACAGTCTGTCATCACTGTCATATTGGAATAGATGCTTGTGGACCTCTAGACCATGAACCAATTGAGTTGTCAATTCACATTGACTTCCTAAACACTCCACCAAATCTGTAGAACAAGATATTGCATTTTTGGATCTCACCGGACCTATCTGTGTCACTTTGTCACCTCTAAACATCTGTCAGAACCTGTTTTACTTAAGTGGCCATAACTTCTTCAGATCTTCATGTGAACCTCTGAAATCTTTACTGGATCAACTTAAGACACATATCTACAAACCCTTTGATGCGCATCCTCTGATCTTTATCTTAGCTGGGATCTTTACCTCACTATCTTCACTATTCTTCTATGTTCTTGATAGGACTAATTTTCTCAATATCCTCAGCATATAGCTCATCCAATCCTTATCATCAATGCAACAAGAGTATGTTGACATCAATGAAAACACTGGTTAGGCCCATACTTGCAACATAAACAATTGGCACCTTTCTGTTTCACTTAAGCTTTCAAAGAAACTTTTCCATACTTTATTGACAATTCTTCTACAAGTGGGTTCAAAAATTCTATTGGGCATTAGTTTCAAAATATTTTCATCAGTTTTAATAAGATACTTTGGTCTTTTATGAATAATTTTAGGGCGTGTTTTAATTGGCATGTGTTCTTGGTTTGCATTAGGTAAATTTGGCTCATCATTTCTTATTTCAATAGGTGTTTTGGGACTTGTTTCTACATTCATGTCAATTGGTGTTGATGACATACCTTCTCCTCCAACTTTTTCTCATTTGACAAAGTCTTTTCATGCACTCCCTTTGTTTTTGTTTCTCTGCTTCAATTTTCTTGGGTGTTCCTCATTTATTCATTCCAATGGTAATTGTCAGTTGTTCCTAAATTTACAAAATTGTCAATATATGTTAATTAAGATTTTAGTTATAAAATAGAGGAATAAAATTATCACAAAAGATAGCATATTCATCACAAATAGACTCTTAAAATACTTTGCACATGATTAATACTTACACCAATTAAAAAATTGTCAAAAATATCTTAATAGACATCAAAATTGACAACCAAAATGTTAAACAAACAAAAAAATGCAATAATCATATATTTGTTGATTTCCAATGCATTTGAATCATTTCAATTCATATAAAATAGAATATTCTCCTCAAATGTCACAGAAAAGAATGTAGAAATCATGTGTAGTGGCAATGGGGCCTTGAACACAGGTTGCATGTGATTTTCTGCCCGTTTGTAAGCTTTTTTAGTACTCCTGAAATGTGCTCGCGTTCCATAACATGAGCGTTCTTTGTAATACGCTCATGCTTTGTAATGCGAGAGCATTACAAAACATGCTTATGTTTTGTAGTGGAAAAGTTTCCCACCCATTTTACCTTGGAATAGGCTTCAGCAACGAACCTAAAGGCTTGGAGCCTTATTTTGCCTCATTTTGACATGTTTTTGACCTTTAGTAGAGTTTTTTAGCTTCCACATCATTAGGTTTACACACTGGATGATGATATTTCATAAAATTACCACCAAAATGTTGCACGTCTTCTTAGCATTCTAACCATATAGTTTTTTTTTTTTAATTTGAAAAATATTAACATATTTATTGTCAATTTCTTTTACAAATGTTTCTATATTCCTCAGATACATATGTATTCATTTCTATTTATAACTTTTGATCCACTGATCAAAATTTGAAAAAAAATATATAGGATTGTTCTATGCTTTATTTTTTACACATTCAAAAAAAAATTCAATTATTTTTGTGCAAGTTATGTGACATGCACGCTCAGTGATGCAAGTTTTAGGATGCATCCACTTTCAAAAATCACAAAAAAAAATATTCAATAAAAATTACAAAAATACACAACTTCTAGTACTCACTCTTAGCTATATTTCTGCCACACGGTTTTTAAAAATACTAAATGCAACAAAAAAATAGGGGGCACGCACCGGACACTATGTTATATTTTAGTGAGAAAAATAGGAACACTTTTGCGTGTGTGAAACATTTCACCCTCTTAATCTCAACTATTTTTTAAAAACTTTAGTAGTTTAGAAACTAGATTCAGAGTACTACAATTCTTGTTCTTTTCATATAAATTAATTTTGAGTGCATGCATCTTGAATTACTCATCCAAGGTCAGGTTAAGCTGATTTCAGAAAAAAAAAGTGGTTACTTTTGACCCCCTTTTTATATTCCACTTCCATGCACTTACCTAATTGTATTTTTGCATTTGGTCCTTTTTGGACATTGTAAGCATCTATTGAATGCACTATTTAATTTGTAAAACACATAAAATAAAGTGTCACACAAATTGTATTTGCATTTTATGGATCTTGCACATCAAATTGTGCTATTGTTGTACTCACACTACTGTATAAAGTTCCATGGGGGCTTGTTGTGTGTTCCTTGTAGCTTTATGTGATTGTGCCTCTTTTTTACACACCCTTTATATAGTGACATGGGTGGTTTGTTATTTTCACCTTATATTTGTAATTACAACCCTGTATACCTGTGTGTGCCTTGTTCTTGCACACCCTATTCTAGTTCCAAGTACTTCTTAGTGTCACATCTCATTTTTTTGGACTTTATTATAAATTAGATCATTGAACATTTTACTATGACTAATTTACTATGATTGTTTTCACATGTGTGAAAGTAACTGTTGAGAATATTATAAATGTATAATTTTGAAATTTAATTTAATAAATGAATATTATTGGTACGATTATGGATGTACAATTCATTTTGCTTTGGCTATGATTTTGGGGAACTAACCTATTAATGAAAATTTAAGTGCGACTGAGTGTAGGAGAAATGTTGAAGATGAGAACATGGTTGAAGTAGAGATGTTCTAAGCCACTTAGTAAGAACTGGCATGATGGATAAACCTAATGCATGCACACACTCACGTAGTTCATATCATATTGCATCATTGAATAGTTTTTTGTGCATCGTTATGTGGTTTCTAGTCTTGGTTGAGTATTTTATATAGTGAATGAATGTAATTGATGCTGAATGACTAGATAAAAATGTGTTTTCATTGCTACAAAATGTTCTCTAAGTTATATATGTTAGTCATGTAATTATAATTTCTTCGACTTTAGATTTAATGAAAATTATATGAGTTGTTTTCAATTGACTTATTCATTAATTATTAAAAGTGTTTATTATATATATATATATATAGCTTAATTATTAAATATATACATATTTTACCCTTTCTTGAAAAATAATATCTTTGATAGGTTTAAATTAAAAATATATTATTTAAAATATATTTATTTAATCCAAGAATATATTTTTATTAAGAATGGAGATAAATAAATTTGACATATCTATTATAAAATATATTTATTTAATCCAAGAATAAATTATGATCTATCTATCATAATTTTTCCTTTAAATGCTGTCTTTTTTAATCTAGGTCCCGTAGCTTAGTTGGTTAGAGCGTTGGTCTTATGAGATCTTACGACTTAGGATAGCTAAAGGTCGCGGGTTCTAGTCCCATAGGGACTAGAGGAATAATTAACATCATGTTTTATTGACAGACAACCACTTGTTTGCAGTGGTCGATGAGGATTGCTTACATCATCTATGCATTAATTCAGATCCCATAGTAACTATATTTATATGGAGCTCGCAATGTGCGAAGCTGACATCGGGCATGTAGATGTGACAGTGGATGAGAGGCGAAGGCAGGAGAATGATGCTAGTACGAAGGCCACCCAGAAGGGAAAATCTAAGGCCAGGAAGATCGCAAAGGGATCTTCATCACCACTCTCAGTACTGACAGAATCTCTTGCCCCTCCATCAGCCTTTGCTTCTCTTCTCATGGCTCCTTTCCTCATTGCTAGGTGCAGGAATATATCTAACCCCTCCCATGAATGCACAACATTCTGCAAAACTCAAATTGTCCCAGACTGCCCTTTACCGCCATCTACTAAGTCTGTTTCAGACAATCCTAACCCTAATCCAAAGCAAGTTTATTTTTTGGGGGACTTTGAGGTTTGCTTTTCAGACACCCTTATTAATTTCCACATCTCTGATAACAACATTCAAGTTTTAACGAAGGAGATTGGAAGTAGATCCATCTTTGTTCGCTACCTTAGCAAGAGGCCTTTGTTTGATAGCTTGATCGAATGGATGAAGGTCTCTTGGATTAACATCCCCACTCCGAGCATCAATGTCTTAGATTTTGGTTTTTCATGCTTCGTTTCACCTCTGAGGAAGATTGCTCTTTTGTAAGGCAGAAAGGACCATGGTTTTTTGGCCAGTCAGGCCTCATCTCCTTGGAATGATCCTACCTCTACCAAGATCTCAAAGGTTCCCATTTGGATCAGGTTGTGCAACCTCCCTCCAATTATGCAGAAGCTGAAGCTAATTAAAGACATGGTTGAACAGTTTGGAACCTTTGTTAAGTTGGATTCTGGTGCCCCTCATAGCAAATTCTTTAGGGTGTGTGCCATCATTGATGTATTTGTTGAAATTAAGGAACACCGAGAGGGGGGTGAATTAGTGTTCTGCAAAACTTAATATTATGTTCCTTTATAAATTTACCACATACATTCAAAAGAAAGAAACAAGAACATAAGAATAGAAACAACAACATCATCACACATGAACACCAGGATTTTTACATGGAAACCCAGTTAAGGGAAAAACCACGGTGGGGGTTAATTCACAAGATTTTATACTCTGTTAAAAGTATTACAAATGGGAAGGCACATGCCTTCGGGCACACTGCCCAGAGATCACTACTTAAAGGAGGATCACTTCCTACAAGATTAATTACAAAGAGTTCATTGGAATACTTGAACTGAAGAATAGCATCTAACAATGTAAGATTACAGTTTTAGTTAGGCTCAATATACTGACTTCACACATTTCATCTCTTATTGCCCTGTTTCACTATTCTGCCATGATCCGAACCCTAGATCTCTTTGCTTCACACTTGTTTCTACTACACTTCGCACCTCTCACTTCATATTTGCACATCAAAATGATTGAACTCATCAATTATATATATCCGCAACATGGAATTTCATCAACTATAGTCGGCCTCAAGAAAACTTAGAAACTTTTTCAAGATCACTGTTCTGTCAGCTAAATCCATGCACAAACATCAATGCGGACCAAAACCTGTGTATTCAAGTCACCACACATGTTGGCCAATACCACTGGATCTCACAAACTACTTAACCAACAACTTCTCCTAATCTGCACAAGGATCAAACACCAAGTCATCATATTTTTCATTGGACTGAACTATCTAACCAAAGCCTGATACTCAGATGCTTGTAACTTTCAATCCCTTCATCACCAGAGGTTAAAAATTTGGCTTTAGGTAACCCTAACATCCCTTAACATTCCCTTAGATCTGCAGCACAATATGATTACCTATGGAGAAATACAGACCAAAGTGCTGAACCCTATCATATGCTTTGTTCCTATCTATTCAGACTTAGACAAATCTGCAATCTGACTTCCGGTATGATCAAATGATGTAATGTGGATGTGTAAGATAGATTTAGTTGCCATCAATGACAACACTTGACATGCCTAGCAGTGTCTCTTGCCAACAATCTCCCCCTTTGGTATTGATGGCAACACTTAGTGAAAAATGACTAAGTGTTAGAACAACTCCCTCTTACAATGTACACTTGTGATTTCTAATGCTCCACTTTAGATGGATTCCTCATTTTTCACTACTTCCCACTCCCCTTTTGACATCAATGGCAAAGACTGAGATCCGCATACCAACATTCATGCAAACATTCTATGTACATGGGAGTATATATACAAACAATCAGTATGTCTTGTCTACATGAACTTAAGCACATCCCCAAAAATATTTTTCAATAGTGCCAATTCATTGTCCCAACTTTTCTTCATGTTGTCCAAAACTGAAATATGACCACTGAATAGAAATGCATGTGAATCTGCCTTCTGCAGATTAGTGGGATCACTTGTCAGAGCAACAGCTTGAGCTTCTATCAATGCATTGAACATTGTTTCTAACTTAGGAGAAATCAGTCCCCGAAGTTCATCCAATTTACCCAAAACTTTAACCTTTTCCTTCTCCAAATTGCTCAATTCATCAAGTAAACTCACTACGTGACATTTTTTAGTTATTACAGACTCAGTTAAGGGATTATAGGACTAAGAGATGTTAGACAATTTAATCTCTAGGTCCTTAATCTTCTTCTCAATATCTTCAACAACTTTAGACCGAGATAGACAAAACTTATAAATCTCTGCACCTTCAGAGAGGGCAGTTTGAATAATCTTTACACTAGTATCAAGGACTGATCTATCATAACTAATTATTCTCTTTAATTTTACAAATCTCTTCTCATTAGATTCCTTTCAGATTTTAACTTCTGTTGACTTCTCAAAAGTTTCAAAATGAGTACTTATAGAGTTTATCAGACTCTTCAACTGACCGAAGGGAGATGTTGATGAGTCCTGAAATGTAGGCATGATTTTCTCCAAAATCCTGGATGCAAGACCAAGCAACTCACTATCTTCTATATGGGACTTCAAGATATCCTCTCTGGCCTTAGCTTGTGCAAGAGAGGCCAACTTTATCTTCTGTACCAATGAGAGAGTATCCAAATTGATTAGACCTTGTATTATATCCAGATCTTCAGTAACTTGTTTATCTTTCTCCAATATTTCTTTCACTACTTCTGTAGTGTCTCTTTCCCAATATGATGTTTTAGATTTATGCTCTTCAGGGCTTACATCTTCTCCTTTTTGGAATCAACCACATTGTCTTGATTATCATTTTCATTATTTTTCTCTGCTTCTGCCTTCTTTGCATCATCATTAGAGGCATCCTTCCTTTTATCTTTATTAGAAATGTCTTCTGCATTCTTTTCTAGATGATTTTGTGTATCCTCAGTAGCAGCATGATCAAATTCCTTAATATTCAGAATGGAGGAATCAATTCCATCATCAGTTTCTTCTTCTTGATCTTCCTTGTCCTTAACTTCTTCTTTCTACTCTTTATTCTTTACAAAATCACATTCAGTAGGAGCATTTATCTCCATATTCATCTCTGTATTTTCTTCACCAGATTGGTCTAGAGGAATTTGAGTAACTTTTGCACTATCAACATTATCTTCCTTCACCATCTCTTCATCTCCTTTATTCAATATTTCCTCTTCCATAATAGATAAATCATCTACGTCAACTTGTTGCTCATTTTCCTTCAACTCTTCATCATTTGGAATGGATGTATTAGCATCAACAGGTTCTTCAATGACCACATAGAACTTATTCTTGTCCAGGGCTTTCTTCAAAATTTGTTCTATTTCTTTGACAACTTCATCAATGTCTCCAATCATTAGCTTATTCATCCTAATTTTGCTTCTGAATTCATCTTTAACTTCTTTGAAGATTTTATTTTCTTCCTTCCTAGAGATTACCAGGCACAAACTGGACAACACATGTTCTCTTAGCTCCAAATCCTTTGCTTTGGTAGCTTCTTTTCTCATTTCTAAAATGTCACTTAGACACTTAGGGATTTCTGACAAAATTTCCACAAGTGCTCTATTGAATGTATTAAAGTAGTTGACAGTAGCATCCTCCAAAATTTTCTTATTGACATTGTCAAAGTTGTATAATATTTTGTTATGGGCTTCAAATTCCCATTAATAGTTACCGCATTCACAATATCTTTAATTGACAGGGTGGATTTTTCAACATGAGTTTCAGTCTTTAGTCTTTTTCTTACCCTTATACTTCTAGAGGGCTTGTCTTGGCAATCCTTGATGCTTTTTCTTTCTCTGACTTTATTCTTTCGGAGGGCTTCTCCTTAGACACTTTAGTAGCCTTAGTTCCTGAGGCCTTCAACTCTTTGACCTCACTATCTGACACAGTCTCTTCTTCATCCTCCTTCTCTACACTGACATATGACCTTTTTCCCTTTACTTTTGTCCTTTTTCCTTCCTTACCAGTAGGTTTTTCTTTTAATTTCTCTACAATAGGAGAGGGTGATGCACCGAAGGTTGTACTAGAACTCCTAGTAGTCCTTTATTTGGGAGAGGATTCTACTAGAACACTTCCTTGTTCCCTGTCTTGCTTCTCCTTCTTAGTTTTCTCTATCCTTTCCCTATTTTGTCTCACATCTTATTTTTTTATTCCAATACTTTCTTCATACATTTCAACTTGCCTTTGGATCTTTCTCTTAGATTCAGGTTTTCAAAGTTCAACATGCAGTTTCACACTAAGTTCACCATATGTACCGAATCTCTCAATTGAGGTATCTTTTGGTTTTCTCAGAAGGTGTTGAGCATACATTTCTAGTATTTGTTCATCAACTTCATACCCCATGGGCATGATCCATATAGTTCCAGATTCAAGTACTTCCATCAAGCATTGATCTATTTCCATGATGAAACAAATTGTATCCTTGTACTTTTCCACCACAGATGTAAAGATTCTTTCTCTTGATTGCATCATATTCTAAAAATTCTTGAAATATCCCCAAAGAGCAATCCTTTGGGCATTGGAGTCACCAATTATTTGCAAGTGCTCTCTTATTTGTATGGCAACAAGTTTACCACTAGTCCAACACATGCTTTTCTTCCTGGGCAAGTCATTCATGAAATAAAAGAACAAACATAGGACCAACATACCATACTTGAATGTATTCTTCTTATCCTTCTTAATCTTATTTAGATTCTCTATAAGCTAGTTTTGCAACAGCTCACACAAGTCATAGTTAGTATTTTCTTTCAACATTTGATAAGCAGCATAAATGGTTGTACCAGATACAGAGTTTTCCCTGCTGGAGTGGTATATCTTATACCCAATCACCATAGATGTAAATTTGACATCTAGATCAATTATATCATTTATTGTCATTTCCCTCTTATCAAATTTTGATCTGGTAGCTTCAGTTACAGTCTGATTCTTTACTAATTTTAGCATCGGTAGTCCATTGGATGAGTTCAATCCTGTTATGGCCTTGATGGCATCCTTTGTGATCTTAAAGGGTTTCTTCAACCACATAAATTCATCATGCATCTGACTCAGTACATACCAAAGCCACTCATCCTCGTCGAAGAATGGGAACCCTATAATCTAAATGAAATGTTTGTCTTGTAGTGCCTTATACTCAGGTTTAAGACCATAAATCTCACCCCTTAGGTGATTCTTAAACAAATCTACTAACTTCGAATCCCCAAACTCATCTATGCTAGCATGAATGTAAGCCCTAATATCTTCAACATACAACACACCATGTGGTACATTAGAAAAGGCACCTAATGGATTGACCTCTATAGATTTGTGTGGATGCTTTTTGAATTTAGGTTGGGGCCTTTCGGTGATGTCAACAACAACGAAGTAGCCTTATCCAGAGATTGCAAATTCAGAGATCTTTACAGAGAATACCTTGTTTCACCAGTTAGGGTTAGCTATCGAATTCACTTTTCACACTCCAAATCTTTGAAATCTCAGCTCAAGTGCTCTTCTCCTTGTTCTCTTCGAATGTAAAGTGATTCAAATGTTGAGTGAATGACCTTTTATGCTCCGCAAAACCTAATTCTCCATTGTAATAAATGCTTTTCCCTAATTCATCTGGTTACACTATTTCTAAATACAATCAATCTTCAACTACTCTGCACTCAATCACATTAGCTTCTTTTATTCCAGAATATGATTCAACAGATCTGCAATAGGCTTCTTTATCTTCATTCATTATGCTAGATTCAAGCACCCACTTACTGGTAGGGGAATTAGATTTTCAATGCAGCTCCCCCTGAGCCAGAGCTCCTATTTCAATTCCTAGAGGAATTATCAGCACCAAATTCTAGTGCAGACCCATCACCATCATTCATTTTACCTTTCTTCACCCATGTTTTGTTCATTTTATTTTGGATCTCATTCACATCTACTTTACCCTTGCCTTTATCTTGTCTCTGCATGTTTTAGTTTCTATTTACCAGACCTTTTCTTTCATCATTCCCGCTTCTGTAGAATCTTGCAATATGACCAGATCTATTGTAATTAAAGCACACAACATTTCTTTGCTCATTTACTTTATTTCCTCTTGATCTGCACTAATTAGCCATGTGTCCAAATCTATTGCATGCAAAACAGTTGCTATTGAAAGAATTGACATTTCTTCTATTGTTAGAGTAGTTCATCATCATACTTCTGCATTCATTGGATCTATGACCATACCTTTTACAATTGAAGCATTGAATGGACAAAGATGGACCACTTTGATTCACTCTAATTCTGCACTGAGTAGCTCTATGACCAAATTTATTGCAATTGAAACAATTTCCATTGAAAGATGGATACCTTTGAGCGTTAGGTTGTCTTACTGGAGGCCTTCTAGGATTCCTTCTTGGATTTCTTCCTTCAGGATTTATTTGATTAGATCTAGAGCTTTCACCTTTCTCATATCCCAGACCATGCTTATCATTTGCCTTCTTCTAACTATCAAGTAGCACCTCAAGTTTAGCTGAGCTTATCTTGAACTTCTCTTTGTATTCATTTGCAACTTCTAGGTCATGTTTGAGAATAACAATTTGCCTTTCAAGTTGTTCCTCATTATACCTAGTTTCTTGTAGATCAAACTCTAGATGGCCAATTATTCTGTCTAATCTACAGCACTCTTGTGTTCTTTCTTTCAGAGACTGATTCATGTTTTCTTCAATTTTCTTCCTTTCCTCAATTTCCTTAGGTAGCCTCATCACCCTAGATTCCATCTCATGTTTTAGGACAACAACTTCCTTTTCTAGCTTCTCACATTCCTTTGTCTTCTCCTTTAGAGCCTCATCCATGCCATTGTCTTCATTCTGATTTGCTAACTGCTGAAGCAACTCCCTCCTTTTTTCCATGGATTTTCTCAGTTTCCCTTTTAAAGTCCAAATGAAATCCTCAACATCTTTAAGATTCTCTTGTAGTTCTTTGACTTCTACTCTGGACTGATCAAGATCTTCTAAAGCAACTTTAAGTTGTTCATTAATGCTATCAGAATACTTGAGTGAACTCATTGAAACACCTTCCCATATCTTCCTCAAGTTGTTAAACTTCTTCCAAGGAACTTTGCTCTGATACCAATTGTTGAAAATAAGGAACACTGAGAGGGGGGTGAATTAGTGTTCTGTAAAACTTAATATTATGTTTCTTTATAAATTTACCACATACATTCAAAAGAAAGAAACAAGAACATAAGAACAACAACAAGATCAACAAACATGAACACCAGGATTTTTACGTGGAAACTTGGTTAAGAGAAAACCACGGTGGGGGTTAACCTACAAGATTTTATACTCTATTAAAAGTATTACAAATGGGGAGGCACATGCCTTCGGACACACTGCCGAGAGCTCACTACTCAAAGGAAGCTCACTGCCTACAAGATTAATTACAAAGAGTTCATTGGAATACTTGAACTAAAGAATAGAATCTAACAATGCAAGATTACAATTCTGGTTAGGCTCAATGTACTGACTTCACACACTTCATCTCTTACTGCCCTGTTTCACTATTCTGCCATGATCTGAACCCTAGATCTCTTTGCTTCACACTTGTTTCTACTACACTTCGTACCTCTCACTTCATATTCATACATTTGCACATCAAAATGCTCAAACTCATCAATTATATATATCTACAACATGGGATTTCATCAACTATAATCAGCCTTAAGAAAACTTAGAAACTTTTTCAAGATCACTATTCTGTCAGCTAAATCCATGCACAAACATCAATACAGACCAAAACCTATGTATTTAAGTCACCACACATGTTGACCAATACCACTGGATCTTACAAATTACTTAACCAACAACTTCTCCTAATCCGCACAAGGATCAAACACTAGGTTGACCTGTTCTTCACTGGACTGAGCTATCTAACCAAAGCCTGATACTTAGATGCTCTTAACTTTCAATCCCTTCATCACCGGAGGCTAAAAATTTGGATTTAGGTATCCATGACATCCCTTAACATTCCCTCAGACCCACAACACAATATGATTACTTGTGAAGAAATGCAAACCAAAGTGTTGAACACTATCATATGCTCAGTTCTTGTCTATTCAAACTTAGACAAATTTGTAATCTGACTTCCGGTATGATCAAATGATGCAATGTGGATGTGTAAGATAGATTTAGTTTCCATAAATGACAACACCTGACATGCCTAGCGATGTCTCTTGCCAACAGTCTCCAAACCAATTCATCATTATGTCCTAATTCACTCAGCTACTGGCACTTGGACCCAATTTCTAAATTATGAAGGTCTTCCCTTTAGACGCTTTCACTGTAATATGCTGGGACATAAAATTGTTGGGTGTTCTTCTTATTTGAATGTCCCTTCTCATATTTTCATCCTTAAGAAATGGGTTAAGAAGACTGGATCTCTTGATGCGGAGTTCATTTGGCATAACCATGGAAAGTTTCTTGCTACTTCAGAAGATCATTTTCCTTCTTCTATAGCCCTAGTTGTGGCCTCTTCAGATGTGGTGCTGCCCTCCTCTTCACCCTTCAATGCTCCCCATGAGGTCCCTTCCCCTTATCCCATTACTGCCTACCCCTGCCCATCCGGGGCGGCTAGTATGGGTCTGAGTCTGAGGGCTCTTATCCCTTTATGGATGATCTGGATGAGGATTTCTTAGAATTTTTGGACACTGATGATATGTATGTTTTGTTCAAAGTGTTCTCTTTAGCTCAAACTCCTAGTGCCATCTCCAAACCTAACTTCCCTATCAAAAAGAAGGGATGCAAATCTGAAGCAGAAAAGCTCCGTATCGAAGGCAGAGGTGTTGTTGAAGAAGGAACACAATGGACCATGGATGCTCTCCTTACCATAAGTATGAGGAAGGGATTGGCAAAAAAGGCCTCTTGAGCTATCCTTTGGGGGTAGTGGATATGGTTTGTGTTGAGTTTGGCTACAGTTGAGATTTCAATGGGTCTTCTTAGTAGGTCTTAGGCTTCTCTTATTTCTGAGTCTTTTTGTGCTCCCCACTTGTGGGTCTAAAGCAGTCTTTATTTTTATTTGTTCTTTTAGTGGTTGTGGCCATAATCCCACATATTTACCAAAAATAAATAAAAATTCAAGAATATATTATCAAAACTAAATATAATAATGTACAATACGATTTTATTATTATAAATTAATAAAAGTGTTTTTCTATACTTAAATAATTTGATTAATAATATATTTCTTTGTTAAAAATAAATATGCATTAATAAAGATAAATATATAGTATTAAAAATATATTATTATAAGTAGGAATCTAAATTTAATAAAATAATCTTGTCATGCAAAGATGGACGACAGAAATAAGAGGAAGTTTTTAATATTTTAATTTAAAAGTCTGGGCATGCAAAAACAAAGATAACTAGAGTTCATAATAAGGAACTTAAATCTGAATATATGGAGATAATATTAGAGAGAGATATTCATTAAAAAAGGGAGAGCAAACCATTATTTTAACAACAGAAAGAAGGTTCTGTGAATAAAGATCAAGCAACAATGTTAGAAGGAAAAAGAAGAAAGAATCAAATGTCAGAAGGGAAATTTCAATCTAGAGAGAAATCGTGTAGAAATTGGGTACTATTTTTTCTAAATTTAATACTAAATTTTGACTATGTATACTGTTAAGAATATGCTTGGTTATTTTCCTTCCTTTCTAGTTATTTCTTTCCACCGCATCTGAATTCCTGTTGCAGCTTCTTATTGTTCCTGTCGTAGTAGATTGTGTTTTTCTTGTCACAGCTTACTATCATTCATGTTTTTCCTATCTCAGCTTATTGTCATTCATGTCGTTCCTGTCGCAACTTCCTATCGTTCTTGTCGTAGCTAACTGTGTTATTCCTGTCACATCAGCTTGTGTTTTTCCTGTCGCAACTTCCTTCTAACTATTCTCTATTGTGGCTTCTTTCTGACCTGTACCCCCCAATCTATATAAATCCTTTTTACTACTGTATAATCACTTCTGGCATAGCAACTTTTTAATTTACCATGGAGATTTAATTGGTGTCCTAGTAGTTTTCTAAGTTAGTCTTTAGCAAAGTAAGCTTTAGTTCTCTAGCTGTTGTTATTATATCTCTGTCGCAGCTATATTATGTTTCCATATCTTCTATTATTATATCTCTATCGCAACCATATTGTGTTTCCATAGTTGCTATTACTATATCTTTGTCACAACTTGTTTGTAAGTTCCTATCACTAGTTTGATAGTTTCTATAGCTTGTTTGTAAGTTCCTATCGCTAGCTTGACATTTTTTGTATCTATTATTTCTATCTATTTTATTGTTGTATCAAACTTATAAATACCTGACGCAAATTATTTTTAGCTTATCAAAACACCCTTGCCACAGATGCTTGTTTTGGATATGCATATTTTTACTACTGTTGGGTGATGATTTAGATAACTAAACACTTATCTAGTTCCTATCACAGTCAATTTATATTCTATCAGACATATAGAGTTCCTATCATAGACCTATATAGTCCCTATCACAACTATTTATTGTCTATCTTCTTACTGTAGCAGATCTATAAACTTCCTATCATAGCAATTATTTTACTATATTACCTTCCATGGTTAGTTAATTATGTCACCGCTTGCAGTGTACTTGTTAGAGACTATTAAACTTCTATAGCAAACTTCTAGGAATTCGGTTCTTTTATTTTAAGCTTCCTATCTCACTTCTTGTCACAGTTGTTATTGTTAAACTTCCTTTCATAGTTAGTTATTTCTTCCTATAGAGGACATCAAGGTCTTTGAATGAATTAGAGTATAGGTTAAATTAACTTTTCCTATTATGTTTGTTGTGAATGGAGCAAATCTGATGTCGATATACCATTGCCTTATTTACAAACTTTCTTTTAAGTGAAATGATATAGTTGGGTGGAATGTATTTAACATTATTTTTCTTCTAAATATTGAAAGGAATGAAATAGAGATTAGAGAACAAACTAGCTTCTAGTTCTATTATATTTCTGATTTAAATGAATAAATGATGCCCCTATTTTTTACTTGCTTGAAAGTGTGCTTCCATAGAATATGTAAAGGAAACGGATTGGGAATGCTTTATAGGTGAATATGGGTTAAGTTATCTTTAGTTTATGTCTTAATTATGTATCTTGAGTAAACACATGCTTAAGCTTTTCATTGGAATTATTTGATTGGAAGTGAATTCATTTCATTGTGCAAAAGAAAAGAATTAGTTTGAAATAAAGTAGTTTATCTTTTGTGTGTGTGTTTGGGGTTACTTCCTATGTTTGGATGTTGAATGTGGAACAACAAAGATGGCTTTTCCTCTTTTTGAGAATTGAACCAGAAACTATTTTAAATGCTTAGGCCTAAGCTGGGAATTCATTGAAATTAGATGAATATTTATCTAGCAAAACTTTATTTTCATATATCTCTGCCACATCTTGTTGTGAGACAATTTGTATATCATTAGACTTCAGGTTGCATCAGGTGTTCCCTCTTGCTAGTTGTTTCCAGGTTGCTAGATGTTTCATACATGGCTAGGTTTCCTTCGTGTTATGAAGGGATACAGGGAAGTGTAATTGCTTCATGGTTGGGCAGAAAAGTACCTAAGCCATGTTCCCGTCTCTTAGCTCACAAGAGGGCCATGTGGGTTCGGGGTGACTGGAGAGTTTGTTTGATTTATTATTTCTTATATTGTACATGATTATTGTATCTTGTAAGTATCTTTGGATGAATTATGGCATGAGAGCCAATGGACATTGTATATTATTTATAGTAATACCTAGATTAAGCACACAATTTGTAAGATTTAATGATATTATTGATTAATGTTTATGAGATTTATCTTTTTACTTTAGTGGATGTAAATAAGTGGATTATTTACTTATGTAATTTTTGTTATGGAATGTGTACTTTACATTTGGTATCAGAGCACAATTCTAGCATTGGGAGCTTTGTGGTTCATGTTGCTCAGTTTGATCATTCATGTGTGGGTCCTTGTGTGTTGGCCTACTGTGAATAGCATGTGCCTTCTTTTTATGGGGTTAGATAGACCTTGGTGATTGTTGAGAAGTTGCTTATGTGTGTTTTTCTTCTTGATGTCCTGAAGGCTTGTCATGAGCCTTTGCAGTGTGTGTGAGTACTCGAAGTGGCCATTGTAGGGTCATGTTTGTGCTTGTATGACCACTTGTGGTGGTGGAGTTATGAGAACCTTGTGTGAAAGGAAATACCATGTTCTTAAGTGTGATTGAAATTGAGAGTTATGCATTAGGATGTGAAAAAGAATGTTTGATCATATGCTTATTAGATTGTTTATTGCCTCTATATGGTGATTGGTAATGCTTTATTGAGAGCATGTCCCTGAGTATGAATTCATTATGGGGTTGTAAGAAAATAGTATTGCATTGCATTGCTAGATAGATCATTTAGGGTAATGCATTATGTTCTTAGATTGCATTCTTCCCTAGGATTTGTGTGGGAACTTGGGTGTATTTATTGCATTACATTATTTAAGATGAAGAGGAAAAAGGGGTTGTGAAAAGAGTTATTTGCATAGTCCTTGTGATGTTGAGGTGTTAGAATCTTGAGTAAATTAGCAAACCCTACATATTATGACTTAAGTTGTGATTCCTCATGTTTAGTGTGCATTTAGTATGCTTGTCATCATATTTTGAACAAAATTAGTCTCATAAAAATATTTAATTAATGCATTACCCATATGATTGGTGAATCCTTGATTGGTGAGAAGTTTTAATCATTGCTTGTTGGTGAGATTGATGTGTATATAGATAACTTGGTTTGTGAACCTAATTTGTTCTAGCTTAAATCTTGGATGCTGGATGTTGCTAGTGTATGATTGTATGTCTTTGCATGATGATTGTGAGTTCCCTTGAATGGGATGCAATCTTTATTACTGGGCATCTTGAGTGATGTTTGTGTGGTTAAGTAGAAATGATCTTAGGTTATAGATGAGTTTGGAGTCTTAGAGGACTTGTTTGTTTGGTGTGATTGAGTGTATTCTCTTACTCGCCTCAGCTTGGGACCCATGCATAGTACAGCATCATACTCCCTCTCTAGTGGCTAGAATTAGTCACAGTTCATATAATGTGCAACTTTTGGAAATTTTATATTTTATTCATTTGACTTTGGTAATTTCTCTAAACGTTGTAAGGACCAACATTGAAATTTTATTTTTATTTATGAAAAAGTATCAGAGCCAAGTTCATGTGTTTGTTATGATCTTTGTCATTGCTGTGGGTGAGTTCTATCACTAAACGTGCTATTAGTAGCGTGCTGTAGTACTTGTGGATGCGTGCAGTAAGACCCGTTGTTGAAGGCCAAAGGAAAGTGCCATGCTAAAGGGCAGTGAGTCGCGAAAAGTAGCAAGGAATATCGTGAACGAGTAATCAGTAAGTTTTATTTCTCACCAATGGCATTACATAGATCTATGGATGCAAGTTTTGCTCTATCTGATGTTTTACATAACTATTTCCAAGACGGCAACACTCATGTCGTAGATGATAAGGGAAATTTCAAATTTCCAGATGTTAAAATTATTACTTTCTATCCAGAAAAAAGAATTAAGGCTAAAGTCTGTAACTCAATGCGTCAAAGTGAAATTAATCTTTTAGTTTCGGGTACTGGAATATGTCCTATTTATTTACCTTTCCTTCTTCCTGAAGATGTCTCTAGATGGCAAGACAAAGGTTTCTTTCATGTTCATTTCCCTCATGTCGATCTTATCGTCCATCCGCATTTTAATTACAACATAGGTGCTGAGTTCTTCGCCACTTTAATTGATACTCGATGTCAAATTTGGGAACAAGCTGTAGTTGCCCAATTTCATGGAATTCTCAGTGCTGAGAAAGGCGATGGAGTCTTGTCAGTTCAACCCAACTTTACTCTTTCTTTATCTGATAAATTCATTTCTTCTACCTTTTGTTTACTTCTACAAGTTAAAGGTGTCTCGTTAATGCCGGGTTCTGTCTATGCCACCATAGGAGGTCGCTGTGTATATAGAATCATGAATACTGTGTCTCCACCTGTTTCCTTACCCATGGGGGTATCTTTCCCAAGAGGATCTTCTAATCTTCTTGATTATGGCCGATTCATTGATTCAACAGGTTTTGACATTGGTTTTCCAATTATAGAACAATTGCTTGATAGGCAAAGACCACAGTTTATTGACCTTCCTGTTCACAGAAATAGATTCTCAGACAGACCTCTGTTCCAATTCCGAAGAGTAGGCACCATAACTCTCCAATCTGTCCCTGGTCAAACTATCTTGGAACAACCATTAATAGATGAAACTAAAGCCAGAGCTCAACCTCTGTCTCGTAGTAGATCCATGGCCCATGCATATGCTAGTTCTAATAAAAAACCTTATGTGGATTACAATCCTGAAGAATGCTCAACCTCTGGTAGCTCACAAAGATTCAAGCAAATGCCTTCTCGATCATCCTTCTCTTCCAGATCCCAACGATCTCATCTTGATCAAATAGATAAACTTGCCAGACAAGTAAGTGCTAGATTACATCTTGCACCAAAATAGGATGAAGACCAAGATAAGAAAAGAAAAGGAAAAGGGATTAAAATAGCAAAACTAGGTGAACATGCAAGTATGATGAGAGAGCATTTACCTAGGTATGGATCAGAAAGAAGAACTAAGCATACTCTATAGTTAGATTCTGCTACTGCTGTAGATTTAGTTAGCTATACTCCTGGTAGATGGCCAACACAGGATAGTTATCAGGTTGTTACACCTGATGATAAAACAATGGGCAGATATGAGGCAAAAATTCATACTAAGGTAGGGACAAAACAAAAGAATTCTGAAGCTCAGAGAAACTGGCAGTCTGCATGGATGAAAACAGCTTTAGAGAACATAGACGACATAGCAGTAGATGTCAAACAAGGAATCAATAGAACTATTTCTGTCTATGATGGAATGTTACAGGTACAGAATAGTCAATATAAAATAGAAACTGCTATAGGTAGAATTGATAAGCAATGCACTTCTACCCTAAATAATTTTGGTTCACTAAATTACCATGTCAGTCAGACCCGTACAATGGCCACAAGCATACAGTCATGCAGTGAAAGATTAGAAAATGTGGCAGGACAAATATATTCTCATGTCTCTACATCTGACTCTAAAAGAGATACTCAAGCTCAGGAGAACAAAGTCTTACTTGAGCATGTGGCGAGAAATTTAGACAAAGTAAGAAAATACACCAAAAAGATTAGAGTATCCCAGAAAGGCAAGGATAGTTCTGAGGAAGAAACTAGGGACAAAAAAACCCAGAAATCTCAGAAATCAAATCCCAAGCCTAGACCAAAAATATAGAGAAGAAAAAGCATTCTCTTTTCTGAAGAAATTGAAGAACAACTAGTATCTTCTACAACTAGAAGTCACACACCTTAGATGCCTTCTAGAATAGTTCTGCCCAAGTAGAAAGAACATATGTTACAGGTTTCTGAACCATTAAAAGATTGGTTACAAGAAAATGAATTAGAAGATAATGAACCTGTTTACATGGAAGAACTAGCTGCAGCCATGAATTCATTTGATGAAGAAATATTTGAAACAATTTCTTATCATGAATCCTCTTCTGAACCAGAATATATGTCTTCCGAAGAAACCCCATATATAGAAATTATAGAGGATTGGGAACCTTTATGCATGGCTAGCCAGACTACTGTAGAAAATCAGCTGGATGTAGAGATGAGAGATGCTGTGTCAGAAAATGCCCGGCCAGAAAATTTGAGAGCTTATGCAACTTCTGGTTATATTTTGAATATTGATAAAATTATAGATCCCTATGACACTATTTGTACATGGTGTGATACACTTGAGAATTTCTTTGATACTAGGGGATCTATATGGTCTAAAGCAAACAAAGTTTTGTATGCAGTCCAGCTCATGTCTGGTAAACTCCACAGTTGGTGGAACTCTCTCCCTGATAATGGTATAATTTCAATGGATGAAGATGGAGATGAGTATGTTAAAGAAAAAGACATGGGTAGGAATGACATTCTACTGAAGGATTTGCTACCTTAAAATTATATCTGATTGGTTTATTTTGTGGCAACAGAAAGAATGATATAATTGAAGCAAAAAAAATCCTCTATTCATTGCAGCTCAGAGACTTAGGAAAATTGCATAAGTATAATTTAGTCTTTGAAAAATATATGATAGCTGCAGGAAAATTGCATGATTCTACCACAAAGAAGTTTTATTTAAATTCACTACCTTGTGGATTGGGAGAATATGCTGAAGAATATATAGGTAACAAGTATAAAACCAAAATTGATGCTTATGGTTTCAGTGAATTAAGGACTTTGGTTACCTACAAGTTAGATAAAGGATGTCTGCTTAAAGCCTTAAGTGATAACAGAGATCAGTATAATTCTTCTTGCAATATGAAAGACTATTGCAGCTTGCCACCCATTAATCAGATAAAAGAATTCAAACATGTCAGAAAATTCAGTAGAAAATCATGTGGAAAAGATTGTCATTGCAAGAAATGTAAATATGCTTATGACAATGATGACCATATGAGACATACTCCTTATATGAAAAAGTAGTATAGAAAAAGATACAAGTTTTCTCCTGTAAATAAAAATTCTTTCAAGAATAGAAAGCCACCAAAGTTTCTATTTAAAAAGAATAAAGATTTCAAGAAAAGTGGAAGATCAGTTCAGTGTTTTATTTGCAAAGGTCCAAACTATGCTACAAATTGTCCAAAGAGGTATAAGCTAGAAAATAAAGTCTATGCAATGTTTGATGAACAGCATAGGTCAGAAACTTGGGAAATTGTTGCTTCCCATGAAGTTCTTGGTTCTTCCTATGTTGATTTGTTTGAATTAGTTGAAATTTTGCCTGATTCAACTAATTTCAACTAATTCAAACAAATCAACATAGGAAGAACCAAGAACTTCATGGGAAGCAACAATTTCCCAAGTTTCTGACCTATGCTGTTCATCAAACATTGCATAGACTTTATTTTCTGGCTTATACCTTTTTGGACAATCTGTAGCATAGTGTGGACCTTTGCAAATAAAACACTGAACAGATCTTCCACTTTTCTTGAAATCTTTATTCTTTTTAAATAGAAACTTTGGTGGCTTTCTATTCTTGAAAGAATTTTTATTTACAGGAGCAAACCTATATCTTTTTCTATACTGCTTTTTCATATAAGGAGTATGTCTCGTATGGTCATCATTGTCATAAGCATATTTACATTTCTTGCAATGACAATCTTTTCCACATGATTTTCTACTGAATTTTCTGACATGTTTGAATTCTTTTATCTGATTAATGGGTGGCAAGCTGCAATAGTCTTTCATATTGCAAGAAGAATTATACTGATCTCTGTTATCACTTAAGGCTTTAAGCAGACATCCTTTATCTAACTTGTAGGTAACCAAAGTCCTTAATTCATTGAAACCATAAGCATCAATTTTGGTTTTATACTTGTTACCTATATATTCTTCAGCATATTCTCCCAATCCACAAGGTAGTGAATTTAAATAAAACTTCTTTGTGGTAGAATCATGCAATTTTCTTGCAGCTATCATATATTTTTCAAAGACTAAATTATACTTATGTAATTTTCCTAAGTCTCTAAGCTGCAATGAATAGAGGATTTTTTCTGCTTCAAGTATATCATTCTTTCTGTTGCCACAAAATAAACCAATCAGATATAATTTTAAGGTAGCAAATCCTTCAGCAGAAATATCATTCCTACCCATGTCTTTTTCTTTAACATACTCATCTCCATCTTCATCCATTGAAATTATACCATTATCAGCGAGAGAGTTCCACCAATTGCGGAGTTTACCAGACATGAGCTGGACTGCATACAAAACTTTGTTTGCTTCAGACCATATAGATCCCCTAGTATCAAAGAAATTCTCAAGTGTATCACACCATGTACAAATAGTGTCATAGGGATCTATAATTTTATCAATATTCAAAATATAACCAGAAGTTGCATAAGCTCTCAAATTTTCTGGCCAGGCATTTTCTGACACAGCATCTCTCATCTCTACATCTAGCTGATTTTCTATAGTAGCTGGCTAGCCATGCATAAAGGTTCCCAATCCTCTATAATTTCTATATATGGGGTTTCTTCGAAAGACATATATTCTGGTTCAGAAGAGGATTCATGATAAGAAATTGTTTCAAATATTTCTTCATCAGATGAATTCATGGCTGCAGCTGGTTCTTCCATGTAAATAGGTTCATTATCTTCTAATTCATTTTCTTGTAACCAATTTTTTAATGGTTCAGAAACCTGTAACATATGTTCTTTCTACTTGGGCAGAACTGTTCTAGAAGGCATCTGAGGTGTGTGACTTCTAGTTGTAGAAGATACTAGTTGTTCTTCAATTTCTTCAGAAAAGAGAATGCTTTTTCTTCTCTGTATTTTTGGTCTGGGCTTGGGATCTGATTTATGAGATTTCTGGGTTTTTGTGTCCTCAGTTTCTTCCTCAGAACTATCCTTGCCTTTCTGGGATACTCTAATCTTTTTGGCATATTTTCTTACTTTGTCTAAATTTCTCGCCACATGCTCAAGTAAGACTTTGTTCTCCTAAGCTTGAGTATCTCTTTTAGAGTTAGATGTAGAGACATGAGAATATATTTGTCCTGCCACATTTTCTAATCTTTCACTGCATGACTGTATGCTTGTGGCCATTGTATGGGTCTGACTGACTTGGTAATTTAGTGAACCAAAATTATTTAGGGTAGAAGTGCATTGCTTATCAATTCTACCTATAGCAGTTTCTGTTTTATATTGACTATTCTGTACCTGTAACATTCCATCATAAACAGAAATAGTTCTATTGATTCCTTGTTTGACATCTACTGCTATGTCGTCTATGTTCTCTGAAGCTGTTTTCATCCATGCAGACTGCCAGTTTCTCTGAGCTTCAGAATTCTTTTGTTTTGTCCCTACCTTAGTATGAATTTTTGCCTCATATCTGCCGATTGTTTTATCATCAGGTGTAACAACCTAATAAGTATCCTTTGTTGGCCATCTACCAGGAGTATAGCTGACTAAATCTACAGCAGTAGCAGAATCTAACTGTAGAGTATGCTTAGTTCTTCTTTCTGATCCATACCTAGGTAAATGCTCTCTCATCATACTTGCATGTTCACCTAGTTTTGCTATTTTAATCCCTTTTCCTTTTCTTTTCTTATCTTGGTCTTCGTCCTGTTTTGGTGCAAGATGTAATCTAGCACTTACTTGTTTGGCAAGTTCATCTATTTGATCAGGATGAGATCGTTGGGATCTGGAAGAGATGGATGATCGAGAAGGCATTTGCTTGAATCTTTATGAGCTACCAGAGGTTGAGCATTCTTCAGGATTGTAATCCACATAAGGTTTTTTATTAGAACTAGCATATGCATGGGCCATGGATCTACTGCGAGACAGAGGTTGAGCTCTGGCTTGAGTTTC